>CAKKXW010000003.1:48925212-48935647 GCA_920937365.1 Sphaerophoria rueppellii
GTTTCGTTTTGGTAGGTGAACCCAACTCTCTTTCCAGAGACAAGCACCGCCTTATTATTTGAGAAGACAACATCTCTCTTTTGGTCTCGTGTGTACTAGTTACTGCAGTAATCTACCTTGCCCTAGAAGACAATGGTAACCTTATCATCATAAACGCTAAACTTATCTTAACAGAGCCTTTAATTCTTAAACCGTGAGCGGAGAAAAAGTAGATGTAACTCTCTTGTGGCGCACTCATATTCGTCTTGGAAAATTTAGCCGTCGAATAAAAGTTTTGGTGGTCGATTTTGAGTTCCCACCAAATTGTCAAGGCATCCTCGGCATTGATTTTTTAAGGGCTTCTAAATGTGTTCTTAATTTCCGAGACAATTCTATTCAAATCGCAAATACTACTATTCCAATGGTAACAGAAGATCCCGTTCCATCTAATGACGTCATTGATCATGTGTGCTCTGGTTTTCTCTCTACAACAGAAGAGTTTATTATTCCGCCACGAACAGAGACCTTTCTCTCAACCCAAGTGGATGGTTTTGCTTTGCATGAGGGAATGGTAAATCCAGTTTTAGAGAATTTACCGCAAGGAGTGCTCGTTGGTAAATCAATCAATCGTAGCAGTGAAGGTAAGATTTTTGTGCGAGTCGTTAACCTATGTGAGAATTCGGTAAGAGTACCCCCTGCCACCCGGGTCGCCACCTTTGAGAAAGTGACAATTGAAAATGATTCTGATTTTAATGCGTGTGCCTTTCCAGAGCATTTGTCAGCGTTACTAAGAGAAACAACACATTTGACAGACTACGAAATGAGCATGGTCACAGCGATGTTAAGTCAGTTTTCTGATGTGTTTTCCGCTTCCCCTCAAGATTTGGGTAGAACAAACGTGACGAAACATCGAATCAAAACAGGTAGCGCAAAACCCATCAAGCAACCACCACGTCGTTTTCCTTTGGCAAAGCAAACGGAGGCGCAGAAAATAATAACTGACCTTCTTAATCGCGATATCATCGAGCCTTCCGAAAGCCCATGGGCATCACCAATAGTCATGGTGAAGAAAAAAGATGGTTCAACTCGTTTCTGTTTGGATTACCGCAGACTAAATGATGTGACCATTAAAGACTCCTTTCCTCTACCGCTCATTGACGACACTTTGGATGCCGTTGCGGGATCGAAATGGTTCAGCACTTTGGATTGCCAGTCTGGCTATTGGCAAGTGGAACTCCATCCGGACGACAAGGAAAAATCAGCGTTTGTTACACGAGACGGATTGTGGCAATTTAAAGTTATGAGCTTCGGTCTGACAAATGCACCGGCCACCTTCGAGCGTTTGATGTCATCCGTACTTAGAGGGCTGCCAATAGAAACATGTCTGATTTACCTCGACAACATTCTGGTGCACGGTAAGTCTTTCGACGAAATGATCAACAATCTTTCTTCCGTACTTATGCGAATGCGAACAGCTGGGCTCAAGCTAAACCCAAATAAATGTAAATTATTCCAGAAGGAGGTCAATTTCTTGGGTTACGTTGTGTCAGAAAAAGGTCTTTTACCAAACCCATCGAAAGTCGAAGCTGTAGAAAAATGGCCGAGGCCAACTAGGCAAACAGAGGTGCGCAGCTTCTTAGGCCTTTGTACCTATTACCGCCAATTTGTATCCCATTTTTCTGATGTCGCTCGACCTCTGCATCGATTGACTGAAAAAGATGTTAAATTCTCATGGTCTACTGAATGTGAACAGGCATTTACCTCATTGAAAAAGTTTTTAACTTCACCTCCAATTCTAGGTCATCCACGTCCCGATTGCAGTTTTCTTTTGGATACCGACGTTTGTGATTTTGGCCTTGGAGCAGCTCTGTCCCAACTTCAAGATGGCAAAGAAGTTGTGATCTCTTACTTCAGTAAGACAATGAGAAAGGCGGAGAGGAATTATTGCACAACGCGCAAAGAATTGTTGGCAATGATTAGAGCAATCGAAAATTTCCACGTTTACTTATATGGGCGTGAGTTTGAAATCAGGACGGGTCATGCGGCACTGAACTGGCTGCTTTCTTTCAAAAATCCGGAAGGCCAACTTGCGCGCTGGCTCGAGAGGTTGCAACAGTACAATTTTAAAGTCAAACACAGAGCGGGAAAACATCATTTAAATGCGGACGCACTTTCTCGGCGGCCCTGCATCGAAGATGGATGTCGACATTGCGAGACAAAGGAAAAAAATAATCAGCAACACCCTTGCTATGAAGCGAACGTTGTAATCGAGATAGAAAGTCCCATCAACCCGGAGAAACTAAAAGATCTACAATTAAATGATGATGTCCTTGCTAAAGTGATACAGTGGATACGGGATGGAAACCGACCTCTATGGCAGACTATTTCAGGTGAGTCCAACATTTTAAAAGCGTATTGGCTTCAGTATGCCGCGTTAGAGTTGAAAAATGGCACACTTTGCAAGAGATGGATTCCTGCTAAAAAGAAGGGTACTGAACGCCTCCTCCCAATTGTACCAAACTCACTGAAACCTGAAGTCTTAGCCATGTTTCACGATTGTCCATTTGGTGGTTATATCGGAGCTGCTAAAACATTTGAAAAACTAAGAAGTCGGTTTTATTGGATTGGTGCGAGAGAAGACATACAAACGTACTGCATGGAATGTGATACGTGTACTTCGAAGAAGGGTCCGAAATATAAAACTAAGGCACCATTGCAGCTTTATCTCGCAGGCGAACCCTTTCAAAGGGTGGCGGTGGATGTTCTTGGCCCGCTGCCAATTTCGAAGGAGGGGAAACGATACCTTTTAGTTTTTATGGACTACTTCACAAAATGGGTTGAAGTTTTGCCGGTTAAAGATCAGACTGCAGATACAGTGGCTCGAGCTTTGGTTAATCAGGTATTTAGTCGCTTTGGTGTTCCTAATGAGCTTCATTCGGACCAAGGGAGAAACTTCGAAGCGGATGTTTTTCAAAATGTAATGATGCTTTTGGGCATTAACAAAACGCGAACCACACCTCTTCATCCACAGTCCGATGGTTTGGTTGAGCGGATGAACAGGACAATCCTGCACTATCTATCGAAATTCATCAATGATGCTCAAGACGATTGGGACAACCTGGTACCTTTGTTTTCTATGGCTTATCGTGCTCAACAGGATTCCATTAAAGAATCACCGTACTCCATGCTCTTTGGAAGGGAAATGAGGCTTCCTCCCGATCTTTTTTTTGGTTGTTTGCCTGACAAGGAGTGCGATGTTACTGGTTATGCAAAAGAGCTACAAGAAAACCTGTCTATCACTCATGAAAATGCAAGAGAACACATGAATAAAGCTGCTGCAAGAATGAAGAAAAGGTACGATCTTTCATCCAATTTTGCTATCTTTCAGATGGGTCAGTTTGTTTGGTTTCACAATCCAAAGCGGAAAGTCCGTCGTTGTCCGAAATTGGAATGAGCTTGGGATGGTCCTTACCGAATAATGCAGATGATAACCGATGTAACAGCTAAAATTCAGAAGACTCCTAGAACTAAACCAAAGTTAGTCCACGTGGACCATTTGGCACCTTACCGAGGAAAAAACGTCGATAGTTGGGTCAACTATAGAGACGCTGTCGTTCGAGAAGGGAAGGATGTTACACCCAGGAACGCACCCCATCAAGCATCAACTCATCTGTCAAGGCTGACAACCTAAATTGACTTCTGTCAAATATTCTGAGCTGCTAACCTAACTTTGAATAAAGTTGCACGTAGTTTTTTTGTGTGCTGCTCTTAAAGGTTAAAATTATCTGGTGTTTTATTTAATCCGATTCTATTTCAGGAATCCTGGAAGTTTTGCAACAGTATTTTGTGTCGTACGAGTATAATCTCAATAAATTCAACAGCGCAAGGGATCTCTTCCTTAGACTTTCGCATTCATAATCATATCAAATAGATTTTCTACGAAAATTTGTTTTTGTATTGGGAGAATTTAATATTTCCAAAATTAATGATTCCAGGTCACATAACGGAATATAGTTGACCTTAGCAACAGTTTCCTTAAGGCAAAGTTTAGAATCCAACATGCCTGGTAATTCGTTTTTATAATCGTTTTTCCATCTCAAGCAACTCCTTTCTATTTGGTTTTCCCTATAAGATAAGATAAGAAGATGCTCAGAATAAATAGCATCCCCAACCATAAAGTCTTCAAATACAGCATGCCAGTCTCCACTTATCAAACCATAATCGATTGTTGAGCTTTCCACTAAAAGTAAACTCTCTGTTTTTGTCCCCATTTGCTATTCCATTTGAAATACCTACTCAGTCCGAAATCGTGACATAGTTCAATTAATTTTTTCCTTTCTGCATTACACTTTAAATCTTCGCTCCTGCGCTTTTTACTTATTTGTACAAGTTGCGACTCCATATCTGCTGTTCTAGCATTAAAATCTCCTAATATAAACAAATTATGAGCTTTAAAAGAGCATAAAAAGTCATTTAATATATCATTATCTTAAACGGGTACCATATATTTCTATTTCTGTTTTTAATTTCTTTTAATCTCTTCTTCGATTTTAATTTTACATACAGGGAAAATGTTTTTTTCTTATTGCAGTAAGTATTCCGCCACTTGCTCTACCTCTGTTGGATGTTCTCTTAGTCAAAACTATTCGTACGAAGTAAAATAAATATAAATAAATAGAATGGCGCGACAGCTCTTGAGGAGCCAAGGCCTAAGTGGCTTACTCTCATCAATAATTCTCTAGGTGCGTGTGAAGAATTGAGGGGACCTACAATTTTCCGCCGATTCCGAACGGCAAAGTTGAGAAGCACTTTTTCATGACAGATGATACTCTTGGAAGTTTTGTCAGTTCTTAGCAAGAGGCATAGTGTCCGTGAAAGATGAAATAAAAACTTTGGGCCCGAGTAGGATTCGAACCCACGACGTTCTGCTTAGCAGCCAACGCACCTAACCACTAAGCTACGGACACTACGAAGTAAAATACTTTTCAAAATTCAATTCAATAAAACGTTATATCTTGTAAGGATATGCGTATCTTCTCGGATAGCCAAGCCGCTCTCAAATCTCTAGCGTCTGTCTCCACAAACTCTCAAATAGTCCCAAACTGTCGATAATCTCTGAATGAGATGACGGACCAGTTTAATATTCACTTCATTTGGTTGCCTGGCCACAAACACATCCTGGGAGATTGCAAAGCCGATGAGCTCGCTAAGAACGGAACACTTCTGCCCACCGTTAGACAAAGACATAACATAGGAACACCACTTTCTACCTGCTCTATAATCAACAAATGCTAGATGGTCACAGGATACCACCTGCCAAGCAACCAAACAAATATGGCGAAGCTTGGTTTCCCTGAGCAGAGGAAATATAATCTCTACAATTGGAGTCATAACAGGACACTGCCTGATAGGTAGACATGCTTTGAGGCTAGGGGTCTACGCAAACGACTTCTGTAGAAGCTGCATTTACGAGGAGTAAAAGGAAACATTCCAACACCTTCTGTGTACATGTCTGGCGCTCTCTAATAGATGGAATCACTATCTCGGTAATCCCTTCTTCGATAATACCCAGTGAACTGGCAACGATCGACACAGAATGTCTTCTCTCTAACTTCATTAAAAGTACAAAATGGCTTGTTTAAGTTCATTACTCTCCCATGAGTAACTTCCTTAGTGGTATCACAATGGAATCTTGAGGTATAAGTTAGTCAGCAACAATCTTACTTTCTTCGAAACGATGTACAGACTTCTACTACCGGGAAATAATTTACAAGGAACCTGTTTATTTCACAGGGCACAAAACTTCATATAGAAAAAAATGCTCTGACAAATTTACTGGTTTGTTCTTAACTTACTTACTTACTTAAAGTGGCGCTACAGTCCGTTGTGGACTTGTGCCTCAATCAACAGTCTCCGCCAGCTAGCTCGGTCCTTAGCTAGTCGTCTCCAGTTTTGCACTCCAAGTTGATTGAGGTCCTCTTCCACTTGAGTGCGCCACCTGAGTCGTGGTCTTCCGCTCCTCCTACGTCCCTCGGGAATAGTGTCGAAGGCTTTCCGGGCCGGAGCATTAGTGTCCATTCGCTCTTAATGACCGAGCCATCTGAGTCTCTGGACCTTGACCCTTCTGGCTAGGTCCATGTTGTTGTACAACCCGTAAAGTTCGCTGTTGTATCTTCTTCGCCATTCCCCTTCAATGCACACGGGGCCAAAGATGACCCGAAGAACTTTCTTCTCGAAACAGCCTAAGGCACTTTCATCCGATTTTGTCAGGGTCCATGCTTCTGCACCATACAGCAGGACTGGGATGATGAGTGTGTTGTACAGTTTTACCTTAGTTGCTCGAGAGAGGGCTTTTCCACTCAATTGCTTTCTTAGCCCAAAGAAACAGCGATTAGCAAAAGTTATTCTTCGTCTGATCTCGGCGCTGGCTGGTGTTATTGCCCGTGTTTATAGTGGAGCCTAGGCAGACAAACTCCTCTACTACCCGAAGTTGTATGCGTCTATTGTGACGTTCTGTCCGAGCCGTCGGTGTTGGTTGTCCTTCCTCGAAGACAGCATATACTTCGTTTTTCCCTCATTTACCGCTAAACCCATTTTTGCCGCTTCTGTCTCCATTCTCACAAAGGCACCATCAATATCATCGGCGTACGCGAGAAGTTGAACAGAATTTTGGAAGATAGTGCCTCTGGTGTTGACGTTGGAGTTCTGCACTATCTTCTCAGGAACGATGTTGTTCTTAACACTAAGCATATTTTTAGATTAATCCTGGTGCACTGTCTCAATTCTGTGAAAACATTAAACCTGATAAACGTAAAAATGTCATTTCGCATTAACACGAGCATATAATGTTACTCTTTTATTATTTTCCGCTAAACTGATCGCAATGTAAATCTTGCACTACTATAAGCGTATGTACCGTCTTCTTCAAAATTTACGGTTATCTTTATTTTCCCCTTAAACTTATAATATAACATTACTTACAAGGTCGTCATGTTAACCTTAATTATTTACCGTTATCCTTATTTTTCCTTTACCTTGCTTCAGTGTTAGTCCACTTAAAAAAGAAACAGATTACCCTGTTGCTATACAAATGTTGCCGTATCTGTTATCAAGTTAACATCGCCTTTCCGTCAACATTTTTACTATCGTCTATTCTCTGTGGTTGTTTGCTGATGTGCTATTCCTATTGTGCTTGTGTTTTAAATTTGTTCACTGGTTTTAGAGATTTGCCAAAATAAATTAAAAAAAAAATGTAGATTTCGTTGGAAACAATATGCGCGACATTTTTTGTTTCAATATTCATATTTTTATTCATAATGACTTAAAATTACTTATTACTCGACAAAGGAATTCAAACTAGCTTATTATCAAAATCTTATATATAACTTACTGGCCCCAACCGGGCGTTCTAAGCAATTCATGAGTTTCTGAAAATTAATGCCTCTTGGACTATGAAGTATTTCTTTTTTTTGTTTTTTTGTTTCATTTTTGTTTGAACAATTGAAAAACTAACAACACATCATTTTTATTTTCCTTACATGCTACTTAAAATTAGGTCCTAATGCTCGACATTATTTGCTCTAAAATGGGCATCGAAGAGGAAGATTTTATGAAGTTATGGTATGTAAGTAAACAACTTTTTTTTAAAGTTTGTACACGTGATTCCAAGCAATTAGAATACATTTAGCATCGGCCGTATTGGAATTTTTATATTATATTCGACCACAAATTTTTGAAAATATTTTGGCTTTAGCTTTAAGACTGACGAGAATCACCAAAAATTAAATTCAAGACGACATAAACGTTTTGTTTCCTGCCACGTACATGGGCTTGTGGGTAAAATACAAAGTTTGTCTTGCTTAATGGAAACAGAACGAAGTAAGTTTAGCACTGCACGTAAACGTCCAACACTTTGTTAATAAGGCAGATAATACGCTGTCAACAGCTGCTCAAGTTAATTTTCGTCATTTAGCTGCCTCATCTCGCCGCCGCCGCCACTGACTTGTCTCAAAGTAAAATTATTGTCTATACTCGGAAAGACTCCAAGATGTCCTATTTTCAATCTAATTCAACCTTGGGTTCATGTTTGAAATAACTTAGAACTTCTAAGATTAAATTAATTTTCAAACAAAAAGTAAAAAAAAATGAAATAACTTCAGAATGTAAATTAATAATTAAAAAGTACCTTTTGCCTAAACTAAAATTGATTTTTAATTTCATTTCATATCGTAAACAGAATTTGGAGAGTTGACAATCATCTTTCCTAATGTTATATGGTTGTAGGCTCAATTTGACAACGGTCGTGTTGGTTCAACAGGTGAATCCTGTTAACAATTGTTGAGTATTGAAAATTTAACACTATACCGTTCAACATACATTATTTGAAGATATTCATTTTTAAACCGAGCATGATGCTAAATTAAAAGTGATACTGATGCCAATTTAACACGATCACTGTATAATCCTATCGAAGTTTTCATGTATATTCAACATGATCAATCTTGTTGCTCGGACAAGTTATCACCTTTACCTAAGTAAGCATTGAACAGTGCTCATTTTAAGGTTCATAATTAACCAACATAAAACATAATAAAATCATTTCTTTCAATTATCACTATCCAAACATAACTTGCATTTCTTTTTCGTACATTGCAACAATAACAAAATCAAAAAAACAATCGCCAACAGCTTTGTTTTCTTCTTCATCTACGACCACGACGAACGACGACTACCACGACCACGACGAACACCAATACCGCGACCACGACGATGAACACGACGACCACGACGACCGACGACCACGACGACTGACTATCACGACGACGACGACGGTCAAGATCGGTTTATAACTTTTCAACAACTAATAAAATCATAACCCATCTAACAAATGGATTTTTTTTTATGAATTACAAAAAAAACAACACAACCAAACCAAAACCATCCTTATAAACTACATAATCATAATAATCCACCCCCAACCTGCAAATCCTTCATAAAAGCATCCATTTGTTCAAACAATTTCAGCTTCATTGTGCAAGAGTACCGATTACCCCGGTACTCGAAAATTAACGATAATGAATCCGAGTACCGGGTACCCAGATACCCGGGTATTTGCATGGTGTTCAGATACCCGGTACCTGGGTACTCGAATTTGGAATAATTCGAGTCCCCGGGTACCCGGGTATTGCTTCGTACATACATATGAGTAAAACAATATAATTTTTGCAGTGCAGATGTTGTTAAAATTAACTGCAATATTAATAATTAATTGTTTACGTTTTAGTGTATATGTAAATCGATTGCTTGAAAATGGCTTGAGCTTGAATGTACGAATTATTTGGTGCGTTCACTTTGACTTGGATAGGCTATCCGGATAGCTTTTTGTTTTTGTTTTCCATGTAAACAAAAATAGCAGAGGTTCAAACCAAGCAAACCCAAAGCTATCCAACAATTTCTGGAATATATAGCTATCTCACAGAACAGCCATTGAAATTCTGAAACAGCTGATTTTTGTATACGTGTTTTCACACCTATCTAAATTAAGCTATCGAACTCGTTCATGAAAAACCAATTGGATAGGCTATCTAACATCTAAGATAGGCTATCCAAAACCGAACTGAACGCGCCCATTGAAAAACGTATTTGTTCAAAGTTTGATTTGTTATTTGGGTTTTACTTTCGGATGAGTTATTGACATGTTGGGGTATATGTTCGTATAGATTTCTTCAATCTTCTTCAATAAACAAATAAATAAAACAATAACAAATGTCAACTAGAGAATTGTGTTTGAAAGTGCGTGTGCTTGTATGTACATATGAGTGAATTTTGATACAAAACAAGATTCAGATTTTTTAATTCTCGAATCCATTTTTTTAAATCTCAAGTCTCAAAAAGATCATGATGTCTGGGATTTTTCCACTTTACCACCACCTCTATTTAGCTGTCAAATTCAAAAATTTGACTCGACTCTAAAGGTATGACTTTAACGAGCAATTTTTGCAAAACGTCAAAAATTGAAAATTTTCAAACTCATTTTGTGACAGTTTTTCCACCCCAAAAATAAGAAATGATAGTCTGCTATTACAGAAAGAAAAAGAAAGCAGATGTGAGAAAATAAGATGCAAACAAAATTTTCCGGTGAGTCTCGGGCAAATTTTTAGTAGACTCACTTTGACGTTTCATTTTTCTCATATTCGTTTTATGCTGTTCTTTTTCATTCGATTTTCTTGTTGCTATGATAAACACATCGGATTTGTTTGAAAACCAGAGAGGAGTTTCAGACAAATTCAAATTCAAGCCAACGAGAAGGAGCATTCAAAACAAAACAAACAATAATTATCAAATTTGAGACATGGGGCACGAGTCAACGTGTAATAGCGCTTGCCTCAGCGAATAAAAATTTATAAGGAAATTCAAAAGTGAGACGTGAGTCGTGAGTCAACGTGTAATAGGGGAC
>CAKKXW010000003.1:48935694-48946244 GCA_920937365.1 Sphaerophoria rueppellii
TAGACGTCAACCTAGAAGGTACATAATGTTTATGTTGTGCGTCGACGCCTATTTTGAATTTGAATTTAGACTGACACCTATTTTTTAACTTTAAAAAAAGCTCATAGCTATGAGCTAGCCTCTTTTTAACTACGACATTACAGAACAAAAATATTAAACACCATAAGGCAACTATGTGTGACTCGTTCCTTGATTTGTGAATATCAATTTTAATTCAAAATAAACTTTAATAAATAAACGCACTTAAAGTGTTTTGCACTCTGCGAACACAGCCTTGGAGACTCTTTGAGATATCCGATTATCCGAGTTACCAACCTAAGAAATTCAATTTTTCTCCGATCGAGTATCGATACTCGAAAAAAATTTCAATTTTTTATCCACAGTCAGATTTAAGTTTAAGTTTTATCCGCAGCTGCGTGTTGTATTTGTAATACATGGAAGATCCAACTGCAGATACGGATACTTACTTACTTAAGGTGACGATACAGTCCGTTGTGGACTTGGGCCTCAATCAACAGTCTCCGTCACCTAGCTCGGTCCTTAGCTAGTCGTCTCCAGTTTTGCACTCCAAGTTGATTGAGGTCCTCTTCCACTTGAGTGCGCCACCTGAGTCGCGGTCTTCCTCTCCTCCTACGTCCTTCGGGAATAGTGTCGAAGGCTTTCCGGGCCGGAGCATTGGTGTCCATTCGCTCTTAATGACCGAGCAATCTGAGTCTCTGGACCTTGACCCTTCTGGCTAGGTCCATGTCGTTGTACAACCCGTAAAGTTCGCTTTTGTATCTTCTTCGCCATTACCCTTCAATGCACACGGGGCCAAAGATGACCCGAAGAACTTTCCTCTCCAAACAGCCTAGGGCACTTTCATCCGATTTTGTCAGGGTCCATGCTTCTGCACCATACAGCAGGACTGGGATGATGAGTGTGTTGTACAGTTTTACCTTAGTTTCTCGACAGAGGGCTTTTCCACTCAATTGCATTCTTAGCCCAACGAAACAGCGATTAGCAAGAGTTATTCTTCGTCTGATCTCGGCGCTAGTGTTATTGCCCGTGTTTATAGCGGAGCCTAGGTAGACAAACTCCGTTACTACCTCGAAGTTATACGCGTTTATTGTGACGTTCTGCCCGAGCCGTCGGTGTTGGTTGTCCTTCCTCGAACACAGCATATACTTCGTTTTTCCCTCATTTACCGCTAAACCCATTTTTGCCGCTTCTGTCTCAATTCTCACAAAGGCGCCATTGGCATCACGCTGTGTTCTTCCCATTATATCAATATCATCGGCGTACGCGAGAAATTGAACAGATATTTGGAAGATAGTGCCTCTGGTGTTGACGTTGGAGTTCTGCACTATCTTCTCAAGAACGATGTTAAAGAAATCGCATGACAGTGCATCGCCTGGTCTGAATCCTTTTTTGACGTCGAAAGATTCCGTAAGCTCGTTGCCAACCCTGATGGAGCAGCGTGAGTTCTCCATCGTCATTTTGCAGAAGCGAACGAGCTTGGCAGGGACGCCAAAACTAGACATAGCTTTGTACAGTTCGTCTCTGTAAATGCTGTCATACGCGGCCTTAAAATCGATGAAAAGGTGGTGGGTATCGATTTGGAGTTTATAGGTCTTTTGCAGGATCCGCCGCAACGTGAAAATTTGGTCGATGGTTGATTTTCCTGGCCTGAAGCCACATTGAAAAGTACCAATCAGATTGTTGACGAAAGGCTTCAGACGTTCACATATTACGGCTGAGAGGATCTTGTAGGCGATGTTAAGTAGACTGATTTCTGTATAGTTGGCGCAGTTTAGAGGATCTTCCTTCTTCAGGATCGGGCAAACAATGCTGAGGTTCCATTCATCGGGCATGAATTCCTCTGATCCTATCTTACAGATGATTTAGTGCATGTTCCTATCTTGTTGCCTGCTGCTTCGAACAACTCAGCAGCTAGTCCATCTGCTCCAGCGGCCTTGTTGGATTTCAGCCGTGATATTGCGGTTTTCACTTCTTCTAGGACGGGTTCACGGAATTGTTGGCTATCATCGTGTCCGATGAAAGGCTCCTGTCTAACGGCGGTATTTTGTTCGTCGTCGCCGTAGCTGTGCCAAAAAAACACGCCTATTATTTCTGCAATATATACTTAATTTCGAAAAAACAAAAAAAAAAAATACGCTGATCGAACTTCTTTTTTTCGAGAAAATCTGATAGCAAAACCACGGTCCTATGGGTCGTTTTTAAGAAACACAAATATTTTTAACATACCGTACATCAGTGTTTAGAAAAAAAAAAATCGGGGAAGTTTAACAAAAAATCGTGGGAGCCGTTTTTGGAGAAAATTAAGACTTTGGTTTCCAGCCAAGAAAATTGTATTGCGGCTTCAGTAAATGTTGATCCTAAAAAAAAAATCAAAAAAACCACCCAAGGATTTCGCTCAAACCTCTAATTTTCAGGATCCAGCAACGTTGTTGACCGGTTCGTCGGCGATTGGTGGTTACATCACGCGATGTTAAATTGAATTCTTGGATTAGCCGTTCCCCACCTATCTTTAAAAGCTTTGCTTCTAACGATTTGATGGTTTTGAGGAAGACGACAACCTCGTTCGATGTCGAATTGTAACTCCAACCATCCGTTTTCATTATTCTTAAGCAAACTTTACAAATAATACTCATGCTAAATTGAATTCTTTTCTTAAGGGGCCTTCGTTATCATTTTAATCTTCACCCTTGATGTCGAAAAGACCGAGAAGAATGAGATAAGGTGGAAATCCCTCAGCAGAAACCATGTCACTGAAATTCATGAAACGAATGAATGCCTAATGTCACCATCGTTCGTCATCATCGCCGCCGTGCGTGTCCTGTCGTCCTCATCATCCTTATAAGTGCAGTCGATGAAAGAATTCCAACTATGATAAAGAAAAAAAATAGCAAAAAACAGAAACTAGAGCAATTGCACTGCCTCAGTTAGTGTCCCACGGGCCACGGTGATGGGGGCGTAATCCCGTCTTTCATTTAGTAAATGCTGACAGGAGTCACATCACTGGCACAAATCCCTTATGTTTTTTCTATTCGGTGTGTTTTATAATGGAATATGTGAAGCTGGTCGATGCGGCGTGGTGCGGTGGGCTGACTAAGAACCTATACTATATTGCATACATTTAAACACTGTGTTCCTGATGCAAGCAGTCAACCTATTTGTAACGGCAGCAGCAGCAGAACAAAGTGTTTGCGGGTCGGTAAGATAAGCTTACTCATATGAGAAGGAACCAGAGGCACTATGGTGAATTGTTTGTTATCTTATGTCTGCATATCTGTGATTTTTTTGCACAAAATCTGCCACTGTCAGCCAGCTGGGTAACGAATAGACAAAGTTGCACTGCCCTTTTTGCTTAGTTCAACAAATGTTTCAACGACAGATTTAGGAATATGTGGGTGAGTTTTTTTTTGTATAAAACACAATCTTTTGTGAGGAAAACAATGCGATATTGCTCTTCAACCTACATACAACATGTTGTTTGAACTTTGAGTAAGAGTCAAAAAGTTTAATTAATATTCGTTTTAAAGTTCATAAAGTCCCACATCAGCCTTGAATTTGTTTTAATTTGGTGAGGAATTCCATAATTGTGGTCATTCGCAGTTTCTGTCAGGTTGAATCACCAATTGAACACTGAGAAATTTAAGGGCTTCAAGCACATAATTGGAAAATAGGCCTATAAAGAGCAGGTTAGAGCTTCCTAAAGCTGCAGAGGTGAGATTATGGGTCAAATTCTTGAGTTGTCCAATAAGAGAGTAGAGAACATTCTCTTAGCATTATCTGTCTCAATTTCAGCTGATTCTTATAAGGAGTTTTGGACTGTTCAAAGCAGCAGGCGACGAGGTAGATAGGAGCATGCATCAAAACATCTGTAAGATATTGTCAGAGGAATTCATGCCCGATGAATGGAACCTCAGCATTGTTTGCCCGATCCTGAAGAAGGAAGATCCTCTAAACTGCGCCAACTATACAGGAATCAGTCTATACTTATTATAAGAAATAAATGAATTTTTAAACCTAAATCTAACCTGTTATTATGGTGGATCATAAGTGTCGAATTCTTTTTTGGGACCAGTCCAGAAATTAAATTCGGGGTTCCTGACCTCCGTTATTAGTTTTAAACATTTTGTAAAACAATAAGAGCGCACAGTTTGAACACATTTTCAAGGTTTACATACCGCATGCTCTAAGTCTATATGACGACGTAAGGGAAACTCTTCTTCTGAACTTCGGTGTTCGGCGCATCTTTTTATCACCTAAAATAGCTGTTAATTACATTAACAGCTCAATTTTTGTAGTGACCGGACCGGATGTTCCGTTTTCTTGCATTATGTAGATGCAGACGTAAGTACTATTTTTGCAATAAACCGTAACTCAGTGTCATATGTTTTAAAATATTATTTCAACTAAGGATTTGGAGCTTTAACCAAAAAATTAAACAGGTACAATAATCGCTAGCGATTGAAGCGAGGGGAAAAAATTTGCCCTATCATTGTCATCTTTACTAGAAGACATGTTTTTGTAAATCTTCATATCATCTGCGAAGATAATATGAACGGAGCATCGTTTATAGCTAAATTAAAAAGTAGAGGTCCTAGATGGCTACCCTGAAGATCTCGCGAAATAGCAAAAAATGAATTAGAGATAAAATGTCTGAATTTTAATTGATAAGACCTATTCTCGAGATATGAGGACAACGATTAAAAATGGAGGGAAGCCATATGCATTTAGTTTGAATTTTATGATGGCGTGAGAGAGTTGGTCGAAAGCTTTCGAAAAATCTGTAAAGACACAATCGATTTCCTGATCCTATTCCAAACTGTTAATACACTGATTTAATAAAACAAGGAGATTTGTGACTGTAGAAAGTTTCTGCATTAAACAATTCTGTTGGTGACAGATGGTGTTCCTGCAATGAAATCCCAAACTGTGACATATAACTTGTTTCAAGGAAACACTACAGGTGGAATACTTTCTGGACCACTAGAAAAATCTTCTTTTAGGAGACAAAGAATATTAATAATGTCGTCAGTCTCTGCTGAGATGTTTTTAAACAATACTTGTGCACAGCTACGTAAATACATACGAACTGACACAATAAGTGTACAACTTTTCTTGGAAATTTGTTGTCATATTTGACTTGATTTAAACCAAGCTACTTGTCCTACTTAGAGTCTTCGAATCCAACATGGAAGGACGTCGCAGAAGAGGAAGACCGCGACTTCGGTGGAGCACACAGGTGGTAGAGGACCTGAACCAACTTGGCGTGCGAAATTGGAGACAGCTTGCCAGGGACCGAGCTGGCTGGAGAAGTTTGTTGGGTGAGGCCCTGGTCCGACCTGGACTGTAGCGCCACCATAAGTAAGTAAGTACAGTGTCATTAAAACGATACTATAACATTTTACCTTTTGCCATATCTAACAAGTCCCAAGTAGAGATGTTCTTAAGAGTGATTTTTAATGAGCAGTGATCACTGTGAGCAGTTTACAAAAAGAGCAGTTTAAAGTAGCAGCTATTTGATCACTCTTAAAGGAGCAGTATATGTTGAAAAAGGACCGACAAATGTACATTTTATTACAAAAATTTGTTTGCACTATACTTGCACATATACTCGATATAGTTGCACACATTTTTTCATTATTTAGGGAAAATTATGGCAAAATTATAATGGTACTGCGAAAGCCCCCAAGCTCAAGTGTTTACTAGTCACTGCCTCTTGCGAGTTGCGAGAGGCTTTCTGCTCACTGCTTTTCTACTCATCTGTCATTACTTATTTTCTAACAGCTTTTCTGCTCTATTTTCAAATCTTATAAATGAGCAGTGAGTAGATGAGCAGAAAAGCATTGAGCAGAAAAACATGGAGCAGAATAGCAGTGAGCTGAATAGCAATGAGCAGATAAGCAGTGAGCAAAAGGGCAGTGAGCATTGAGCAAAATAGCAATGAAAATGAACAGAAAAGTAATGAGCAGGGTGGCAGTGCGCCGCCGTTGAGTAATGAAATAATATAGGTACACATTCGGTATTGATTTTAAGTGAAGGTAAAAGTGAAGATTTTCTCAACAACAAACAAAAACCACAATACACTCTACTCTCCACTTAAAAGCAATACCGAATATTATGGATCATTCATTAAAGCATTGAGGTATTATTCCAGTATTCTACTGCTCACTGCCATCCTGCTCACTACTTTTCTGTTCAATGCTTTTCTGCTCACTGCTTTTCTGCTCACTGCTATTCTGCTCACTGCTATTCTGCTCACTGCAAATCTGCTCACTGCTCATTTAATCACTGAGCAGTTTAAAGAGCAGTGAGCAGTACAGCAGTAACTTTGAAGAGCAATCACTCCTGCTCACTGCTCAGTGGAATAGCAGAGTGATTAATAGCAGCTATCGCAATAGCTGCCTCACCACTGTTCCCAACTCCCAAATCACAGTTATTATGAACGCATTTGACTTACTGTGCTTACATCTTCTGGGCTTGTGTATTTTTAGGAAGTTGTGTTTGCTTTATCTCCCAGCCTCCCAGTGGATGAAGCATCGCCAAGTGGGAATAACCTTCAACACATTTTTTTTTTTTTTTATTCTGTTTGAAAAGAAAACGTTTTCCTATCCATAGTTTAACTGATGCGACGTGCGAAGCCACACGGTATTTCTTTTCCTAAAATAAAACAAATCATACAAACGGTGAGGATGGAAAAAGTTCCATTATTTAAATTAAAAACTTCAAACGTTGATTCACGTTTTCATTTTTAATTTCTGGTCGAGTTCCTTCATTTACGTTGTCGTCGAATCGAACTCATCGTATAGTCGTTGGTCGTTTGCTTTACTGTGGGGTTACTTTTTGTTTTTTAAAGCCATCCAGGGAAATCGTGAGGTTGCCGCATGGAATCAATTATGCGAAATAAAGATAAGGGGACATTTTTCCTACCTTGCTCAAACGTAACGCGAACAGCAAGGTGAATGTAGAATGAATAAACTAGGATGAGACCTGAGAGACAAAAAATATTCAACCAACTGCCATACCTGCTGCGGAAAATCCAAAAATGTTGAAAAGAATAATCATTGAAGTCTAAGTCTGGTGAGGATAATCTTGTAAGAGGTATTTCACCAGTCTTGTAATTAGACCGAATAAAGTTGAGTTAACGCTGTATAGTGCGTATTTATCTTGTATTTAAGAAGTGGGTATTGGTTCAATTAATTGTACTTAAAAGGAGTGAAACGCCATACCATACTTCAGCACTCACCAAAATAAAGCGATTGCCAATAGAAAAACTATAAAATATTAAAATCATGTGAAATTCCTTAAGAGAAAGAAATACATCCTTATCCTCGTGCTATTTGAAATTACTCAGAAGATGGACGTCCTTGTGGTTGACGCAATCTTTCGTCTTGTGCGTGGTTCTTAATATTTCCAAGACGATTATCTACAAGAGTTAGAAAAAAATCGAAATTCCAGTTTCCAGGCCAAAAGAAGTCACAGAAGAACAATACTGAAAGAATTAGATGAAAGAAATAAAAACCCGTAAACCAGCAAGAGCAAAAAAATGAAAATAAATGGACAGAAAAGAACAGTCCACTCCATTAGATTTGAATATGAAACGTGTAATGGTTTATAGCGAATTTTTGTACCTTCTCTTATTTCAAGCTTAAGCTTGGTCATATTGCTCTACCTTTAAGCTTGAGATTTGCATAAAATAATACCTACGCTTGCGTTTCACTGCACATACCTAACATTTATATAAATTAATGAAATATTGAAGAGTTCTTGTGAGTTGACGTTTAGTCCTGACTATGGAATGAATCTAAATTATATATTAACAAAAATAACATATCGAAGCAAAAAACACAAGGCTACTCACACAGAGGTCTTAAGCCCAAGGAGAACTTTTTTATGGAAATCGACAAATACGCTTCAACTTCGTGTACGTTACGATGCACCCTCTCGAGTTTGCTTTAAATGACAGTTCTCACTATATCACAGCTTTGCCACTTTACTCTTTTCGAAGTAGGTCTGTTTCGGTTTTTGAAAAACTTTGAAAATCTAGATACTAGCTACCTTATACTTCCGCACCATCAAGAATTTCTTAAAATCTACTTCAATCAGAAAAAAACTTAATTAAGTGTCTAGTTTTATGCCTACAAGTTTATACCTTTGTACATTATACTTTTCTTAAATCTATTCATCAGGAAAATAGATAAGCGACATTTGCAATTAAGATTCTATCCTTATACACGAACAATAAGCAGACTTAGTTTACAAACACGAAATGTCAACCCATACAAGTACGCAACGTATGAGTTACGTTCTTGTATTGAATTGTTTAATATTTTAGGCCGTGTGTGACTTGCTTTAAAATGTTGGTTGAATTTAATAATGACGTGAAATAAGCGTGGAATGAAAGGACGCTATGGAATCGGAAGTGTTGAGCTTACTCAAAAATTAAGCCTGGGATATTGTTTAAATTAGCATAAGAAGTAATGTTTTAACTAATAAACATAACCCGGAAGGTAAGGTTGAAAGTCGAAAGACTTGTGGCGAAAGGATACAGCCACAAGTATGGAGTCAATTATCATCAAACATTTGCTCCAGTGGCTAGACTAGAAAGTTTGCGCTTGTTGTTGGCTCTTGCCGTAAAGTTTGACCTAAAAATTTGGCAGTTTGATGTTGTTACGGCATATTTAAATGGAACATTAAATGAAAAGAAGTAATGATGAGAGTACCTGAAATGTTAAATAAGATATTGTCAAGAATTATTTCGAAACAACTGGAAAAATTAAACTTTGGAATGCAAGCGAAGAGAATACTTGACAGTTTACAAAACGGATGTAATGCTTGTAGGTTGAACAAGGCAGATTATGGACTCAAACAGGCTGGTTGTCAATGGTATCCCAAACTCACTGAAAAGTTATTGGGTTTGGGATTGAAGCATACCATAAATGAGCCATATAATTTTCAAGATGATTCTGAGGGCGAAAAATTGTTCGTTCACACATATGTTGACGATATATTAGTTGCATCAAAAGATGTAAAAAGGTCATCACAACTAAAGAAGTTTTTGCAAAAAGATTTTGAAATTAAGGATCTTGGTTTGGCATAATATTGTCTGGGTCTGGCAATTATTCAAAAAGAAGCTGGTAAAATCGAATTGAGTCAAAAAGGATATACACTATAGGTTTACCAGATAATGAGTCTCAGGAAGCTTTTTCTTATCGGAAGCTGATTGGTGCTTTGATGTATCTATCAGTGGCGACACGTTTTAGCACAATTAACCGAAATTCGAAGAAGTGTCATTGGTTAGCAGCGGGGCGTGTTTTAATATATCTTGCTGGAAGTGCATGTCTTGGACTTATGTTTGCAAAAATAAAATACCATTATGCGGATACATTGATGCCAAAGACACTGAAATCCACAATGGACTGTTGTTTTGATTGCAAACTGTGAAGTTAGCCACAGTGCCATAAGAGGCGCCAAGTCTTTTGAAACCACAAGAGAAAACGTTTCAGAAGAAGAAAGATATTTCTTAGTTTTGAGAGTTCCTTCATTTTTTATATAAAAAGTTTATAATTGTTAAAAGTATATATTTATATACCGGGTGATTTTGTAAGAAGCTTATAGAACTTTAAAAAAAAAAACACAAAGAATTCGAAAAAATGAATGAAATATTTATTTGAATCGATAGTTTGAACCTTGCAATTTAATGTTTAAAGATAATTTCATGCAAATGTTGACCGCGGCTGCGTCTCTGTTAGCCCATCCGCTGAGTCCAATTTTGGCATACTCTTTCACACATATCGGCCGGTATCTCACGAATGAATGCATGGGTGTTGGCTTCCAGTGCGACAATCGAAGCGAGCTTGCCCCTTTAGACATTAGCCTTGACATACCCCCACAAAAAATAGTCTAATGGTGTCAAAACGCACGATCTAGGCGGCCAATTGACCGGCCCGAAACGTGAAATCAACTGTTCACCAAACTCGCCTCGCAATTGCGCCATTGTTTCGCGTACTGTGTGGCATGTGGCACCGTCTTGTTGAAACTACATTTCATGCAAGTCAAGAACTTCCATTTCGGGCAAAAATAAGTTTGTTATCATCGCTCGGTAGCGTTCACCATTGCTGGGAACTGCGACGAATCGACATTTCGCGGTCTTCTGTCACACTAGCTGATACGGCCGCAATGTTTTCTTCACTACACTGAACCAAAAACGGTAGCCATATTGATAATTTTATGCGTTACATTGAATATTTTTTTGTCAATTTACAACCAATGACCGACGTAGTCAATATGATAATTTAAGATTTTCAATTTAATGACGTCATCAAAAAATTGATGATTCGAAAACCGGAGTTGTCACATTGATCATTTGCGTTTTCAAAAGGAAAACTATAGTTGCCATATTGAATACTATGGTAGTATCATTTAATATTGTAGTAGTCATCTTGAAAAACAAGTTTTCAAATTGAAAAACAAGTTTTCAAATTGAAAAACAAGTTTTCAAATTGGAACAAAAAGTTAAACTTTTGAACAAAAAGTTA
>CAKKXW010000003.1:48994448-49004828 GCA_920937365.1 Sphaerophoria rueppellii
GGCCAAAAAAATCGTATGGTGGCTACCCTAAATTTTGATCTTAAAACAAAAATAAAAAAAATTGGGATATGACTTTTTGCTCAAACCTCTAATTTCCAAATTTGAAGTCAATCGGACTAGTAGTTAAGCCTGTAGATGCCTGTAAACAGACAGACAGACGGAATCGCCGGACCCACTTTTTTCGACTTCTCTATCATCGTAATATCATATCTCATCCTCATCTCAAATTTTTTTTTTTACGAATTCAATACTCTTGCCATATATTCTATATGTCGCAAGTAAAAATACCACCCCTGTTCTAAATTTTATTTCGTTTCGACTTTGGTAACCAAATTTGAAATCATAAATTTAAAAATGTAAAAAATAACAGTGAAATAATCTTCAAAAATTGAAAGAGGAATTCTTACTAAATTTAGATTTTAAATACATTTTTTATATCAGTTTTATTTTTTAATTTATGAAATCGGAGGTATAAATCAGGGACAGTGTGTATTTCTAAATAAACAAGAACAAATAATAAGAAAAGAACTTTAACAAATTCAGTTAATAAAAAAAAAATGTAATTAAGGCCGTGTGCGAATCGCATTAAAGAGTGTGTTAAAACTTGACATTTGGTTAAAGTGTCAATTTGTGTTGAATAATATGGGTTAAGATTACACTAGCTGCAGAGAACGCTAATATATGACAGTAGTGGTTAAATTTAACCAGCTTTTTTACGCAATTCAAATAGTTCGCACACAACTTATTAGCTCATTGTAGGCGGACCAAACTACCACAGTCACAGAACAACCTGATTGTTGATTCTGTATGATCAATACAAATAATAAGGAATGTAGGATAGGTATCTCATGTACAACGATGCACTTACCCACATTGACATTGATAAACATTTAAATTACTGAATTCTGTATAGAATTTGATTAAAAAGCAGAAGAAATGAACTCAAGGAAAAATTTTGTTTGAAAAAAATATTTTGGTTCTAAAAGAGTCCTGGGGCCTAACTATGTAATTCGATTCTACAATAAAATTATTCGAATTCGCAAATTTCATACTCTGTAATTCTATAAGAATGTTTTTATATGCGATAGTCGAATAGTTCTAGTAGTGCCAAGTATATTTTTATGTTCTTTCGCATATTTATAGGAACAACGTAACTCGAAAGAAGAATTCAAAACAAGGCAAAATCGCAAATAATCACTCTACATCAAATGTGTTATCGAACAGATTGGCTTAAAAAGTTTTTTTTGCCAAAATGTTGGTAAAAATGCCAGTGAACTTTTGTACCTAACCGAAGCCATCAAAAGAATGAGTGGTTTGTAAGGTTTGGCGGTGCTCAATACCTCCGGCAATAGCGAACAACATACAGCCGACGAAGATGTTTTTGGTATGTTGTATGGACATTGTCGTGGTTTCATCCGATGCAGTTGCCTTTAGGTAGCCCTAAAGGATGAACATGGTCCGTTCGTGCTCGTTAAAAATTCTATGTGTGAGGGATAATTCGCGGCTTCGCGCACTGTTTGCTGTTGCCAACAAATTTTGATTTTCCCCATCGTGGATTTCGTTGTTCCCCATGTAGGGAGTAGGGACATGTTCGCGAGCAAATCTTATTTTTTCTCTGAAACGACCATGAGCGCAGCGTTTTGCGCTTCTTCTTAAATCTTAACATATCTTAGCACTTTAAAAAATGAAGACGAAATGATGTTCGGTTCGCCAATAATCTAGGTAATAATGCAATATGCAAACGAGCATGTCCACGACCATGTTCGTCGTTAAGGGCTACCTGTATATAAATACGAGGCCATGATTGTCGAATCACAAACGATAACAAATAGGCGCGAATGACAAACAAAAATACACATCACTTTACAATTTGTGCGCTGTCTATTTATGAATGTATAAACATACATATTAACAATTTTAATTTGAAGTTCGAACGATTTTTTCCACAAATTTTGTTGTTTTTTGTTTATTATTTCAAAAAATACGAGACTCGTTCGAAAATCGCAAATTTGCTAGCAAGTAGCTTGGCATTATTGGGATTCTATTCTACTTTCATGGATGGCTTCCCCAAGCCGAATATGTTTGCTGGCTAGAAAGCCTATCTGTTAGAATAGAAACAAGGCTGAAGAGCCAAAGTGTTACGTTCTACTTCCAAACTTAAAGTGAGTTTATTCAGTTAAACTAAAGCTAATTATACAAAATAATCAACTTACACACTAACATCCTAAGCCTATATGAGATATACATTTTATAGAAATATTGTGTATTCCGAACTCTGTGGGAAATTAACGAACAACGGAACCAGGCAGCATATTTGCTATGTCATCAAATTAATGGTCGATACATAGCCCTTCTAATACAATGCTCAAATGTATCCAAATTCATCCAGCCATATGCACTAGACAGCATGCAGTGCATTGAACCTTAGTGAGTAGCTAGATACACTTGACCAGAGTAATCTGAAGCGTCGCGTCCCGTCGTCGTCAGTGGCATTGAAATTATTACTTAATATTTTAGTGCATGAGGTTGATACTCATGACCATGAACGAAATATGAGTGCACAATTCGAAATGGGAAATAAATGCGAGTCCCTTAAAATAGAGGTTGGCTATTGTGAAGCATAATGTGGATCAATGACCGGAATAAAATGTATTATGAAGTGGTCGCTAGTGTGATCCCTTCACAATAGTACGATTTGAAAGTAGAGTCGCAAATGAGTTTCGAATAGAATCAAAAGTAGAATCGAATTACATAGTAGGGCCCCTGAATTTTTAAAAGGAGTCCGATTTCGATGATTTTTAAATAGTGGCGTCCTGGAGTCCAGACCTTAAAAAAGAGTCAAAAGGACGCAAAATAGTCCCAAAGGTAACCCTGAGAAGAATAGCTTACCTAATGTTTGCTGATGACATAAAAATATACAGTTATCTCATCTCCATCCGATTGCTTACAACAGCTCCCTTGAGTTAAATGTAAGTAAGTGTAAACAAAAAAACCTTCTCAGTGCAAAATCACAGAACTCACAGAACTTACTACTTGGATGCTGATGCCGTAAATGTAGTTGAATCTACTCCCAAAATCAAAATAGTTGGTCTTACACCATTTTTATAATGAAGAATGCTTTCAATGATAGGTATAGAATATTAAAGCCACGACCAATTTCTTTTTCTATTCAAACTCATTATTATGAAAGGAGTATAGTTTTTTTCAGAATGCGTCAACGAAAATAACGGTAAAAATATTTAAAACATTTCATAAACGTTGGTCTCCTCTGAACTGGATGCAAAATAGTTAGTCTAGAACTATTTTTCAGCTCTCTTTTCTTCCGGTACAAAAATATGGACATAAATTGTTTTTGCTTTGTACGCATATTTGTTTTTCCTTAAGTTTGTCAAAGTTAGTTGTTAACCATGGTGCGTGGCGTTGCAATTTCTCGAAATCTTAGACTTTCACAGCCATATTAATAATAAACGCCTAGTCCTCTCTTAATCCACCGTCTAACTGTTCCATAGACTAAGCGTTAGTCCATGGCCTAAAATTTCTCATTAATAAAAATAATTCGATCCCAGAATAGTAAAGTAATGTTTACCAAAAATTCCCCTTTGGGAATTTTTGTTTTTGTTGATGTTTTACAATCAATTTTAAAATAAAAAATAAATAAATTTGAAATTTGTCTGCTTCGATTCCGGCAATATATATTATGCGAGCAAATGTTCTTGCTGTAGATCTTGAAATTGCAACAAGAGTGGAAAAAGAAGCAGATATGGTGAAGCTAAACATTCCTTTCAGCAAGAAAAAAAAAAAAAAAACAGGTTCAGCCTTTGTTTCCTCACGAAAGAAGATCGATTTCAATGTTTTGGAAGCATCGCCTTTAACAAAAAAACCGAACTTCGGAAAAGCAAAGGATGCTTTTTATATGCTGTCGAAAAAATGGAGGCATAACTTCTTATGTTAGTTTCAACACCAAGCTACGACTGTTCCGCTGGGTGAAAGTTCCTTTTGACCTTTATGGGTGGACTGATTAGAATTCTGTTCTGTACCGTACCTGATCGGAGCAAAATTCTCTCCGATTCGTACATTTTCTAAGAATTTTCTACCACCGTATCCTTTCCGACAAGCGAATCGTAGACATTAACGAAAAAATTTTAAATCCACGTCAGATATTCAAAATGATTGTCCGATTGTCTCCAAAACGGTGCCGTGCAATAACGCCGAGAGAAATTACGCCGAATTTTGAAATTCGGCCTTATTTCACTTTGCTAAAGTGAAATAACACCGAATTTTAGCGTTCGGCCTTATTTCACTTTGGCAAAGTGAAATAACGCCGAATGCCAATTGAGAAATAAGGCCGTACGATAGAAAACAAAGAAACCGGTTCAATTTAACTTTTGCAGAGAGCAATTTAGCTGTGCTTAATGACAAAAGTCCCGAATGTAAAATAGGTGATTTAACTTTAATGAGAATCACTTAATTTATTTGTACTTGTCAATATTATGTACAAATAATACATGTTCATGGTACATAAAAAAGAAAAGAAATTCCTTTAATTCCTGTATACACATTCGACAAAATGTAGGTAAACAGCATTTTATTTGTCAAAACTGTTGTCGTTTCCTTTAATTTGAAAAAGCAACCACTACACATCTTGTAATTCATTAAGGGGTTTCGGAAGCAGAAGCTGCACTTCAATGATTCATTTTGTTCATCTTTTTCACTCTCGGCTGGGGATGATGGTGATTCGAAACATTCAAGATCAATTCGGTTTGCTAGCGAGCAAAGCGAGCGGAAAAAATTTAGCCCAAAAGAGAATCAATTTGGGGTGTGAAAATAAAAAAATTCGCGCGATTTTTTTTATTTTCACACCCCAAATTGATTCTCTTTTGGGCTAAATTTTTTCCGCTCGCTTTGCTCGCTACCATTTGTACCTATTATATATTTTTTTTTTGATCAAATTCTCAAAAGAGCCTTGATGATGTTTATAGATGTACATACGAAGGTATTAGTTCTACACTTTTAAATTTCAATCAATACTGAAACTTCTCCTTCAGGTGACTTCTTTTAACTGAGCGTAGTCTTACAAGAATCAAGGAACATAAACGGAAACGGAAATACATTTCTTTACATGATATTGTCAACTTCAAAAAATAATTTAATATAAATGTGAGCGGTAAATTATTATGTTAACAATGTAAATCTCATTGTTTTGGCAGACATTTTTCTTAAAATATTCGACATATGTTTCAAAGTGACAGCTAATCTATTTCTCAGAAATTTTTTCATGAAGCAAATTTTTTGTTTCACCACTTATTTTTTTTTTTTGTCATAAGGAGCTGTATACTAGGCTTAAAGTATAAAAAGTGTCAGTGACACCTGAAGAAATCTGGATCTCACAAATCTCAAGTTTTTTGCTCTTTTCTAGTTATAAAAATGATAGCAAAATCACATAATAATTAGATCTGAGACTGAGATACATTAACCATTTCGCATAAGACCCAAAGTGAAATAACGCCGAATCGGCATTATTTCACTTTCCCATAGGGAAATAAGACCGAATGCTAAAATTCGGCGTTATTTCACTTTAGCAAAGTGAAATAAGGCCGAATTTCAGAATTCGGCGTTATTTCGCTCGGCGTTATTGCACGGCACCCTCCAAAACTGACGTCCTCCCATTGCAAAGCCTCGCGATTATCGTGTGTTAAACAAAATTATTAAAGAAAATCGATGGCAATCAGCAACTGCTCTAATTTCAGAATGGAATTCTCGAATAAGCCAAAATGTGTCTGCAAGCACATGTAAAGGGGCAATGAAAAAACTTGGATACAATTTGTACAAGGTTTCTATAGAAATTATCGTTTTTAACTTATCAAAAGTTGAAGATTTTCGTTAAATTCAGGCAAAAGAAAAACCATTTTTGACGTCGAGGCATAAGAAAGGACGGCGGGAGTGGGCCAAAACTGGACTTTGAATCAATCTCGAACAGTTATTTGTAGTGACGAGTCCCGATTTGAGGTTTGTTTTGGTGATGAACGCAAAAGTGTGATACGGAATTCGAAAGAAGCATTTCATGAAGACTGCCTTAAACGAACTGTAAAGTTCCCAGCATCGCTAATGATATGGGAATGCATATCAGGACGAGATGTTAGAAGATTTTTTTTTATTGATGGTATAATTAATGCTAAAAAATACCAAAATATATTTGAAGAACAACTTCTTTCATTCATACCTCAGCTCAATCTCCTGAAGGAAGTTACATCTTTCAGCAGGATGGTGGTTTTTGCCATAAGACCGATCTACGATGTCTTGGTTATTCGCTTAAACCATTCCAAAATAATGCACAAAATAAAACAAAAATTAAGAAAATATCCGGGAATAAATCTTCAAGACCTTAAATCTTAACTATCAGAATATCAGAAATTAGTTGGCACTATTATGCCTCGGCGTATTCTTATTCATGTAGTGATCAAGCGAAAAGGTGACGTTACACAGTGGTATCACTCTCGTAAATCTTAAAGACAATCTATTTTGCTACTTGCTAGCCAGTATGCATATTAAGTGCTGTTTTTTTTTCTGTTACACCACTATTGACCATTTTGAAGTACTTATAACTGTTAATTATTTTTACTATTCTTACTTTTACTGCAATAAATGTCACAAAAATATTTTTACTTCAAAATAAAACGCGAAATAAAAAGTTTAAGTCAAAATCGCTTGGTATACCAACTATTTTGGATTTGGGAGTGTATAAGGAATCCTAAAATTTTTTTCAGTTATCAATTAAATGACCACTCCCACTTTGACCAAATAATTGATAAGGCCAACAGATCTCTCGGCTTTATAAGGAGATGGTCGAGAGAACTTTCAAATTTTTACGAAAAAAAGTCTCTCGCTATTACCTTACTTCGTACTACTCTTGAATATGCCTATCAAGTCTGGTCACCTTTTCATGAAAATCACTCCGTTAGAATCGAAAACGTTCAAAAACGTCTCTTCTCTCTTGAGGTTTGCCTTGCAAGGCCTGCCTTTGGGAAGACAACTCCAATTTTCCTCCCTAGAATCGATCCTATAGGTTTGATTAATCAGTTATCAAAGAAAATCACTTCCATATGGTTTTTTATAAGCGGCTGAGCTTCAAGTTTCCCAATTAATTGCTTATCAGTTAAGATGAGTAAATTTAATCAAATTACACTGAATTGGTGCTTTAAAAATTTCCACAAATAATCAATCCTGGCTGATTTATTCTAAACTTTTAATTATGTGTTTGCTTTAAGCAAAAATACTCAAAAGCGTGCCTATGTAATGTAAATCGATTAGGGAGTAGGCCAAAGCAAACAGAAGCTTATCACGATTTATGTAATTATTTGAGTTAGCAAATTATACATCAAACTAAAAGCTCATATGTGTCATTAAAATACTCTTACTACATCCATTAATGTGCCATACATTTTAAGCTCAAATCTCTGTTATTATTTATCTAGTAAGCATGTCAAGTCAATAAATCAAATAATGAGGTTAGGTAGGTATTAGTTGAATGCAAAACTTGCCTGTAAATAGTTTGTTCAACGAATTGAGCACAAATACCACTCGCTAGTAAGCCTATAATTTGTGGATATGACAGCGAAAGCATATCACAGCTGCAGAGCGATTACATTAAAACTTCGATACTAAACATTATCCTTTTTTCACGTTTTCAAATAAACACTGTCGGGAAGTCTTAGTCAACTTATATCTCAGTAGATTTTACAGCCTTTGTAACACCCTCTGTCAGTAAATTGCTTTCGGCAGTCATAAAGTGGTCTTGGCACGATAATATGTAATTTAGTATAACAAAGACTTGGGTATAACTTCTTTTTTTGTTTGAATCTTGTGTTCGTATAAGTAATTTATAAAGCGCAAGGTTTAAGGATAAAAAAGTCTTCAAACGTATGAACAATCTGTTCAATTGAGTGAAATCGCTGCGATTTGAGAATAATGTTTTTGCTTTCTTTTGTCTTAAAAGGAGCTATTGCTTTGGTGGCGGGCACATTTTCTTACTGATTTTTCAGTTGGTGAATTTTCCAATATCGAGGCGTTATTCTTTGTGAAATGTGCATTTGCTTCAATAGACTTTCGTCTTAAACGCTGAATAATGTAATATTTTTGCAGGAAGTTCCTTTTATTATTTGGTCTATTGAAATGAAGGGGTATGACAATACAAAATCTGCTTGTGTATACAAAGCACTCTGATGGGAAAAGCAATAAAAACAGAATTAAAACAAAAATGTTTGAGCGTAAACATATTCTACTACTTAAAAATGATATCAAAACTTAAATGAAAGAAGTGTGGTGGTTGATTGTGACGATAGCGTCGCCAAGCAGTTGTCACTCCCTTAGCACTGTTTCTGCCAATTGTGACATCCTGACCATGTCATCGATGTTGGTTTTCTTTTTGTGATTTTGTTTAACAATTCATTGACCATAAGACACATTCTCGTACCGTGAACGAGCGCATTCCTGACAGACAGCACCTTGCGTTCACCCCAAATTTTGTTAAAATTGTGCGCGTAGCTGAGCACTTGAACAAAATAGCGCTGCTGTTGTTGATTTGTGAGTTTTTTTTCAATCACAGACTTGTGAATCGATATTAATTGGTTCCTGTCGAACAACGGAGTTTCAAAATCCTCAGCATCTACTACGGTTCAGCATTCACTTGTTGTTCTTTTAAGGCTTTGTATCATTAGAATGGCTCTATTCACCTGCTCTTTGAAAAAACTGAATTTCACTTTCCTTCTTTTTGTGTGCATTACACGCTTCCCGTGAGACTTCATATGAAAACTAGTCCTTGATAGCTTTTGGGCAGTGGTGCATTGGATTCGTTTTGTAGTGTTTTTGTAGAAATTCTATTTAGTAAAGGATCTTCGTAGTTGACTAAAGGTTTCAGGAAAACAAGTTGGTAGAATGACTTTTAACAAACAAGTTAGTAATTTTTATTTATGAAGAAAGCTATACAAACCAATAAATATATGAATGAAAAAATCATGAAACATAAAGTATAGGTGATATTTTGTGCCCGCTATTTCGGTAGCTGCCACTTTAAAAGCTGTCATTTTTTGGCATGTGACAAGTAAAAACTACGCCATTAATAACAATGGAACGATACAAGCTTCAAAAACGCATTGAAATTATTATTTATTTATTTATTTATTTATTTACGGTCTATAAGTATTACAACTTTCATAGACTAAAAAACAACAAAAATAATACAAAATTCTTAATTTTCAATAAAGTTTTTTTTTATATACATACAAATAAATAATAATATTTTAGATCAATTTATACTTAAATAATGAGAGTCTTAAAACTATTTCTGCCCTGATAAAAATCGAAGACATGAACATATTTGTTAAAATTAACACACGCATTTGTAATTGGTTCATTTTTGCCATAATTTGTTGAATGTCGAGAAACATTTAAAAGGACATTATTTCTAGGTCTTAATGACCGAGAAGGTGCATAAATACCAAACAAGGTTAAAAAGAGGCGGACGGACAATCAATATGATTTGTTATATCATCCCTTGCAAATATAACCGAATAATAAGTTATTCTTGAACTAAGAGAGCTTAAACCAATAAGTAGGCATCTAGTATTATAAGATGGCATGGAACTAGAGCAATAAAGTTTTCGGAGTGCATATTTTGTAAATCGTTTCTGAATTTTTTCAATGCGATTACAATCTTTTTTGAAAAGAGGAGACGAAACGACACAGCAATATTCTAGAACAGGACGAACAACGGATACATAAAGAGTTTTCAATGTATATGGATCTCTAAATTCTTGAGAGTTTCTGAATAAAAATCCCGACATTGCGTTAGCTCTCGACAAAATATAATCAACGTGTACACTGAATGAAAGATGTGTATCTAAAATGACTCCCAAATCCTTTTGACTCTCAACACGTTTCAACAAAACACCAACCATTTCAAAATCAAAAAATATAGGCATAACAGACCTTGAGAAAGTCATAACTGCGCATTTATTGATATTTGAGCCCAAAGAGTTTATAGAACACCAAACATTTAAATTATCAATGTCTTTTTGCAAATTTAAACAATCAACAACTGAGTTAATCGACATAAAGATTTTAACATCGTCCGCAAACAACAGACATTTTGAAAATTTTAACACTGTTGGAAGGTCATTGATAAAAATTAAAAACAACAGGGGTCCAAGGTGACTGCCCTGTGGAACACCTGAGTAGTTAACTATGTTAGACGACAATGTGGATCCTAATTTAACATACTGTGAGCGATTGCACAAATAACTGCCTATCCATTTAAGGAGTGTACAAGATATTTGAGAAACCCGAGTTTATAGTTATTTACGCGTCAATACTGAAAGAGTTCCA
>CAKKXW010000003.1:49024485-49034930 GCA_920937365.1 Sphaerophoria rueppellii
TAAAAACGACTGTATCGAAAATCAGAATTGCTTAAAGTATATCTCTTATTTTAACACTACCTTTTGCAATTTAAGTAATCATAAATATTTAGTTTTAGCATGCAGGAGCAAGTTCGTACGACCCAGTCGTGTACATTTTTTAAGCTTAAATTCATTTCTTTTTTTTCGCTGTAATTTCAATTACCGGAAATGTAAACAAAATGCCCACTTTTTGAGTATAATTTTTTCTTATTCCGTTGAAGCTTGATCAAAGAGCTTGATTGTACACGCCATATGAATCAATGTCAATAAAGTAGTAGGTACAAGCTATGTCAGCAAAAATAATAATGATTAAAGGGAAAAAGATTAAGAATGCAACAGACGTGTTCCACATTTAATAAATTAAACATTTCAGAAACGAAAAAGAGAGGGTGGTTGCGTAAAAAACAGCCCATTCATTTGCGAATCATTAGAATTTAACAACAAGTTATCTGTTCCTTATTGTTGTTTTCACGCTCATTGGAAATTTTAAAAATATTAAGTAAGTATACGACACAGTGACTTTGTATGGAAGTCTACACTACGTTGGCGTTGACAGTGTATGACTAAAGATTCTAACTCAAAAGCATCAGAACCACCTTGAGTCTGCAGATTAAGTGTGTAATACATCCCATGTAATCACTGACCCGAAATAATAGTTAATATGAACGAAAAGCATTAAAGCATTAATACTCACACCATAAATCAACCGTGCGGGCATATGCCGCAATCATCACAAAATAGTAAACAAACAATAAGTTAACAAATAAAACACAAACGCTGAAAAGAATAAATAAAAACTTCTTCATAGACGGGCAGAACTAATTTGGTGGTATATAATACACATCCAAGCACACGTTATACGATTTGGTAGACCGGCCGACAACGACGCACAATAATGTCCTTGCAATATGCCAGCCAGCCAAGCCGAGAACTTTGAGTAGTACGTGATTGGCATCTGATGTTATGGGAAGTAATTTATGTCTGACCCGAAAACGTTTCTCATGGTTTTTGACGTCGTCGCCGCTGGCGTCGCGTCGCAACGCCAAGGGTAGCGCACTTGAACGTAATTTTAATATTAGACTTTCTATCAGTCACGTTCATATGTCAATGTTGACTGTTTTTTGTTTTTCCTTCCTTTTTTATCACAAAGATCTGGTCCTGTCGCCAGCAATTCAATAATTGCTGGTGCAGGTGGCCATGGTTCAGAGGATAGAGCAGTTCATTACTAAGCCAAACGCTGCGGGTTCAGGCCCCAGCTTCGGCAGTAGGCATTCTTTTTCTACGAAGATCGCCAGCTTATCTGAAATCACCTGTGCGATAATATGGTTGTAAGGTAACCATTTTATCTCAACTAGAACTGAGAATTTTGTTCCACTAAATGATTTTGCCTCAGTCAAAGTGACAGTGAGATCTCAGTCAGATGTTGTTAAGTGGAACTGGCCTAATGTCTTGTTGTGTCTCAGCCGATGGCCTCAGTTGCCAGTGCTGTATGTGTCTGTAGTTCGTAGCATTTATGTGCGAAGTACTGTGATGTCAATAGTCAATGTCAATAGTCAATAATTCCTAATTTTTTTAACCTAAAAGATATAACTCAAGGAATTGTTGAAGAGTGAAAGCCGTTTAGGCACTTGTTCTTCGCACCAAACCCTTAATCAATTCCTAGAAAATATCTACACTTTTATCTCAATGGCATGATACAAAACATTGAGGTAATTTCGATATTATTTCTCGCCAAATGTTAGGATAACAGTTATTAATAAATAAAATAAATAGAGTGGCGCGACAGCTCTTAAAGAGCCAAGGCCTAAGTGGCTTACTCTCATCAGCAATTCTGTAGGTGCGTATGAGGGGACCTACAATTTAACTCCGATTCCGAACGGCAAAGTTGAGAAGCACTTTTTCATGACAGATGATACTCTTGGAAGTTTTGTCAGTTCTTCGCAAGAGACAGTGTCCGTGAAAGATGAAATAAAAGATATGGGCACGAGTAGGACCCGAACTCACAACGTTCTGCTTAGCAGCCAACGCACCTAACCACTAACCTACGGACATTACAGTAGTAGTAATTAAAAAGGGAAAAAATGTGGAACAATAACCAAAACAACCCTTTTTCATAAAATCGAATGGATGACGGCCTATTGAATAGACTAGGTAAATAAGCATTGTCTATGCACCAACCTCTAACTCCCCGTTGAATTATCTCTTTCGATAACAATAACACAAAAATTAGGTCGATCGAAATCATAAAACAATGAAAGCAATTTAAAAGTTTTCCAATAAATTTTCTCAAAATGGGTCATCATGAGGAATTCAATATCCAGACCATCGAATAATAATTTGCATTGATAGACACAAATGTCCCTCTTCCATAAGGACTTCTGTCTGTACAAAATCAATACAAATAAAAGTATGGTCGGCAACAAGCTGAAAGAAAAAAAAAAAACGACTAAAACATAACTCAAAGAAAAATAAAAAAACAAATTGCACTCCTATCCCTAACTTGCATTGAATATCCTGTTCTATTATAAATCTTTCTCTAGACTGAAAAAAAAACATAACAGTGAGACACTATAAACAGAAGGACTCTTGCTGGGCTACACATTTTAGGTTAACTCTAAAGCTTTCAAATAGTGCGGAGCTACAGCCGCTGGCAATATGCAGAGGAAGACCAACTTGTGAAAAGTGAAATAAAAAAAAAAAATCAAAGAATATCCCAGAAACGGAAAAACACCAGAAACTAGACACCAACAACATGACATCGACACCAAAGCAGCCGAAAGTGCTAAAACACCAAGAGTGGATCCTTGTTGCAAGTGCAACCGAAACGTTGACGTTTGAAGTCGGTGCTGTTAACTGTGCAATACAGTCATTGTCTTTTATTGTTGTGTTTTCTTTTCTCAACTCTAAACTTGATATGGACGAATTCTTCACCGAAGACAAAATACTTGCTTTGGAGCGAGTAACTGTTTTTCACTCAGTTTTAAGTTGAATATTGACATAAAAAAGCAAAACAAAATAAAAAACGATTGAATCAAACTGAGTTTGCTTTTATTTGCATTTGCGTGATTTCTTTTTGTGCTGTTGCTATTTGCCCTGCAATTTTCCGGGTGCTTGTGTTTGTCCTTTACAAGTAGAAATGAAACATTCGTATATGAAGTTGAATGTCGAAGGCGGTTCCTTTAGATGTTTTATTCGTTTCGTACAAACATTATGTAAATGTTTTTGTCGCATTTACTCTTTCTACAAGTTTAATATTCATATTTCAAGAGTTATTATCGCTGTCAGCATGAAATCTGACATTGGGGTTTGGGAATATGTCCTTTAAAACATGAAACAAAAAATCTAAAAGAAAAATGCTTACTTCGAAAAAATATCACCGCTTTTCAAAACAATGGAAAGCTGTATCAATTCTATGTCGGACGGATATAATCACAATTGCAAGAGATCGCCAGAACCTTTTCCAACTTCCTAAGCGAGTCCTATGCCGAGACATCAAGTATCGAGAAAAAGTGGCAACATTTCCAGAAAGCAGTCAGAGATGCTGCCTCTGCTATGCTAGGTTACCACAAAACGAAATCTCTTGTGTGACGAAGGATTAAGGTAGGCCAATGCAACCAAGGAGGATACATACAGAGCAGTGCTCCACAGAAGAACAATTTGGGTTGGGGTCGAAATTCTGTATGGGACAAAATTCGGATTCCAAAATTCTGTATTCCAAAATTCTGTATTTTAAAATTCTGTAAATTCAAAATTCTGTATTCTAAAATTCTGTGAATACAAAATTCTGGATTTCAAAATTCTGTATTCCAAAATTCTGTACTCCTAAATTCTGTAAATGATAAAAGGAAAATTGTTTTGATAATGAAAAAAAGTGCGCACTTTTTTTCATTATCAAAACAATTTTTCTTTTGTGCACTTTTTTTCATTATCAAAACAATTTTTCTTTTATCATTTACAGAATTTAGGAGTACAGATTTTTGATGTTTTTTATGCAGAACTTTGAAGCATAGGTTATAATTCTAACGTAACAGATCGCTCTCCAATTTAATTGCATATGGTTTGCTTGAATCACATACCTTGATAACACATTATGCGTTCGACAGCTTAAGTTAAGTGTTATAAGTTAATCGTGATAAATTGAATTCAGAAAAAATGGCAAATATTAAATTATTAAAATGTAATAAAGGAAAGGATATTTTGTGTGTCGATGGTTTTATGATAATTGATTGATAATATGCACACGGCACACTATAAATAAACAAACGGGTAAAGATTCGCATGAGCCATGTGCAAACGAGTGTGATACTGTAGCCGCAAACAATTAAGTCAAGTCCTCAGTTCAAAATACTGCTTTAAATTCAAGCCAGATTATCCAAAAATCTGTATCTGAAACACCTCATTTTAGTAAATTGTTCTACAGGAAATCAAAATACCTGTTCATAACTTTGAAAAACAGAATTTTGGATTTACAGAATTTTGAAATACAGAATAGTGGAATACAGAATTATTTTCAAACAGAATTTTTTCTTCAGATACAGAATATTGTTCATACAGAATTTTAGAATACAGAATAACGACCCGTTCCCGAACAAGTTCTGTTTCTGAGATCTGCGAGCAGAAGAGGTAAGTGAAACACCTACTCCTCAGAAGAAAAAAGGCGGCATGAGAAAAGTCAGACCGAGGATGGTTGCGAGCCAACAAGAAGAATGAAATTCTGTTAAAGGTTATATCTAACCTTTAGTGAAATCGGCAATATCACGACTGGAATCCAGCAATTCAATGCAGCATGTGACAATCTTTAAATTAGCATGAACCAAATAATCTGTAACATATGGTCGGAAGAAAGCATGCCCGTTTAATGGAACTTCAGCATTATTTGCCCGATCCCTCTTAACTGTTTACTCTTAACTGCGCCAGCCACAGAGGAATCACTGTGAGATGGATGAAAGGACGGAGATACTAAGATGGCTGTGAAGCTCAGCCACAAGTCCATACCACTTCTGCGCAGAATTGGTTTTATGGTGCAAGAAATCAAAATCGGTTTAAAAACATGCAAATTGCGACTTATAACTAATAAAAAACAAACAAGTAAGTAAGAAAGGGCGGGTTACTGAATTAATATGAGCATGAAATTGATACAAATTAATCTTCATCATAGTAAAGGCACCAGCTCCAATCTTGTCCACAAGAACGCTGGATTTCAGGTGGCAAAATAAGACGAATTCATACATAATACATCAGGCTTTTTACTATACAAAGCCCCACAAGTTGCGAATAGTAATTTCATATCTTGTATTTCAGCCAGGAAGAATTTTAATCTCCCGCTTCTGAGAGATGGGACGTGGTACTCGGATTTGAAACGAACTCACATCATATTCAAAAGAGAAAAGTCTCTTTTTGAATTTATACTAGATCATAAGCAAACTTGAAGTGATTCATCAAACTTATTGTACTTAGTGCTTGATTTCGGCTTCACATTAAATTCAAATTTAATTTGGTAAAAATAAGAATTAATTATGTTAAAATTGTTTTTATTGTGCTTAAAAGAACATAGTTTATCAATTTCTCAAAAAATTCATATTTGAATTAAAAAAGAAAAATAAGAAATGTCTAATTCTAACCTTAAAACAAGTAAAAGGAATTTACGCTTCAATTTTGGTTATGTCTCCGGCTCTTCTCTGTGTTCTCCTTTAGGAGCGCCTGCAACAGGCTATTTAACTAGAACAATTACCGTTAAAGTAGCGATAGAACAAGGTGAGACACTCTTCGTTACGACGGTGGTCTAAAGTGGTGAATGCGTCAGTGATCTCTCTATCACCAATCATTCTTACAGCTCTTTTTTGTATTCCATCCAAGCACCAGCCCATAGGTGGGAATTGTACTCAAGCTTTGGACGGATATAAGTCTTATAGATAATAGCCAGATCAGACGAGGAGAAAAATTTCTTGCACCGTCTTAAGAAACCCAAAAATCTTGCGGCATTTTTGGCGACATCGCGTATATGCTCATTCCACAATAGGTGGTCAGTGATGCACATACCGAGAATCTTGAGATGTTCGGTCTCATTGATGCAAGTGCCACTCATGGATAGTGGCAAAGGGGGTATATCTCGCTTCAATGATACAAGACAGCATTGAGTTTTCGAAGCATTAAACTCTACACGGTTCTTAATTCCCCATTGGACAATGCTGTTTAAGTCAGAGTTTAATGAGCTTATCATAATTTGCCGTTGCAGTACCACATCCGAGGAGGAGGGATATGAATCTGGAAACGAATATGAGAAGCTAAGGGTACTATCGTCAGCGAAACAATGAATTGGATTAGAAGTTACAGACAAGAGATCATTTATGAAAATGAGAAATGGAGCCCTGGTTCACACCAGCATTTACATTGTGGGTTTCAGACTTGAATTCGTCCAATACAACTTGTATTGAACGGTTCGAAAGAAAGTTTCTAATCCAACGAAGAAGGGATTCATCGATACCGAAGGCACGCATTTTCGATAAAACAGCAAGATGCCAGACTTTATCAAATGCCTTTGATTTGAGTTTTCGGTCTTCGAGATATTTCTTGAGCTGATGGTTTTCAGCGTTTCCATGACCGTAGAAAGAAAGGACGTAAGTGCAATCGAACGATAATTGGAAGGACAGGAGGATTCGCCTTTTTTGGGATTGGCTGGACAAATGCTGTTTTCCAACTATTCAGAACGAGCCCAGAAGAGTAGGATAGATGGAAAAGCTTACGCAAGGGTTTTGTCAGCGCGGAACAATAGCGGGGATACCATCCGGACCAGCGGATTTATGTCACAGCACTAGTGCGAAAGAAGATTTGTCCCATGGAATCATTGACGCGCTCAAGAACTGGAGGAGTCATGACACTCTCTGGCAGCGAAGAGTTGGCGGCGAACTGCCTAGCAAAAAGGTTAGCTTTCGCGAGCGAGCTAACAACTGGAGTGTCATTGTCAACGAGCGTAGGGACCGAGTAAGAAGAAGAATTCTTCGTATTTTTTCCAAATGACCAAAAATTCTTAAACTTGTTTCGGTTTTCCTCAGTGATGTTTGCTCTTAAACACCGGAGCTTTACTACTTTTTCCCTGATAACCTCCTTACAGCTTAAATCAAAACATGACTTTTCCTTTATTTTCGTTTTTTTCGTTTTATCATACGGTTCTCTTCTGAGCACTTTCTCTAACTGGATGAGCTTGACACGAGAAATTTGCAGATATAATACTATGATCTGATCTGCCTAGAGGCGTTAATACACTGATAATGTATTTGCCGCTTGGCCATTAATGTCCGATATTCGAGTGGGCTCGGTGACAAGGTGAGTGAGGTGGTTAAACTCAGCAAAGATTTCAGCACACATTTATTCGGGTCTGGCCCGAACGGAGAAGCCACGAAGAATTGTGTACATTGAAAGCGCCCGTAATAACGATTTCAGTGTGAGGAAACAAGGATACAATTTTCTGAATGAAAACAGACAGAGCGTCAAATTCGAGAGAAGTTGAAGCCCTATCCAAATTTCCTACGACGAATTTATGCTTCGATAAAGGAAACAGTGGTGAATGATGTGCTTATTTACGGATAACTTGAACCACATAAAATTGAAAAAAGGATTGGAGCACCGTTCATACTGCGGTAAGAATTGATAAGCAACATCATTCCTAATGTAGACGGCGAGACAATAGTGGGAGAAGAATAAAGGCACTAAGCAATACCCATGAATAAGAAATTCAGTAGGGTCGGAATCCTTATCTACTTGGGTTTCACTCAGTTCCAATACAGCTGGCCTGTTCGAAACAGTGTGGATATACGCAGCATTCAGCAAGAAAATTAATTCTTAGGCCACGAATATTGCAATAATCGACTCTGAAATTATCAGCCATTACAAGATTAGTAAAAACAATAAAAATACCAAAACAGATGAGATCTAAAAGAGTTACTGAATTGAATATAAGAAATCCTTACGATTCGGCGCCACTGTTAGTGTTATGCCTTAACGGCAGCGTGAATCGATCCGACCCTGGAAATCAAACAGCAAATCTCCATTTACTGATATTGACGACACATCATAAGCACACATTGCATGAGTAAAAAAAGCTCAATGCAATGTAATGCATATGAACCATGCAATTGAACGACGCGACACGAGGAAAGAAAGAGAATGGAATGATTTAATTATGTACTCACTGGTGCTCTTGTGGCTAGCGGGATAATTTTTTGTCTTTTTTTTTGTGGGTGCATTTTGTTTGCGTTATATTTGTTGTTTTATATCACTGATGCTAATTAATTCCTTCCATGCTGATGGTGTTGTTTCTGTTTCTGCTTCATAAGGTCTTGCTGTTGACTGTTTAACTTATCAGTGTTTTATTTTGAAGCTTACCAAGTATGTTTAAGTTTATTTTGCTATTATTTAAATTGTTATTTTGCTTCAATTTAAATCTTAACTTGAATTTTTTGTATTAATGCCAATTTTTATATGTAAATAACTTTATTTTCTTTCTTTCTTTTTTGAGTTTATGAATCAGAAATTAATTTCCCTTGTTTATCTGTGAGAATTTCGTCCTAAGATGCAATTGAAGATGAGTTTCGCTGGTTCACATCCTGATAATATTAGATCAATCAGTAAGGTTTTGTGTAAAGCCCATAATGGCTTAAATGTATGTCATCTGAATGCAGGTAGTATTCCTTCTAAGTCCATTTTCAAATGTTAAGTATTAGTAATACTTACTTACTTAAGGTGGCGCTACAGTCCGTTGTGGACTTGGGCCTCAATCAACAGTGTCCGCCAGCTAGCTCAGTCCTTAGCTAGTCGTCTCCAGTTTAGTAGTAGTAATATAAATAATGATTTCTAAGTACTGGTTAAATGAATCAATTTCATCTCAGTTGATTTATTTGCCTGGGTTTGAACTGTTTAGGAATGATCACGGTTTGCATTTACGTTAATGATAATATAAGATCACCGTTGGAATTTTAAGGCGTTGAAATTTCGAATGACAATGAAGTTTGTCTTTTGATGGTTGCTTATTGTCCTCCTTGTTTTTTCAAAGAGGATAATGCATGTGAACGTGAAAACACATTGCACATTTTTAATTCAAAGTATTCTCATATAGTAATAGGTGGTGATGTTAACGTTAATATAAAAGCTTTTCCAATAAGAGGTGTTATTTTGATATTCAAAGAAAAATGGCATTTCTTGGTATAACTGATTGGATATTTATTTCATTATAAAGAAGATGGTATGTTGTTAATATTGAAACACAACGCAACGACCACGCATACAAGACAATATCCTTTTCATGAAATTTTCCAACACTAAATCGTTGTTGGCGTAGACATATTATATTTCAGGCGACTTCTTCCTTGTGGGCCACGTGAAAGATAAGGTCTAGGCCAACAGCCCAGCATCGATTCAACACCACACAGACATTTTTCTTACAACTTCTTAAGAAAAAGTTCTGTCTTAGGCTAGGCGCAGATCCGCGTTCGACACGAGTGACGCTACACAGCACAGCACTTGTTTTTGTATACAATATAAATAAAAAGGACAACGCATATTGATAGAACGACACGACATGAATTGACGAGCGTTTTCCGGAAATCGCGTGACACAGTGATCGAAACATAGTTTTCCTTGCGAGACTGCCACGAGTTTGATTTTTTATGTCAAAGATAAAATAATAACAGTTTCCTTTTTACTTGCGACATATAGAGTACATATATGGCAAGTATTGAATTCGTAAAAAAAAAAATTTGAGATGAGGATGAGATATGATATTACGATGACAGAGAAGACGAAAAAAGTGGGTCCGGCGATTCCGTCTGTCTGTCTGTCGGAAAGTTTACAGGCATTTACAGGCTTAACTACTGGTCCGATTGACTTCAAATTTGAAAATTAGAGGTTTGAGCAAAAAGTCATATCCCAATTTTTTTATTTTTGTTTTAAGATCAAAATTTAGGGTAGCCACCATACGACTTTTTTGGCCAAAAACCAAAACTTTTTTATTTCACAAAAACGGCCCGATCGATTTTTTTTAAACTTCCTCGAGTTTAATTTTTGTAAACATTTATGTGTTTTATGTAAAAACAAAATTTTTGTATTGCTCCAAAACGGTACCTCCCATAGAACCGTTTTTTTGTTATTAGATTTTCTCGAAAACTGAAAGTCCGATGAGCGTAAGTTTTTTTTAGAAAGAACGTATATATTGTTCAAATAATATTTTGTTTTCGAAAAAATTTCAAATTTTTTTTTGGATTTTTAAAAAATATTTTTAACTTTTTTTTCAAAATTCTGTATCTCAAAAACGGATCAATTTTAAAAATCCAAATTGGAGTATAATATGTATATTTACATGTTCTTGAAAACTGCATACTTAAATTAATTTTAAGATATTTTTGAAAAATTTTATATATAAAAAATTAATT
>CAKKXW010000003.1:49081653-49092560 GCA_920937365.1 Sphaerophoria rueppellii
TCCACTGTGAAGGATACAGACCTATCATTATAATTTTATTAAAGACATGCGGGAGAATAATGGGTAAAATTGATTTCAGGTATTTGGAATGTATTCCGTCAGTTCCGATATCGTTAGATTTGATGGCGAAGAACTGACTTTGCCGTTCAGAATCGGCATTAAATTGTAGGTCCCCTCAATTCTTCACACGCACCTAGAGAATTGTTGTTAAGATTATGCCACAATATGGTCAATTTTCATTTTGCCAAAGGTACAACTTTAAAGAAACTAATTTTTAAAGACATTCAAAAGTTCCCAACTTTCAACGTTCACCTGCATTAATTTCCATTAGTGTACATTTATACTCCAATTCAAATCGAAAACCTTCTTAATTGCTTGGAAGATAAAAATAACAAACGTTCTTCACAGAGAAAACAAACGACAAAAAAGGGAATTTCTTTAACTCAAGAAGTCAAAATGTGTCCTTTCGAATTTCTCAACCTTAATGGTTTCTATTTCCTTAATGGAGATAGAGAATAAGGTGAAAACAATTCTATATATATACCTTTTTTTCTTCCTTTCTTATTGTACTTGGCGAAAAATGTACGAGAGGTACTCCAATACAATAAAATGTGGTATGCAATAATGCAGACATTTATTTTTATTGAACATTTTATGGTATCTTTAAATTGGTCCTTAGTGCAGACCGTGCGATGTTTATCTCTCCAACGTTTTCAATAAGAAACCATTTTCCTTAACAATCGACAAGTGAATATGGTCTTAGACGTCGTCTTCGTCGTCGCCATCGTAGTCGTCGCCTTCTTGGTTGTCCAGGTCGGAACTACACTCTCAACACCATCAACATAGAAAAGAAATGAAGGCATTTGATAAAAAGAAAAAACCGAACAGAGAAAAGGAACCACAACAATAAGAAAGAATCTATTGTGATTCAATGAAAGGTGAAGGCTATCGCAATCGCATAAGATCTCAATTCCAGTTAACATCAAAAATAACAACAAAAGCATTCATATACAGACTTGGCCCAAAGGATCAACCTTCATACAATATTGCTTGTTTATATAAGCAAGGATGCTGGCCTGGCTGGTGAAGTCACCGATACAGTCTAACTGAATATGGGGCGACAAACTAGACAATGAATTATGAATACAATAAATTGTGTCACAACAAATTCTTAGTCCATTCGAAAGTCATTGAATGCGGACTGATTTATTTTATGGACTTTTATGGTAGCTGTGGTGTTGAATTTACCAATTTCCGGTTTCTTATGTGTGTTGATGGTATAAGAAAGGATACTGATGTTGAGGTGAAGTTACTTTCTCAACATTAGGTGGGTAGTTCTTAAGAGGGCGATCAGATTTTAATTGAATGTTCGAGAGCCAATTGAATTTAATGACGTACTTTTCTTATAAATTAAATTTGGCTAGTCGGGATTACCGAGGTTCTTTTGATTAGGAATATCCAGTCTGCTTTATATACCCAATATAAATCAGACAGCACTTCGATCCAGCAAATACGATGGATAGAATCAGGGACAATAAAAAGGAAAAATTGTGACATTTATTATCATAACAGAATGCATACATTTGGATGAGGATTCGTCGTGGGAAATTGGCTAAGATCGAAAGTCATGGATTTCAAGCCAATTAGTGATCGCCTGGCTGTAACCCGCATCTAGGCCACTCTACAAAACATCAGTATAATATGTGCACACTCTTTTGCCGATGATCCTGAGGAATCTAGCAAGGAGGATTTTAACGACATCCTGGATAGAGCCTACGGATCCTGTTCAGAGTACGAGGTCAAAATCGTACTCGGAAACTTCAATGCAAAAATTGGAAAGGATGATATCTTTGGCGGAGCAGCTGGAAAACAAAACCTACACGAAGTGCTGATCGGCGCAAAACACACATCCGACATCTTGAACGTGCGCACTTTACGAGGAAAAATTTCGACTTTGATTACTTTCTGGTAGTGGCTAAGCAAGTGTGGCCCAAAGACAGAATTTCAAAATCAGTTGCCCTAGCACCCCGGAGAATACCAGAGACTGAGAGACTATGATGGTATGATGATGAATTGATGACAAATGCGCGTTGTTGAAAAGAGAGACGGAAAATACATGTTTGCAGATGCTGCAACCGAAACAAAAAGCAGCAAGAGAAGAGTACTGAACAAAAAGTAAAAATGAGAAAAACACACTGCGAAGGAAGAAAAGAGGATCCGCAGTTTCTCAGCTCAAATATCTAGAAGAGTCACGGTGCATGGGGCGAACGCCACTATCGCCCCCACCCCCCTCTTTATCCGCCCTTGGGTGCAAGAATTTTTCTTTAAAAGATCGATCATTTAGCTTCTGGCTTCAGAAACGAAACACAAGCTCTTCGAAACAGGAAGTCACCGAAGCACAGTGAATTGTAGATGTTTTCAACAGCTTCTGAATGTATATAATGTCGAGCGAGCCAGTGACGAAAGAGAAGCAAGACCAGTCAATGAAAACCCAGTCCCAGCCCCCAACACAGAAGAGTTAAAAAGAGCCATCCAAAAGCTAAAACATAACAATCCCGCCGGGTCGGTTAGCGTCTTAAATCGTTCTGCAACACAATAATCGGCACGTACCAGGCCAGCAGTACAACAATAGACCAAATATTCACACTGAAGCAAATCCTGGAAAATATAAACGAATTTCATGTTAAAACCCACCATCTCTTCATCGACTTCAAAGCTGCAGCTGGCATCCACCGCCAAGAGCTTGTGGTTTCTATGTCTGAATTCGCGATCCCGAACAAACTCATCCAGCTGTGCCACATGACGCTAAACAATGCGTAGTGCAGTTTGCAAATGGAAAACCTCCCATCCGAGTTGTTTTTTTTGGACAATAAGTAAAAAAGGAGAGTTGATACTGGGCACTTTCGAAAGAAAAATTCCTCCGCGGATTTTCAGTGCCGCATGCGACGATGCCGAATGGAGAAGAAGGTTCAACCGCGAACTGTAGGAGCTTTTTTTTTGTTTTTTTTTTTTTTTTATAATGAGCACGCACTCAAGGGGTTTTTATACCCTTTTTATGCCATAGACACAGTGAGTACTTTAGGAAAGAAGGAAGGGTCTAGAGAGGAGGTGCCGGTGTAATTTGGTTTTAAATTCCTGAACATCCCAACTTCGGTGTACGCTCAAGTATAGACAATCGTTCTTTAGCCGTACTACGCGAATGTGGAACTCTCTCCCACACTCTGTTTTTCCCGATCATTGCAATTTTCAGGAATTTAAAACCAATGTACACCGGCACCTCCTCTCTAGACCCTTCTTTCCTAAAGCACTCACTGTGTCTATGGCATAAAAAGGGTATAAAAACCCCTTGAGTGCGTGCTCATTATAAAAAAAAAAACCTTGATAGATGTTCTTCTTCAACCTACATTTTTCTGCAGACATCGCATATTTCGTCAAGAAAAGTAAATAAGGTATTGGAAGATATACGCTTAATGATTGGGAAAGTGCATCACTGGCAAATTTCCTTCCTTCCTTCTTTCTTTTTTCTTTAAGCGTTTTATATCGATCAGATCTTGAATGAATCCAGCCTAATTTGGCCAATTTTATAATCCCAGTTATGTTGCATTTTGATGTTTGGAACGTGAGGCTTAAGTGGCTTATACTTTTCACCAATTAATTAGGTGCGCAAGTGAAAAAGCAGTGTTCCACAATAAATAAAACTCTAAAGGGGCCGACCCAAAGAATCCGTCAGTGCGTCAGCGTTGACGATTTCAACTGACAGCACAATAGAATATACATATTCTAATGAAACTCGTCCCATAAGCAACGCATGTGACGGATACGACGGATAGAGTTGCTCAACTTTCTACTTTTTGCGTCCGTTGATCCGTTGACAACTGAATTTGACGAGCAGTCAATTCAATGTGTTCCCACAGCAACAAGGAAAAGCAATGAATTATCAAAATTATGTGCGAAAAAATAATTTTGATTCGATTTTGATATTTTTATTTAAATTTTTTCGTTCAGATTTGCGGTTTTGGGAATAATTCTTACATCAAACAAATGAGATTGTCAAAGTTTACAACGCGCTCTATGGGACGGTTCCATCCGGCAAATACGTTGGCAGCAACGTATGCGTTGACGGTGACGGATTGACGGATTCTATGGGTCGGCCCCTTAAGAAACTTTGCCAGTATTTCGCAGTAGGCGATTAGAATTACTTCTGGAAAAAGATTCAAATATATTAACACTTTAACAGTTTGAAAAATTGAAAAAAAAAATATTCTTTACGATTTCGTCGAGCGTACAAATAATGTACTTCAGCTATTAAATACTTTCAAATTCTTTATTTGGTTTGATTGTACTTCTACGCAAGTGGAATTGAGCAGGTTATTAAAAGACAATTTGTAAAAAAGAATTATGACTTCCTTTAATTATTGTGATGCCCCAAGAACCGTGCAATACCTACGTTACATTTATATATGTCCTTTCAAAAAAGATCGAGCAACATTTTTTTAAACACCCTCTCGAGAGCGATGCGAACAAAAAAAGGAAAGGCCAAACAACACCCACATTAAAATACACTCACGCAATTCCCTCAGTCATCATTCTAGGTCTCAGCTTAAATAATTATATGAATCAATTTTAAAGGTACGTAAATCTGTCTTCAGTAAGATGCGATAGAGTCTACCTCTATACGCGTTGTCATGCGTCATATATAATATAAAGCTGTATGTAGGCAACTGAAAACATTGGATTGTCCACGATTAATGACCCAGTTAGTTGTGCCTGCTGTGGTTGTAGATGTTTCATACTAGTGGACTCATAATAAATCATTCCCTTGCCGCATCTACATTTTCGTGTGTCTTCAGATGTCTTTTCCCTAAGAATCCCTAAAGACAACATAATACACGAAACCCTAGAAGCATTAGTAGATTATTCATCTTCAGACACAACATATACGTCTCTATATCTATCACTCTCGTTGTCATTGCTTTAGCATGCAAAAGGTAGGCACATATTATATCTATCTACCTGCGAGTTGGGGCAAGAAAAACAGATATATAATTCGTTTAGAGGCCACATCTGAAAAGGCATCCTAGTGGTTGATGGATTTTTGGAGGACACCCGAAATGGTTAGTTGATTACTGGAAGGTATAATTTCTTCATAGGCGAGCGAGGGTATTCAGAGTTAACGGTTACGTCCTTGGGGGAATATAAACGATCTCAATAGTTTTCATACATGAAATGAGGCGAATTTTTTTTTTGGTTGGGCAAGGAAGTACCGACCTTTATTGATTTCCTGACGATAGCGCACGTGTTTGGGATGTTGATGTTGCCCTGGAATATTCCTTAAAACACAACTTTTGAGTTTGAATGAATGTCAATTTAATCAACAAGCCTTCAAGTAATTTATGGAACATGTTCTTTTTTTCTTCGTTTCATATTGGGAGTTTAATGCGATTTTTTCCTTCTTCTTGTTTGCTGCTCAAGGAATGTTGGACACTTTAAGGAATAACAACTATTTTTTTAGAGTGAGAGACAAGACAAAATGCAGCCAACTTAACTTCAAGCACAAATGACCTTTATGAAACGGCTTTTTGGGGATCCTCATTCATATCTCTAATTATTTCCCCTTTCTTCCTCTTCAACATCTCACTTTTAGCTCTCATCGATGCAAAATATGGAAACACACATTTCATAGAAGAAAAGGGATTTATAAAAAAGTTGCTTGACGGTCATGTTACAACGATAGAGATGACAGCTATAACAAATATAAATTTGGAAAACTTTTTCTACCCATCTCTGGCACATTTAAATCGTTCATCGTCGACGTGTCGGTCGTCTGAATACTTTAACTTTAGTTAAGGATATTTTATCATTCCCATGACAGCTCAACTAGCAAACTGGCTGTATTTGTATTATTTCCAAACAGAGACACTAACTCCTGTTCCAACTTCAGCATGACAGAGTGTAAAGTTTTGTTGATTCTTCTGTCATTGATCTTTGTTGAACTACTGAATTGAGGACACCGAATAACTTTTTGACCGAAAGACAAGGTTTGTGTCATTTGGTATTATATCCCAGAAGCAGGGGGATGATATCATTGCAAGGGATAGAGATTAAGTCAAAAGTACATTTGACATCGATAGGGGTAGCCCATCAACATGGCTGGCAGTTGGCTGTAGTTTAAAGGATTCTCAATGTAAAGTTTGTGCAAAGTTCGTTGTTTACACTACAGAGAATTTAGGGAATCGGTAGATCTCTCGGTATTTAATCGCTGGGATTTTTAAAGTTCCTTGCACAAATTAATTAAAACCGTCAGGTAGTGTGATGGCGTAAGTGAATGAATGTATAATCTGCATAGCATTCAAAGTTGGGGATTATTAATATTTTTCGCATGGACACACGAACAAGATGTTTACAGCTTGGTAAATATTTTGGAGCACATGTTTTTTCTAAATTATGAAAACACAATAAAATATGAAACCTCATTAGGGGCCGTTCATAAAATACGTTGGTACTTAGGGGGGAAAGGCCATGCTGAGCGTGACAAGATGGGACAAGGGGGAAGGGGGGGTCTACGTCAACGTGACGTTCGCCAAGCCGCTCAAGAATCTAATTTTCAAGTTTGAAGTCAATCACAACAAAGGCTACTATTAGGCTTACATATAGACAGAACGACGTACAGAACCGCCAGACGTATTTTTCGACTTCTCTATCATCATATTGTCATATTTGATCAAAATCTAAAGTTTTTTTTTCGAATATGTACAATTCGTACCTACTCTATATGTCACAAGTAAAAAGCAACAAATTGTCTAAACTTTGGAATGATTATTCCTGAAATATTGATTTAATATTTAAATAATGTTGAGAGTGATATCGATTATTTAACTGTGTTTTTTTAATAATGGGTGATTTTAACATTGATTGGCTAGATAGAAACAATACTTACATATTCAAGACGCTTAAATCAAATAATGACTGACAACAATCTATCAATGCTTAACACAGAACCAACTAGAATAACATCAACATCTCGTACCTACTCTTATTGACTATGTCCTAACTATAAATAAACAAAAATATATGCAGTGCTAAAGTGGATCATAACCTAAAAAATAAGTGATCGCGAAGCGTTAGAAGTTTTTATTCAGTGCACAAAACAAAATAAACACAATACAAAAACAATCAGATACTGTAAGTACAACAAAGAGCACCTAATAAATCAATCATATGATTCTGGATACTCACATAACTTACATGTTTGCAACTGAATTAAAAAACATTTTAAATAGTATGAAAGTTAGTTTTGTTAGGGAATAGTTTTTGACTATTCCCTAACAAAACTGTGAATGGTTCAATATTTTTCTAAGAAATTCTAAAGCTGTTTAGATAAAAACAAAACGGCTGTTTTAAGAAATACACCTAGCGAAGGGCAAAGTTTTCGGCTCGCGTGAGGCTCAAATGTAAATTTAATCAAAATTGGTTAAGCAATGAAGAAGTTTAAACTATATGGAACTTTTTTTTAATAGATTGACTTAGTTTCACTAAAAAACAAAATATGTTCTGGATAAAAATTTTGATAAGTTTATTGGTATTTTTGTGGTTTGTTTTAGTTTTAGTTCATTTCTTTCGAATTTTCACTTAGAAAAGAAATATGTGTGCATATTTATAATGTTGTTATTTTTCTGATCATTTCGCCGCTAAATCATTTTAATTACACTTTAGGTTTTCTTTTAAGAAAAAAAAAATATATAATTAGCTTATTGTTTCAACCATATGCATATATTGACATAGCGTTTTGTTCTTTATCTTTTTGCATTAACATTTTCCAAGTTAAAGATTTAAACAAACCTCTCTAATATTTATACCTAACCGTACCTACAATTAAAACTTAGGGGTAAATTCAAAGTTTGAAGCAAACAAAAATGGATGAAACAACCAACAACAATGCTTGGCAATTAAAACATAATTCAGAACACATTGAATGGACATTTTTGCAATTCTCTGTTCTGACACTGATAAAGAACTAAACAAAACAAAAAAACTTGAAATTTCTTTTTCCATACAGTTAGAACGCATGGCTTTCCTGCGACTTTGCGATTATTAGACTTGTTCGCACACAGGTAAGAGCATAGTTATGCTGCGAACAAGGATACTTTATGATGTTATGGTCGTTAAGTTTTATAGCCGCATGAAAAGTTTCTAAGCATTTTCCAAGTTTCTGTCTTGTCTGTCCAGGCTGGGTCTCGAGTTTCAAGGTGTACAGCAAACATAGACATTTCAGTGAAGGTGGTAGAAACTATTTATACAGTTCATATACAAGCGCGCATACCAGACGAACGGCTAAAGACAAACTTGGACAAGAAAAACTTTAAATTGCTAAATTTTCCATGATTCGGGAGAATTTCGCTACGGTAATTGTCAGTTAGTGGAACTCGAATGATTATTGACAATAACAAAATAATAATAAAAGTTACATAATAACACACTTAATTACCTTTTAACTGAAGTTAATCTCATGAGGACACAACATGTAGTTTGGTCTATAGTAGACTGAGATAACCCACATTTGCACGTATAGACAGAAAATAAGTTTTGTGACTTGCTATGTCGTAATAAATAGCCATAAACGGCAGCGTTCCTGTCTAGTGAGTATCTGAGACCAACGAAATAGTTAAGAGGAAGTTATGTAATTTTAATGAAGTTTGCAGAATTTGATGTAATTTTTTTTTGGTTGTTCTCAAGCTCTTACTTTTGAAAACTCATGAAACATGAAGAAGACCTCTTTCGTTTACTCATGTTTCAGGTTAACAAATTGATGAAAAACTTTTCAAGTCAAATCAAATGAAATTATTAAGTCAGCCAGAGCAATAAGCAAACAATTATGAATCTGATATATCCACCATTCAAGAAATGCGAGGGGTAGCCGAAAAAACTGCGATGTCTACTGTGACGATTGCAAGCCGGAACAGAATTAATGAATGAGAAAAACCCAAGTGAATGAGCACATCACGGCAATCCTCAAGAATTCTAAATTCCTCCTCAGCAAACCGAAAACGGCGAAAACCTTCTTAGAAGCCCTTTTCTGCCAGCAGAAAATATAGATAACCAGTGGCAGCACTGCCAAGCAGCCATTAGAGATGCCGCCTCTGGTTCTAAGATTAACACGGCCAGCACAACGAAACGACGATGAGTGCCGGTGACCACAGATTACTCAGAAGGAAAAAACGGGAGCATGAGAAGCAAGCGATCGATATCAAAAATGGCGAATGGAGACGAAGATTCAATCAAGAACTGTACGAGCTTTTCAGCCGCACTGACCTAGCCATAGAAGTTAAAGTAGTGTTATTCAAACAAATCTTCTTCTTCTGCATGTAAGCTTCATATTTCTATTTCAACACATTTTTTTCCATTGCCTTTTTGGGCTTTTTTATTTATATTTTGCATCCATTGATCGACTCACTCCTTATATCTTTTTCAGAACAAGAGAATGTTCAGTAATCAGGGGCCCTATTCTTGAATCAACAAAATAAAATATCGCATACATTGTCGTATACGAGATCAAAAATAGTATTCTTGAACGCTTTTCGAATGCTGTCAAGCGTCTCGTATACGAAAATTATCGAATGCTTCATCTCGAGTGGTCAGACCCACTCGAGATGGAATTTCGTATACGAGAATTGTACGTTGATGCTGAATTTGAAAAGTTTTGCTGGTTTGTGGCTGAACTAGTTTAGCGAAATTTTATCGAGGAATTCAAAAAATTTAAATATGGTTGGTTTTCCTTTTATACTTCATTCTTTTGTGTGGCACCCGCTCCGCTTTCTTTTACAAAATAATTGCTGCCGCGTCGGATGTATGTATGCTCAGTCATCAATTGAAACAATTCAAAATCGATGGCGAGAAGACAATGATTCAAAATCCAAGCGAAGCCCAGCGGAAGGGGAACGAAAAATGTACCTTTGAAAAGCATGAAGTGTATGCAATTGATGTTATTGTCAGTTCAGGTGAAGGAGTTGGCCGTGAGAAGGATACAAAAATATCAATCTACAAGAAAACCGATGAGAACTATCAACTTAAACTGAAGGTATCGAGGGCCCTCCTAGCTGAGGTTAAAACAAGATACGGAAATATGCCTTTCAATCTGCGACACTTTGACGAAGAGACTAAGGCACGAATGGGTGTTGTTGAATGTGTTTCCCATAAGATGATTGAACCATTCCAAGTTCTTTATGAGAAACCAAGTGGCTCAATTCAAACACACTGTCCTGCTTATGCCAAATTGTGTTAATTTGGTTACCGGCATACCATTCGCTGAGAAAAACTTTGCTAGTGAGCACAGTATTTTTTTTTTTTTTTTTACTTTTGGAGGAATGCGTTACGCACCATAAGGAGGTATCCATACCTCCCCGTGTGCCGGACTCTCCAATAAAATTTATTGGCATACCGGCTAAACCTCCAAAAGTGTCTCGTAGATCTCCCCCTCGGGACCACTTTCATATTACTTCAAGGGGGAGCTGTGTAGAGCCATTTTGGCTTACGCTGTTTCGCGGAACTGTTGTTCCTCTTCTTTCTTCCTTCTGAGAACGTAATTGACGAGGGTGCAGATCTTGTTCCAGTACTGTTCACTTGTCAACATTTTTCCGACAATATTTTCTGGTGTAATGACACCGATGCTTCTCTCCAGGTCTTCTCTTTCATACTCCCATCTGTTGCAGTCAAAGAAAGTATGCTGTGCGTCATCTACCTCTGAGTCCCCGTACTGGCATGCGGGATTGCTTGTTTTGCCGATCTTGTATAAAAAGGCATTGAAATATCCATGCCCGGTGAGAAACTGGGTGATATAATAGTTAACCTCACCGTGTTTTCGATCTTGCCACTCCGCCAAATTGCTGATCAGTCTTGCTATCCATCGTCCT
>CAKKXW010000003.1:49095718-49106811 GCA_920937365.1 Sphaerophoria rueppellii
GAAAGGAATTCAAGTCCAACTCGATATGACACGAGTTGACACCTCTGTTTCTGGTGTTTTTCTCACTGACGTTCTTTGGCGGTTCTACAACGGAAACATATTCGGAGCTTTGAGGAGGTCTCTTATAGCTGGTACAGCAGTTTTGAGCAGATCTGTTATCCAGTTGGGTCCATCTTTATCGCGGTATTGTTCGCTTACGATGACAATCTCGGCTCGAAATTCCGCGACAAGCTTCGTCAAGAGGCTATCCGCAGTAAAGCTCCTGTGGATATATGCCTGGAGAATTATGGTCATTTTGAGGAGGCCTTTTTCGCTTTCTCCAGGGCCTGTCTGAAAACAAAGCATCTTCCTGTTCCTGGTGCATGGTCGATATTCTCTGGAGGAGTTTCGAGGCTTATACAAAGGCAACATCTTGGCGGTTTCTTGCAGTCACTCTTTTTGTGGTCTTTGTCTCCACAGTTGAGCACAGTATAGCTCAACCTGAACTTAAGGAACTAGTTAGCAACCCAATCAATCCCTCAAAAAGTGCCAAAAAGGGAAAGGCTTCAAAGAAGAAGGTAGCCAGCGAATCGGACTCAGCAGCAAACGCTAAAGTCGAATCAACACCTACTGTCGAAACAAAAGCATAATTGTCTAACACTCCTTATCCTTATTACAATTTTATTTTCTGTTTTTCATCTTTTTTTGACCGACGAATAATGATGCTAAATTTTTGTAAATCATCATTTTCTTGATAATTGATTTCTACAAAATTCAGCGACTTAAATAATAATAATAAAAAAAAGAAATAATTTTTTCGTATTTGTTTTTTTTGTTTAATTTCAAAGTCGATTGCTTCACTCATACATTTTATTTTTTTTTTAGTAGCATCCTCAATCTGCAATGGGAGCTGAGCTTCCGCTTGAAAAAACGAAAAAATTCTTTCTCTTATTTTTATAAAAACGAAATATCATCACTGCACTGAAAATCAACAATTAAAAATTAAAATTTCTTTAGCTTTTCCACGTGTCACGTTGATTCGTTTTTACAATCATTTCAATTTTTTAAACACGGACGCTATGATAGCATGATTGTCAAACTGTGTCAAATGAATTGATTTGTTTTCCTTTTACTTGCCCTTAAGTGGGAGGGAGAGAAATGGACTCTTAATTTTGACAACGCGTTGCCATGTCGTATACGAAATTCATCGCATACACAAAGTCGTATACGAGTCAATTTTGTTCAAGAATACGACTCTGCTTTCGCATACGAGATTCAGTATGCGATAATTTTCGTATGCGAAAATTTTCGCATGGTTTCAAGAATAGGGCCCCAGTAACCGTAAGCAAATCGTACTCAATTAATAATGAATTAAAATGGTGAACTACACCTTCGGCCAGTCCGAGTATCCTTAATTTTACTGACTTCTCAAACACACCACCGTTCCGAAGAAAATTACAAATTCTCTTTTTTATCTTATTCAGCTATTACTTTTTACTTACATGTGAGTGCATATGTCAAGCAAAACTTCGTCGTTGCACTACAGACCTTTTTGACCAATTTCCAATGCATTAGTGGAATATTAAACTTCGAGAAGGATTTTTCTTAATTTTTCTTACCTACTTTCTTTTTTGTGACTTTGAAACTTTTCTTCTACACTGTTGTATTCGTTTTTAATTGCTAACAATTAAGAAACAATATAAAACTCATTATGTTCTCCTTCGTAAACCTTCGAAGAAGGTTAACAATTGGACAAAAGAAAAACTTTTCCCCAAACAGAAGTATATTTTTTTCATATCTTACTTGAACGAAAATTCCTTAGTTTCCAGACTTGAATGAAATTATCTAGACATTTTGTTTTGAAGCAAAACACTTTACACACATTTGCTTTACATCAGCATATCATATAAAGTTTCTATTTATATTGTTTACAATATGCTATTCTCACTATATATTTAAGTCTAGAGGAGTAAAACCACATCCGGCTAACAACCAGCAGTCAACCTTTTATGAACAAGGATAAGGGATGGTATGGCAAAAACAAATATCAGCAAGTGTTGTGGCAGTAATTAAAGTTTAAACCAAGAGAAACCGAGGCAGGGTTAGAAAGATTATCGATTCTTTGTTAAAGCTGTGATAACGTAATTAAAATTGAACCCTTAATCCGATTAAAATTTTTGCAGAAAATAATGCGATTAAAAGTGTTTGATGTGAATTTCTTGTTGATAGGTTCACACGATTTAAACTTAAAGGACTTTATCTGAAACTAGTCTTCAGATCGTGCAAGAACTCCGTTAAAATGGAAAAGAAGCGATTATGTCCAGAATTTTAAACTCTCTTCCAGCTTAATTCGACTATTTCCATGCTGCTTGGGAATCAGTTGCAGATTCTCAAAAATCACTGCAAAAATTACAGGAACATCTTCAAAAGCACGAAAAATTCAAGAAGGAACACCTATCAAATGACGGGGACAGAAAATGAAAGTAAATCTAAAGAATTTGAAAAGAAATGTCTTAAATGTGGTGAACTTGGACATTACAAACGTGATTGTAGAAACAAATCAAGTATTACATTAGTTATTGCAAAAGAAATTACAACTGCAATAAGTGTCAGAAGAAATGATATTCTGCAAGTGAGTGCAAGTGGAAAACGAACAGTGAAGAGAAAAAGGTAAGAACTTTTATTACTCTTGTTTTATCGTCAACTCTTGAAAATTAACAGTCTGAACGCAATGATCAATGGATATTGGCGCTACACAGCACTTGATCTTGAGAAATCTTTGATGTTATCAAATATCAGACTTTTAGATTGTCCTGTTGAAGTTGAAATTAAAATTGAATCAATAGAAAAAAAAAAAAATCAGGAACACAGTGGAGAATCAATTCATGAAAAACAGCTGCGGTGACAGAGGTACAACCAAATAAAGAAATGCATCAAAATACTTTACCACACACAATTCGAAATCGTCAAACTATAAAGCAACATCGAATGTATAATGACTATTCAATGATTAATGAAGTTAAAGAAGTATCTGATAAGAATGCACTGGAAGATCCGAGATGGAGAAAAACAATGAAAGAAGAAATCAAAGCAATGAATGACATGGAGGTTTGGAAATTAGTGACTCTATCCAAACCATTTACATGCAAGTGGGTTTTACGAGAAAAAGCTGATGGACTTTTGAAATCGGGCATTGTTGCAAGAGGTTTCGAACAAATTCAAGGAAAAATGATTACAACGAAACATTTGCTGCAGTGGCAAGGCATGCAAGTATTCGTTTACTCTTAAGTCATTCTGCTACCATAACTTGAAGTTCAAACTTTTGACATAAACACAACATTTCTTAATGGAAAGAATAATGAATAGACTTACATTTTACAACCTGAAAGATTTGATGATGAGTCTGGACGAGTTTGTCGATTAAAAAAAAGCACGAAAAGAATGTAATGCAATATTTGCTCAAACCCTGAAGAGACTACAACTTAAATAAACGGATGATGATCCTTCTATCTATACTTATGTATAAAGTAAGACTTTTGTTTGTTTGTCGGTTGTATGTTTGTAGTCGATAAACCAACAAACAAACAAAAGTCATATAAATGTAATAGAATTCTTCTTCGATGCACTGAATGTGCAGTAGGATACTCTGAAAGAAAAAGAAATAATTATTATTGGGAATAAACATTGATTTTAATCTACTTACTCGAAAATTTTGTTGGAAATTCAAAAAAACTGACAGCCGATATCAATTTTTGAAACGTCTTTCTCATTTCCAGTTCATACTTTTATGTTATATTTAAAGCTGAACTCCTACTTAAGCTTTTCTACCAAAACAATGTTTACATGCGATCTCTTGGGCACGACTTTCTGGACAGAAAAATATTTAAACATCGATGTGCATGAATATTTCGCATTATGAAGATTGGAAATTGCGTTTCCGAATGGAAAATAGAAAGTTCTTCATGGAAAACTCATAAAACTCATTGGTTTTAAAAGGGAAAATTGCATGTATCTGTAGGTGCATTGGTTTTCATATGGAAAACTGGAAAATTTCAAAATGGGTTTTCGAATGCAAAATAGAAAATTTTTCATGAAAAACTCGGAAAACTAATTGGTTTTAAAAGGGAAAATTACATGTAATGCATTTGTTTTCAAATAAAAAACTGAAAAATTTGAAAATGGGTTCAGGTCTCCATTTGAAAACCAGTGCAATGCACTACCACAAAATTGCTTCGTTTAAAAATGTTCATGACTTCATTCATAAAATGTCTTTCTATTTTTCATTCGAAAACACATTTTGAAATTTTCCAATGCACATGCAATTACATGCAATTTTCCCTTTAAAAACCGATGAGATTTCCGAGTTTTTCATGAACAACTTTCTATTTTCACCATAACGCAATACAATAAAAAATTGTTACGTATACGTCATAGTGTCCACTGTAGACCCTATAATGTATTTGCACTTTGGTCTGATGCATCCCTAACTGAATTTTTTTCCTGAGATTTCGGAGATGAAAATATTTTGGATTCAATTCGATTCCATTTGTGAGGTCACCGTAACTATCGCACTGAGGATTCAGAATTATGTTCCACTAAATGATTTTGTGAAAGTCACATTGAAATCTTACTAAAATGTTGTTAGTTATAACTAATTTTGACCGAGACGGAAATGTACCCAATATTCATAAAGCAAAAATGTTTATGCAGAGAAAATCGTGCATGTTCGGTGTAAACATTGTCTTGGTCCAAAACCTTAAGTAGGAGTTCAGCCTTAAATATAATTTAGAAGAATAAACTGGAAATGAAATGAAATGAAAAATAGAGAGACATTTCAAAAATTGATGTCGGATATCAGTTGCCTGAATTTAAAAACAAAATTTGCGGGTGAGTAAATCAAAATCAACTTTTTTACTATTAATAATTGTATATTTTATTTCCTATTGTTTAGTCAGTGCATAGAAGAACAATTGTTCATCATTTTTTGTTTATCCGTTTATCGACTAAGAACATACAACCGACAAACAAACAGAAGTCTTACTTTATATATTAGTATAGATAAGTAAATTTTGAAAAAAAAAGTTTAAAAATTATCAAATTACTTTTGAAAGCAAAATATTGGGGCAACATAATTATGAACGTACTTTCAGAGAAAAAATACATTGATCGGATATTTACTTCTGAATAAAATCTCATAACAAAAAACGGTTTTATTGAAGGTATCGTTTCTGAGAAAATTTAAGCTTTTCATTGTTCCCCAACGTAGACTAAACTGAATTGTGGTCTTAAAAAAATAATAAAGAAACGTCAAATGCGAATTCGTTCAAACCTTTAATTTTCCAGTTTGAAGTCAACCGGACTAGTGGTTAAGGGTGTAGTTGCGTTTACAGACATAAAGATGGACGGAATCGCCGGACCAACTTTTTTCGACTTCTCTATCATCTGTTAAGTGATAGTTTTTCTTTACTTTTACCCACATCGATAAACTTTTTAGACATCAAAAAATGATGAATGATGAATTTTCTGGCGTTATTACCTATAGCTCTCTCGCAGAAATTCTCAAACCCAGCAACGCAGGGTATTTTCGGCTAGTATTTTATAGCGAAGACAAATCAGTCATTCTTGGAATATTCTTGGACGATGGAATAGTGATTAGTCAAGACAAACGAAAAATTCACCAAATATTGTCAGAAATATAGAAACATTTTAAAATGAAACAAACTGTACCAAAAAAAAAATGTGCACGACTGGGTCGTACGAACTTGCTCCTGCATACTAAAACTAAATATTTATGATTACTTTTATGTTCCATAAATTGCAAAAAGTAGAGTTAAAATAAGAGATATACTTTAAGCAATTCTAATTACACTCTTACTTACAGCTTACACTTAACTCACAAAAAATACTCAATATATAAAAATAATTAGAATTCATTAAGAAAATTAAAATTTGAAAATGTACCTCGTAAATACATTTCATTCCAAAAATTTATATGCCAAACAAATTCAAGCCTTATTCTTGATTTATTGAATTTTTTTTTTTTGAAAATCGTCGGAGCCGTTTTTTTTAAATTAATTTTTTTTATATAAAATTTTTCAAAAATGTCTTAAAATTAATTTGTGTATGCAGTTCTTAAGACCATGCAAATATACATATTATACTCCAATTTGGATTTTTTTAATTGATCCGTTTTTGAGATACAGAATTTTGAAAAAAAAAGTTTAAAATATTTTTTAAAAATCCAAAAAAACCTTTATAAATTTTTTTGAAAACAAAATATTATTTGAACATTATATACGTACTTTCGAAAAAAAACTTACGCTGAGTTTTCGAGAAAATCTAATAACAAAAAAACGGTTCTATGGGAGGTACCCTTTTGGAGCAATACAAAATTTCTTTTTTTACATAATGTATTGAAGGTTGAAAAAAATAAAACTCGAGGAAGTTTAAAAAAATCGTTCGAGCCGCTTTGGATAAAAAAAAGTTTTGGTTTTTGGCCAAAAAAATCGTATGGTGGCTACCCTAAATTTTGATCTTAAAACAAAAATAAAAAAAATCGGGATATGTGTTTTTGCTCAAACGTCTAATTTTCAAATTTGCAGTCAATTGGACCAGTAGTTAAGGCTGTAGATGCCTGTAAACTTTCCCACAGATAGACAGACGGAATCGCCGGACCCACTTTTTTCGACTTCTCCATCATCGTAATGTCATATCTCATCCTCATCTCAATTTGTTTTTTCTTACGAATTCAATATTTGCCATAAGTATATTCTATATGTCACAAGTAAAAAGGACAAATATTTTGTCTTGGAATGGAAAATTATTATAAACAATATGGAATTATGGTAACTCAGCAAAACTACACAAATAAAATATAAAATCGTTACAGATTTAGTGAAACATATCCTGTTCGAACCCCAATAGAATCAGTAATGTTAACTGAAAAGCATACAAATGATGAAAAATTAAAGAACAAACCATATCGCGAAGTTATTGGAAGTGTATTATATTAATCAACAATATCAAGATCAGGCACAAGTTTTACACTTAATTACCTGAAAAGACAAGTCATTAATCCTAAAAGATCTCATTGGAGAATGATTGAACGTGTTTAAAGGTACTTAAAAGGAAAAACAAGTTTTGGGATGTATTTAAGCAATGAAAAGCAAATCTACTAGCAGACTCAAATTAAAGCAGAACCTGACATGATTTCAACAAACACCAAACTAAAAATTGCTGACATTTTTACTAAGGCTTTAAGTAAAAATATTTTGCATGAACTTATTCTTAAGCTGATCATGATATTGGAATTTTTATAAACTGAGTAATTTTGTAACCAGCTTAATAACTTGTTTTAAATTTAATTTACTTAACTTAGAATTTTGATTATAAACATTTTGACTGAAAATATTTTTATTCTCTCTAAAACTACTTCCTTAAATAAACGTTTATCTATATTAGCTGGCAGTATTTAATTAATTTACCTTCGTTATCAAAAAGCCTTTGTCACAGCTCTTTAACGATTTAAACTCTTGAGCCTTGACCTAGACCTAGTACGAGATATACTAATAAAATTTGATTCAAAAAATGTTGGAAATGCCTTTCCATTTAACACACAAAAAAAAAAAATGTGCACGACTGGGTAGTACGAATTTGCTCCTGCATGCTTGAACTAAATATTTATGATTACTTTTATGTTCCAAAAATTGAAAAAGTAGTGTTAAAATAGAAGATATACCTTAAGCAATTCTGATTACACTCTTACTTACAGCTTGCACTTAACTCACGAAAAAAAAACTCAATATATAAAAATAATTGGAATTTATTAAGAAAATTAAAATTTGAAAATGTAGCTCGTAAATACATTTTATTCCAAAAATTTAAATGCCAAACGAATTCAAACCGTATTCTTGATCTTTTTAATTTTATTTTTTTTTTTTGAAAATCGTCGGAGCCATTTTTTTTAAATTAATTTTTTATATATAATATTTTTCAAAAATTTCCTAAAATTAATTTGGATATGCAGTTTTCAAGACCATGTGAATTTACAAATTATACTTCAATTTGGATTCTTAAATTTTTTGTTTGAATATAAAATATTATGTGAACAATATATACGTACTTTCAAGAAAAGAACTTACGCTAATCAGACTTTCATTTTTCGAGAAAATCTAATAGCAAAAAAACGGTTCTATGGGAGGTACCGTTTTGGAGCAATACAAATTTTTTTTTCTTCCATAAAATACATGAATGTTCAAAAAAAAAAAAAAAAAAAACTCGAGGAAATTTTTAAAAAATCGTAGGAGCCGTTTTGGAGAAAAAAAAAATTGGTTTTTGGCCAAAAGAAAGCGTATGGTGGCTACCCTAAATTTTGATCTTAAAACAAAAATAAACCAGTAGTTAAAGCTGCAGATGCCTGTAAACTTCCCGACAGACAGACAGACGGAATCGCCGGACCCACTTTTTTTGACTTCCCTATCATCGTAATATCTCATCCTCATGTCATTTTTTTTTTTTTTACAAATTCAATACTTGCCATATATTCTATATACCGCAAGTAAAACTATCAACAATCAACATGATTTATTTGAATTCTAGTTTTTTCTTAACAGAGCCATATATCTGCTTACTAGCTGTTTTCAGTGGTTTCATCCGCCCTTAATAGTTTTTTATTATTCGGCATTGCTACGCCACAAACTGATATAAATTTGAAGGAAAGACATTATGTACACTTTAAAGAAATATTCAATGTTGTGTTTGTCTGAAAAAGGGGTTTTCCGGATCAGCTAGTACAGGCCAAAGCCTTCCCGGACAAAAAGATATTTTTTTTCAATTTGAAACAGTAAAAGTGAAAATAATGAACCAAAGAATACAAAAAAACTAACAGAAGATATTCCAGAAGAATTCTGAAAACCAACCAAGGAAGCTTTTTCTAAGAGAAGAATCAATAAATAAATTTTTTAAACTTTGGTATTCACTGAGTTAATTTATTTCGACTTAATTATTAGGAGATAGGTACAAAAAATATAGTAGGTACAGATTTTGAGTTAACATGAATTCACTCTACTTTTTCATCCGAAATAAGGGTAATACCCCGAGTACGGGTAGTATCCAAATCCATAACCAGGATATAACCTATATCCATATAATCCATATCCGCCATAGCCGCCATAAAAACCACCGTATCCACCATAATAGCCTCCATAGGGATAAAAGAATTGACGTGCCTTCCGCTGTGATTCGTTTTCATGAGCACCACTAGTATCTGTGTTAATGGCCAACAAGTCTACACCATTTGAACTTAAGTCCAGTTTGTCTTTATCTTCAGCGGGTGCGGTTGCGGGTGCAGATGCACAGAGTACGAAAATCGCCCACAACACAAGTGTTATTCCGATTAAATGCATTTTATTTACTTTTCCGAACTTATTTAATTTTTATCTTCTGGTCTAGAAGGATGATAGGTATTTAAAATTTATTTTATTGCCAACCGTAAGTGGCTACTTATAACAACTTTGAACGAACTTTCAAGTTGAATATTTAAAGTTCCACAAATTATCAAGTATTTATATGAAATTTTTCTCAACCATTAGTTTTGTGGAGTCTCGGAGTTCTAGGGTTCTTAATCATATTGTTTTCATTTGAGTTCGAAACAATTTACAACAAAACAACTACTAGAAACATTAACAAAAAGTACAGTGAAATAATGTTGTGTGTTGAAATTTTCCTATACCTAATTATGGTGGAGACTTGTACTAAGCATACACTGCTTATTTATGGGAATGAGCTTAGTTGACATTACTGTTGCTTCGTTAACACGCAATTCGCCATTTCGGAGGTAGTTTGTCATAATTTCTGTATGTAATTATCTCCCATGAAAATGACTAATGTACAACTTGAGTTCAATTCATATGTAACTGAATTTCAGATTCTAGTCAAAACAAACTTGGAAGAATGTTAAGAAATGTCTTTCGCATTCTACTGATGTGGAATCTTCAATTAAAATAATTTCATAGCGTAATAGTATAGTAGTATCGGGGGGTAAGCAATGAGTTTAATTTCAATTTAGATCTTAACTATCTGAAAGAAGAAGAAGAAGGTTAATAGTTTATTGTAATAATTATGTTGTTTATTCCATTATATGTATCACTTAAATTGTTTGCAATCAAAAAAATTCGTAAGGTGGGATGTGTACAAGAAATTATGGACTTCAAGGCCCTTTTGCGTTTTGCACATACCTCATAATAATTATGACAACAAAATTGTAAAGCAGTATGACTACTTATACTAGAGACAAAACAAAGCAAAGGTGAGTTATGCTAATGGAAGAATATAACGATGTTTTTTTATCAAAACATTTCTATTTTAAATTCTAAAACCAATTTTTAAATTTTCCAGTTCCCCATTTGAAAATCAATGAATCGATTACAACATATCACGAATGACACAGGTCTTATTTTCACCGAGACTGAAATGTACCCATTATTCATTAAGCGAAATTTTCATGCGCAGAAAATCTTGCCCACATTGCTTTGGTTCAAAACCTTAAGTAGAAGTTCAGCCTAAAATATAATAAAGAAGAATTAATACGAAATGAAATGAAAAATACAGAGACATTTAAAAAAAAGGTGCACGGCTGGGTCGTACGAACTTGCTCCTGCATGCTAAAACTAAATATTTATGATTACTTAAATAGCAAAAAGTAGTGTTAAAATAAAAGATATACTTTAAGCAATTTTTATTACACTCTTACACAAAAAAAAAAAACTCAATACAAACTCATTAAGAAAATTAAAATTTGAAAATTTACCTCATAAGTACATTTTATTCCAAAAATTTAAATGCCAAAAAAAATCAAACTTTATTCTTGATTTATTGAATTTATTTTTGAAAATCGCTGGAGCCGTTTTGTTTTAAATTAATTTTTTTTATATAAAATTTTTCAAAAATGTATTAAAATTAATTTAGATATGCAGTTTTCAAGACCATGTAAATATACATATTACATTCCAATTTGGATTTTTTAAATTAATTCGTTTTTGAGATACAGAATTTTGAAAAAAAAGTTAAAAATATTTTTTAAAAATCCTATAAAAAAAATTTGAAATTTTTTTGAA
>CAKKXW010000003.1:49137920-49153328 GCA_920937365.1 Sphaerophoria rueppellii
GTTTTTTTTATTTTTGCTGAAAAATAGAGTTTATGTGTTGAAAAATCAACTACGCTTGATTAAATTTAAGCAAACTTTTGGGAATAAATTTAAGAAAATGTTTATCTTTCAACAATTATGTTGAACTCTGATAATTTTATACTGAATTTCTGATTTAATTTTGATTGGTATTAAAATTTCGTATTACATATTTCAAAAATAATGTTGAATTTAAATTAATTAAAAATTAGTCATAAGCAAAATTCAATTAAGATTCAACAAATATGATTAAAAACCAACAACACTTCCTGCATTTGGTGCCCAATAATGTTGAAAATTAAGTAAAGTTGTTGAAAAGTCAGAGTTTTTTTGTTGAAATATCAGCAAAACGAGTTGAATATTAAAAATAAAAGCTTGATTTTCTACAGATATTATTTATTTTTAAACATATTTGTTGAAAAAGGTACGATATTTTCTTATTTTTTAAGAAAAGAAAGTTTTATATAAATATGTTTAATATTTAGCAAATATTGCTTAAAAAACCGAAGATCTGGAATTTTCGAGCTACGATATACGATCTATGAAAACGCTTACTTTTAAGTGTGTTTAAAATTAAACAACTGTTTTTTTCGCCCAAATGTTGAATAAATAATATCGAGAATTCGTGTTGAAAATTAATATAATTATTGTAACGGACCAGTTGCATACAATAATTGGAGTAATTTTCAACAAAATTTGTTCATAGTATATTTTCGGTGACCATATTTTCCGAAACCAAATAATGAACAGTATCCAAAAAATTAAAAATGTTGACCAGTTTTCGAGATTATGTTTTCGTAATTCATTGAGTAATAGTAAATAAATATAATATAAATTAATTAATAAATATAGTACGATTATATTTACAAAATAAGCAGAAAAGGAACTTTCATCGATAATAAACAAAACAAACAAACAAAAATAACACAGTCTCTAACTTATTTACAAAAAAAAAAGTTGTAGGTGTCAGCTCCGACGACGCGTGACTGGAGTTCACTCAATATTATTTTAAAGTATTTATAATACGCAAAGGATTGAATGCATATATTCATAAATAATAATTCATTATTCATAATTCATAATAATTTGATAAAATATATTACTTAATATCATATGGTAAGCAATATGAATGTCAACAAATTTGTTTAAAATGTATCTTACGTATTTTTGAATAATCAATGTAGTTACTTCTATAAACATTTTTGTAAAGTATGAAAAAATCTACCAAACTGCATCATAACATTTTCTTAACAGTTACATTGTTAATCAAATTTTCATTAATTAATGATGAAAATACAATTGGTCCAACATTTATCATGCATTATTGCATAAATTTAATTATGTTCATATATTCTATATCGCATTAAAGCCTGAAGTCTTGTGCTTCTTAATAGACCTTAAGAGTGTTCCGGACCAAAACTGCGTTTTTTCAAATGGTATTGTGAAGTGATTAAATGTCGTATTGAATTGAATAAGGTGTCATTATGTAGAAAAAAACTGTTTCTAAACTATTGGAGCACAATTTCAATTAAGTACTTCGTTACTCAGTAGTAAAAGCTCAAAAACTCCAAAATGGCCAAAAATCGTACTTTTTCAAAGAAAATTCCATCAAATTAAAAACATTTTTCGCTAACATTTCTTAATGAGCATAAAATTCGACATTTAAACTGTATAACTATTGGAGAAAAAATTAATTTTTTAAACAAAAAAGAATTAAAAAATTATAAATAAAGTTCGTATTTTTGATTAGCAATTTTTCTTATGATGCGATATTTATTTTTTCTTAAATTTCTTTATCTTTTTAGCACGTACTTTTTCTCAACACAGCAATCAAAACATTTTGAAAAAAAAACTTTGATCAAACACATTTTATTTCAAAATTAAGGGATAGCAAAATCTGCCTAAATTTGAAAATTCAAATCAGTAACGGCTGGCGGAAGTCACTATTCTCATAGAAAGGCGATTCTCTCTCTCTTGGTCAGATGCATTTAGTTCAAAATTTGTCGTCTGCAGTTGGGTGACGCTTTAAGCAGTAAGAATTTTCTTAATCTTGAAGATCCGATTGTTAGAACGCACGCTAGGACGCTTTTTATGGAATAACATTAATCGATTTTCGGCCGTAGCGGGATTCTCCCACAGGTGATGTGTCATTTCAAATGCACCAAGAAAGTCGTTTATGTGCAGTTATATTTATTTTAAAATCAAGATTGTGATGCTATCAAAATCACCGTTATTTTACGTAGATTATGCATATGGAATTTTCAACAACTTGTACATAGGATTAAAACTTATAAGCAAATTTATGTGAAAATGTCTACATTGACCATATGTATGAGTGACCGTTATAATAAAAGTAGTATAAATTGAAGAGCATGATATTCGGTATCATGTGTTCTTCGCTGAAATGCCTGTTTAATAAAATAGGTTCGACGTGGCTATAAAACTTTCACCCCGTATTTTTACACCCCTCCTCACAGTTAAGTTAATTTTTTAAACTTTAAATGTCGTACTTAGTCAAAAGCCATAAACATAAGTTTTAAACTTTTAACCTTATCAACCTCCATACAAATTTTGACCTATTATTTCAACCCGTTGTGACCCTTTCAACCCCTTTTATTGCGTTAAAAAATACCGTATGCCCTTTCTCAGGTTCTAGTCTATCTTTGTACAACAGCATTTAAATCGATCCAGTAGGTTAGACAATATTAAGAGTTAAAATAGACGTTAGAAGTCAATTTTTTGTAACGCTTTTTTTCAATGTTTGAATATCCATATCCATATTTTTTTTATAACGGGGTCTATTAAATGAATACATTCTTAGGAAGTTAACTCCAAAAAATGAACAAATAATGAACAATTTCTAAAATAATGAACATTCTTATGTTTTCCGAATTCCGACACACAACAATTCATAATGAACATTTTCTTCAAATAATGAACTGTTCATTATAATAATGAACGGATGGTCACCGTAAGTATATAGTAGGTGATAGCTCTCCACACCATCATGATACGTGATGTACGGCTGTGATGTCTTCCCAAGATTAGTTCTTCTTTTCTTAAATCATAGAAATAAAAGTTGTAACCATCAGGGCCGTCAAGTTTAAACTTTTTTTCATCCGAAAAGACAACGCGATTCTAATGACTGCTTGGAGCAGTCATGTTTGCGACATGTTCTGTTGCAAATTCATTAGCATCTCCCTGTGTACTTGTTTTAGAACAGGTTTCTTTTTGAGTTTTCTTCACTGGATAATTAGGCCTTGGCTCTTCAAGACCTGTCGCGCCACTCTATTTATTCACTGGATAATACCATCTTTTTTTATTATCTTTCGGACTGTGGAAATACTGGCTGATACTCCGCTTTTGGACCCTATTTTAGAAGCTGGTTGAATGGAGTTTGAAGCAATACGTAGGATGAACCGCTTATCTCAGGATAGTATTGCTTGGGCTTCCTTATGGTTTTTTCCATAGTTTTGAGGGTCAGGAAGATAGTTGCTTACAACTGTCTTACTTCTGTTCAGCTTCCTTGCTTTTTCGCAGCTTGAGAGTCCCATTTCCTTGAAAACATCGATTTGTCCTCTTTCTGCCACTGTCAACGTCTTTCCGTAACCCATTTGTTATTCAAATTAAATAGAGAGTTTTTTATACATCAAAATTTTGAAAAAAAAATTACTAAAAAATCCTAGTGACGCACTTTTTTACATCCGTTTCAAGTAGCTCATTCATTAATGTAGGCAAATTCCAACGTTCTTTTCGAATTATCTATTTAATTTTATTATTTATTTTAAGAAAATATCTAAATACTCTCATGTAGTAACATTTTCCGAGCTAAACAAAATGTGGCCTCATCCTATCCTAGTGATTGACAGGGTATTTATTGAATAACTTCCCAGAGGAAGTTATTGTAATGGGTTGGATTTTTTGAATCTCTTATTTTCGAATTTCTCGATATTTTGAAGTCACTAGAAGCCTAATCAACCCTTTTTATGATGATTTTTATTTGCGACATATAGAATACATATATGGCAAGTACCTATTGAATTCGTAAAAAAAAAAAAAAATGAGATGAGGATGAGATATGACATTACGATATAGAGAAGTCGAAGAAAGTGGGTCCGGCGATTACGTCTGTCTGTCTGTCGGAAAGTTTACAGGCATCTACAGCCTTAGCTACTGGTCCGATTGACTTCAAATTTGAAAACTCATATTCCAGTTTTTTTATTTTTGTGTCAAGATCAAAATTTAGGGTAGCCACCATACGATTTTTTGGCCAAAAACCAAAAATTTCAATTTTCTCCAAAACGGCTCCTACGATTATCTTAAACTTCCTCGAATTTTATTTTTTAAACAGTTATTTTTGTTATGTAAAAAAAAAATTTGTATTGCTCCAAAACGGTACCTTCCATAGAACCGTTTTTTTGTTAATAGATTTTCTCGAAAAAAAGAAAGTCCGATCAGCGTAAGATTTTTTCTGAAAGTACGTATACATTTTTTTAAAATAATATTTTGTATTCAAACAAATTTTTTTTTTGGATTCTAAAAAATATTTTTAATTTTTTTTTTCAAGATTCTGTATCTCAAAAACGGACCAATTTTAAAAATCCAAATTGAAGTATAATATGTATATTTACATGGTCTTAAAAACTGCATACCCAAATTAATTTTAGGACATTTTTGAAAAATTTTATATACAAAAAATTAATTAAAAAAAAAAAATTCAATAAATCAAGAATAAGGTTTAAATTTGTTTGGCATTTACATTTTTGGAATTAAATGTATTTACGAGGTACATTTTCACATTTTAATTTTCTTAATAAATTCTAATTATTTTTATATAATCATAAATATTTAGTTTTAGCATTCAGGAGCAAGTTCGTACGACCCAGTCGTGCACATTTTTTTTTATAATATACAAACACTCAAGGGGTTTTTATGCCTTTATTATGCCATAGACATAGTGAGTGCTTTAGGAAAGTGGGTAGGGGATGGGGAGGAGGTGCCGGTGTACATTGGTCTTAAATTCCTAAACACTGCCATGATCGGGAAAGACGGAGTGTGGAAGAGAGTTCCACATTCGCGTAGTACGGCTAAAGAACGATTCTCTATACGTCAGCGTACGACTGAAGTCTGGGTGATGTCTGTGTGTGTGTATATGTGTTCGTTCGTGTGCGTATGTGCGTGTGTACGGACGATGGCGCCACTGCCTGTTATTCAACGAACTTAATGTTTTTCATAAAATCATCTGTTTTATCGAATTTGACTTTGAACCAACGTGCGTGTACAACTACAACGGGATGCATCGGCTAAATATTTTGCAAAACAACTAATGTTTGCACGTATTTTTCTTCTCTGGGAAGTTAGAACTTATTTTAATCACTGAAATTGCATACAAATCCGAATATTATTATTATACTGAAATACAATACAAATATAATTTTCAGGTGAACACATCAAGTTGCTTTTATGAATAATTTCGGAACTCATAAGTGCAAAGCTCCTCAATTTTGCAATGTACATATATTGAATTTCCATGAAATCAAAATGGTTTATTAACCTAAAAAAGTATCTTACTTGATTTATTCGTAAGTTGTTTTGAGTAATAAAATGTTAATAAGCTTTCCCCCCGCAGAATATTCGCCACAGCAGAAGCACTCGAAATTCTTGGGTTTTCGTTTTCTTATGATTAATTTAATTTGTTAACCAATAAACTCTTCCAGGATATACGAAATAGGAAAATATTAAGCAAATTTATTTATAATAGCACAGAGAGGATAATGCTTTTTTTCTAATTCTTCTTCCTCTGTTCACGAAACAAGCAGCCAGAGACATGCTACAGAACGATCGATGCGGAGGTAACATGGACATCATCATAAATAATGCAGACAGACGAACACGAAATGAAGATGTACTTCTAATTGCCATACTTTATTTAAATTGTTCTCACATGGTAGTCGTAAATGCTGTGGATACTGCTGCGAAATCTGGTTGAATTATGTCAGCCTATTTGTTTGCCGAGGTGCCGATATGCTGAAGGCGGTGTGTAAAGCTGTTTATGGAATGATTTGTACAAGTGAAGTTTTTTCCTGCTTCTTTTTATTGTTGGTGGTAGGCACTTGGTGAAGGCTCCTTAAGCTTTCATGAGTGACCATTAATAATATTAAATATTTCGTAAAATATCTTTCTTTTAATATGAGGATAAGTAATTATTTTCGAACTTTGATGAGAGGGCATATAAATAGAGCTCAGATAATACTAAGATATCTCGGTTAAGGTGTTGTTCAATTGTTGCTGAAAATATTCTGCAAAACTTGAGGACTAAAGTTGATGTCATTTTTTTAGCACTTTGAATTTTCAGTCAAGCCCTAAAATTGTTATTTTTTTTTTTATAATTTGCACTCACTCATAGGGTTTCTTATACCCTTATTGATCCAGAGACACAGTGATTGCATAATTGCATTTGGAAGGATGGTAGGGTTGACGAGGAGGTGTCGATATGTATTGGTCTTGAATTCCTTAATATTGCAATGATTGGGAAAAACTGAGATTCGAAGAGAGTTCCACATTCGTGTAGTATCTACCGCTAAGGAACGCTTCTAGTATGAATTATTCAATTTAATTTCGTTAAATACTAACGTGAAACATGTTTATAAATAAATGAGTACTTAAATACTAACTTAAATCTAAATTTACTTTAAACTATTGATTGTGTTTGGTAGTGTTCGTAGCTTAGTGGTTAGGTGCGTTGGCTGCTCAGCAGAACGTCCGTCGTGGGTTCGAGTCCTACTCGTGCCCATAGTTTTTATTTCATCTTTCACGGACACAGCCTCTTGCGAAGAAGTGACAAAACTTCCAAGAGTACCAATTTGTCTCCCAAGTCAGAAAAAATAGATACTCTACTTAATGGACAAGAATCAAACATATAATCAAAAATAATTAGGTTTTAGTTTTACTTGTGTGTAAAAATCATGGTCTTACATTTTTCAACATTTAAAACAAGAGGATTTTGATTGCACCATTCTGTAAATAATATTAAATCTTCCTGCAGAAGTTGACAGTCAAGTGTAGAATTTATATTTTTGACAAGTTTAGTGTCATCAGCATATATTAGGACAGCCGAGTTGTTAATGTTCGCAACAAGGTCATTTATAAATAAAATTAATAAAATCGGACCTAAGTGGCTGCCCTGGGAGACACCAGAATTTAAAATAAATGGACTCGAACACGCATTATGAAATATTACACTATAGGTGTGTTTTTTTGCACGCGTATATACGCTTAAAAAAATATTTACATGCTAAATGCAACAACAAAAATTTCTATATCCGCTTAGTTAGCGGCGATAATTATCCACGCTTATGATATAAGCGGATATAAAAACAATGCTTCACTATATCTTTTTCAATGAATTTTCAATAATTCATTCCGAAATTCATTTCATATAAGATATAACAATTATCCAGGCAAGCTATGATTTTGCTGTCGTTTTATTTTAAATCAGAGAAAACCATGGCCACTTTTGTATGATCAATGCCCTCGTTTCTCTTTCCCTATCCAGATCTCTTTTCTTCATTCTCTTGGTTTTCTTCTTTGAGCAAGAGATTTTTCCGTTCTCTGGAGAAAAAATTCCCGCTGACGTTGCTCTTCTTTCTCCTCTTGTTAACATATCATCAACTTGTGATGCCAAATTGCTAAAACCAAAAAATTGTCGTTTTTTTTTAGCACTGTTCATTTGAAGCTTATAATACGCGTGCAAAAAAACACACCTTCTATATATTTAAGTATTTTATTTACACCAGAGAAATGAACACTGTTTTTTATTATTATTATTTGTATTAAGTTTAATATTTAACACAACTTTTTACTTAATTCATTTGTTAACATCTGCTTACTTAACTTACATTCGACTAACTCTCTTGTTTTTCTTCACAAACTAGCAAAAGACCTACACTTAATTACTTTTGGGGGCGCTACGGTCTATAATCGGACCAGGGCCTCACCCAACAAACTTCTCCAGCCAGCTCGGTCCCTGGCTAGCTGTCTCCAGTTTCGCAAGTCAAGAGGACCTGAACCACCTCTACCACCTGTCACGGTCTTCCTCTTCTGCGACGTCCTTCCAGGTTGGATTCAAAGACTCTACGAGCCGGAGCATTATTTTCCATTCGCTCAACATGACCCAACCATCTAAGTCGTTGGACCTTTACTTTTCTGGCTAGGTCAGTGTCGCTGTAGAGCTTCTACAGTTCCATTCTCCATTAATGCAGACAGGACCAAAACTCACGCGAAGAATTTTTCTCTCAAAGCAGTCCCAAAGCGTTTTCATCAGATGCTGTCATAGTCCATGTCTCTGTACCATACATGCACCGGGATGATGGGGGTTTTGTAGAGTGTCACTTAAGTTGCTCGGGAGAGGACTTTACTGATTGGCAAGAGTGATTCTTCATTCCAGTGCTTTTGTTGTTGTCTGAGTTGAAAGCGGATCCCAGGTAGACAAAGTCCTTAACTACCTCGAAGTTAAATCTGTCTATGTTGACGGTTGCTCCAAGACGTCGATGTTGGTAGTCCTTTCTTGACGACAACATTAACTTGGTCTTGCCCTCGTTAACCGCTAGACCCATTTTCCTGGCCTCCGTCTCAAGGCTCACAAACGCTTTACTGACATCACGCTGTGTTCTTCTAATTATGTCAATGTCGTCTGCGTATCCTAGTAGCTGGACGGACTTTTGAAAGATTGTGCATCTGGTATTGACATTGGAGCTTTGCACAATCTTTTCAAGAATGATGTTGAAGAAATCGCATGACAACGCATCGCCTTGTCTAAAACCTTTCTTGAATCTTGACATCAAAAGCCTTCGTTTGGTTTTTTCCGGCCATGATGGAATAGCGTGAATTTTCCATATTCATCTTACTCAGACGGATGAGTTTTTCTGTGATGCCAAAACTAGACATTGCTCTATATTGTTGGTCAATGACGCTGTCATACGCCGCCTTGAAATCGATAAAAAGGTGGTAGGTATCGATTTGAAGTTCCTGGGTCTTCTCCAAGATCTGAAGATCTGCCGTAGGGTGAATATTTGATCGATGGTGAACTTTCTGGGTCTGAAGCCACACTGATGAGGACGTACAAGGTTGTTGACGAAGGGCTTCAAACGTTCACACAGCACAGCAGACAAGATCTTATAGGCGATGTTAAGGAGTTGGTGCAGTTCAGGGGATCTCCTTTTTTGAGGATCAGGCATACTATACTGAGGTTCTATTCATCGGGCATGCTTTCCTCCGAGCAAATTTTCCAGATGAGCTGGTGCATGCTCCTTACCAAATCATCTCCAGCTGCTTTGTACAGTTCGGCGGCTAGCCGAAGCAAAGACCTACAGCCTTATTTGAAAACGCTTTATAAAGCCTACATAAAGTTATGTAATCTCTATATGCCTCTAAACGCAAATATGCTATTTATATAATATATGTATATATAATGAGTTTTTGGTGGATTTTGGTTTCATTGTTAATAGATGAACATATAAGCAAATACATTAGAGAGAACAAAACAAAAGAAATTTTATCAGCAGAATGATTACAGATTAAGTTGGCATTGAGGACAGACTGGTGGCTTCTGACATCAGTAAAACGGGTGTAACATTAACAAAAAGAAGAGGAAAACAGGTCTGGTCACCCTCTATCATTCTGAACTTATTATTATTCTTATAACACTTAGGGCCATTTGCTCAATCGGAACATAAATTTATGTTATACTTAAAGTTCTTTTCTTGAATGGGGATTTTATGTAGAACTTAAGAATTCCGGAACGTCCCATATAAAAATGAAAACTTTATACAGAACTTATATTTATGACTCGAATGAACAAACGGCTCTTAAACATGTAAGCCAACGAAAATCCAATAAAACATCTCAACAACGTCTAGAATGGCAAAAGTTCCATCATTAGGTATGAGTGTCCAATGGCCAACAAGTAATCTTTGGAAGCATTTACTAGAACAATGAAAATATTACATACGTGGAAATCAACAATTGTTTGCTTGTGCTTTGACACTTTTGGCAGAAGATTTCAGAAAAACTTAAAATGATCTACTCCTGATCGAGAAATTAACGCGAGTTTGAAGTCTTCTTGTTTGTGGAGATATGTAAAAACATTGACACTAATGACACATACGCGAGATCAAATACAAAACTACCATTCCGTTGTTAGGCAAAATCCCAGTTGACATTGATATTAAGGATAAATAATACTATCAAAATATTTTTGCCAAATAATTTGGCTCTCGGTCAAATAACAAAAACAGTCTGCTGTTATAGGTATTTCGCGATGAATAGCTAGAACAGCCAACCCATTCAAACGATCCTGCAAATAAGTAAACATCTAAGGCTTGTCAAACTGTTATTAAAATAGATATATTTTTAATAATATCACTTCGTTGGATATTTTGCTGTTTCCCCATAAAATGTAGGTACTTATAGAATATCCATTTGACAATGTGTCTTATAGAATATCCATTTGACAATGTGTCTTAGAATTCTGTGAGTTATTACTAATGATATAGTGCGTTTCTTTAACTCGTTTGGAACTGGTTATGTTGAACAATTGTCAATCCCAATGGGGGGGATATATCCCCCTGATCCCCCCTATCTACGCCACTGATAATAACTAATGACAACGATCTTAACTTACGATCTGGGATCAAAAATTTCTTTTTACTGAAAACAAATAAGTTAGGTTCTCTTTTTCAATTAATAACAGCCCGTGTAGGTCATAGAATAAGAAGAACATGAAGAGGTGTTAGCTACATGTTCACTGTACAGTGTACATGAATGAAGCAACAAAAATGTCTAATGATGTCAGAAATTGCATATTATTGTAGGTGTATTGTTTTTTTTTTTTTTCAAATGGAAAACTGGAAACTGTCAAAATGGGTTTTCAAATGGATAATAGAAAGTTGTTATTGAGAAAAATTATTAATTTTGGATCGTGAAGTCGCAAAATTCAGCGAGAACACGAAGATAATAATAATAATTCTAAAGTTGCTCTGAAAGGTGGCGAGACGAGGGTAGCAGGGTCGGCTAGTATTCTTTGTGTCGCAATGTAAAAAAAAAAAACAGAATTCTATTGATGTCAATATTTCGCTTTAAAAAACCCGAATAAATTTGTTTTAATCAAGAATTTGTGTTTGGTAAAAAAATAGTTGTGTATGCGTATTCTGTACAACCTGCAAAAGCTGTAAAATAACCTCATGGGTGCAATCTTTCTCAATTTCTTTCCTATTTTGAGCAACTGTTTACCCACTCCGACTCCATCCATTCTCGTTGTTTAAAAAAAATAAATACTTCTTCAATTCTTCTGAATTATGTATATAAGTACAACTGAAAAACTGTCTTCCAACTTCAATAAATTGGACGATATTGTTGACAAGCACTGCATCCAATAACCATTTTCTCGACAACCGTCCAATGGTTTGAAAACTAGAAAAATTGTGTGTTTAGAGACGCGTTCCCACAATTGAAAGAAGTCAGCCAATTTTTAACTTCAAAGAGGAAGTTTTTGTAATGGGTCCGATTTTGTGAATCTCCAATGTTTGCATATCTCCATCTTTGGAAGTCACTAGAATCCGGATCAAGCGTTTTTATGATGATGTCTGTATGTGTGTATGTGTGTTCGTATGGGCGTATGTGCGGACGGGCGTTACGTTTTTTCAGCTCAATTATCTCGCGAACCACTCATCGTATCATAAAATTCTCATTCGACGCGGTATTGTGCTGTTCAAAGCTGATTAGGTTTTGAGCGAAGTCGGCTTAGCGGTTTTTTAATGGCAAACAAAAATATAAGACAACCCTAATAATGAAAATTATGATTATTTCTGCAATAATAATAATTTCAACAATACATAATGCAAAAATCTTATAGTAAGTGTGAAAAATTAAACAATATTCAGGAGTATCACATACTATATTTGATTACTGGCTGACCCACCAAACGCTGCTTTGCCGTATAAATATTAATTTTCAGAAATACTTATCCGATTATAAAAATTTCTTCAATAATAGAAAACTACAATATTCAGGAGCAATATAGGCTGTTTTTTTCTGTGCAAAGTATGTTAATGAGTCCACGAAATGGTAAGATCAACTTTTGGCAGATGGCGCCACTGTCATTCAATAAACTTAATGTTTTTTCATAAAATCATCAGTTTTATGGAATTTGATTTGAGCAACGTACGTGTACAGCTACAACGGGATGCATTGGCTGAATATTTTGCAAAACAACTTATGTTCTTACGTATTTTTCTATCGTGGGAAGTTAGTCGTGTAGATTCCATGGGTCGTACTCATATTTTTTGATAAAAAATTGGAAGAAAATACTATTTTCAAACTAATTGTCTTAATTTTTAGCCATATAACAATATGCAATATAGGCAAAGCAGGACCTTCTGGCTGGTTTGTTCTTGTTTTCCTTAATCAAGTTGGTTCTAAGACAGCTTGAATCAAACTATGACTTTTCCTTGGGTTCGATACGTTTAACGCTGTTCGGGATAAGGATTTCTATAGGAATATAACATTATCAAAAGTTAGTGAGTTAGTTATGTTGAACTTAAAAAGTGTGTTTATTCATATGTTTAAAAGGGCGAAAAAGCTGACAATCGGATCGGCACAATAGAAAACAGTAAAACACTGTCATTTTTATATTCACAACGAATTTTATTTGCTTCTGCTTTTTTTTTTAATATTCGGATTACACCTTTTGCCTCCCTTCCGGCTCTAGATACAGAAATAAAGTATTCGAACTATAAATATTTTCGAGCTTTAGAGTATTGTGTCAAAAAATGCATTCTGCAAAATACAATGTTACAGTCATAAGCTCTAGGCTTATATGAGATGAATTTTTCATTACGGTTTTTCTCAAAGTGAACAGTAATTGTAAAGGTCAAAAGCGTGTAACCATTTAAAGCCGCACAAAGCAGTTATCTTTCAGATTGTTTTTGTTCAGGGCGAAAATCTGCAAAAAATACATTTTTATGTGTTAAATTAAATTGCTTCACCTTTTATGCAACGTGTAAAACCTGATTAACTTTCTGCAAGTAAGCTTTGTTCCAGTCAAATGTAAAATGTGAACAGCATTGTGTGTTTTAAGTAGTCATAATTATAATGCCTATTAATTTCTGATTAATAGCTCAGGCTTAAATTAAAAACGTATTTTCATCAAAAGAACGCCTTTAGCCATCATCGGCATGCATGCAGCTGCAACTGCCATTAAAAATTAAGCAACAAAAAATAAATGTATTTAAAAAAAAATTAAAAACCCATTCTTGTCACAATAATTTTCTCGTTTAACAGCTGGCGCTGCCTATGATGCTATCAACATCAACATCATCATCATTAACAGAAACGCATCATACGCTTGTCAACGATTGACCGCGCCAGACCTCCTCCACTGCTGGCGATGCGTTCCGGCCCTTCATCAAATATGAGTTGGTAGTGTTTAAAAAAAAATTCTCAACATTCAGATTGAAAATTCAATTAGTTAAACCGTTAATGTTTAACCCATAATGTGTACGTGGGTTGAGGGCACAGAATGTTATGTGTGTCATCTGGTGTTTAATTTTATGTTAAAATTTGTATCCAAATATTTTCGAGAACCAAAAATTCAAAGGGCGATAAGCGCGTCGTTATTATTAAGTATTTATGAATACCAGAAGCTATGCTTCAACTTGTATTGAACTGTCACATTCGCAGGTAAACGCCCTTGAAGGTCCGAAAAGCTCTTCACTTACCACTTGTTAGGATAATTGAGTTGCATGCCAAAATATTTCAGTGTTTTTATTTGTTAATATTATAAAAAATCAAAATTAATGATTCAACCAATGTGAATAGCTTGTATTTACATAATAATATGAAGAATAAAAGTACCAGTGCATTAACGTTTTCGAATAAAAGTTTATTTTTGACACAAGATTACGAAAACAAAACCATTAAAAATTTGCTGTTACGTAAAAACTTAAAACATACCAAAAATTATTTACTTACTTACTTAAGGTGGCACTACAGTCCGTTGTGGACTTGGGTCTCAATCAACAGTCTCCGCCAGCTAGCTCGGTCCTTAGCTAGTAGTCTCCAGTTTTGCACTCCAAGTTGATTGAGGTCCTCTTCCACTTGAGTCGCGGTCTTCCTCTCCTCTTACGTCCCTCGGGAATAGTGTTGAAGGCTTTCCGGGCCGGAGCATTGGTGTTCATTCGCTCTAAATAACCGAGCCATCTGAATCTCTGGACCTTGACCCTTCTGGCTAGGTCCATGTCGTTGTACAACCCGTAAAGTTCGCTGTTGTATCTTCTTCGCCATTCCCCTTCAATGCACACGGGGCCAAAGATGACCTGAAGAACTTTCCTCTCGAAACAGCCTAAGGCACTTTCATCCGATTTTGTCAGGGTCCATGCTTCTGCACCATACAGCAGGACTGGGATGATGAGTGTGTTGTACAGTTTTACCTTAGTTGTTCAAGAGAGGGCTTTTCCACTCAATTGCTTTCCAAGCCCAAAGAAACAGCGATTAGCAAGAGTTATTCTTCGTCTGATCTCGGCGCTGATGTTATCGCCCGTGTTTATAGCGGAGCCTAGGTAGACAAACTCCTCTACTACCTCGAAGTTATACGCGTCTATTGTGACGTTCTGCCCGAGCCGTCGGTGTTGGGTGTCCTTCCTCGAAGACAGCATATAAAAAATGTTAGCCTGCTAGTTAATATTTAACATTTTATCCACCAAGTAGTGCTAAATGAACACAATTCCATGGGCATGGCCCAAATTGTAGATCTGTCTATATGAACTTTTGGTAATAACTGTATGTCACTCCTTACATCAATGTATCTACTTCGCATTTTCTCAATCTACTACGCTTTATTCCCAAATCTACTTCAATTCTTTTTTTTTTCAAGTGGTAACGCTGCTCCAAAAACAAATGAATTTTGTTTGTGTACTTTTTTTTAAACAGCTGTTGAGCTGTCAGACAAAGCAAAACAAAGATTAAATAAGTAACAAGATGGGAAACTGACTTACGTTTCACTCCCTAGATCCCGCAATTTTCATTTTCTTTCATTTTATTTTCTTTCCTTGTACATGAATAATATAAAAACAAAAACAATATGGTAGGACCCAGAGATTAAAATGAATACGTTCAAATATATTCAAATACATCACAAAATTACTCAATGATCGCTCAGACTTGATCGTTTTCCACCCCTATTCACAAGCAAATTGCTCACAAGCATTTTTTCTCACACACATTCAAATGTTTTCGAGCAAGCAGAATGAGTACATTATATTCACAAGTCCTTTTTGCTTTTTTCACTCACAAATAAAATGACTTGTGAGCGGATGATTTGCTTGAACTTGCTTG
>CAKKXW010000003.1:49164828-49176923 GCA_920937365.1 Sphaerophoria rueppellii
AGGAGATCGAGTGTGGCTTTACAATCCCCATCGACAAAAAGGGTTGTCACCGAAACTTCAACGGGACTGGGAAGGTCCATATACTGTCATTACAAAAATCAACGACGTCGTGTACCGGATACAAAAGGGAGTCAGAGGAAAACCTAAAGTTGTACATCGCGACCGGCTACATCGCTACAGTGGTGATGAGAATGATGGATTTGTTCGGGACGATCAATCCTAAGGAGGGGGCAATGTAATATGTATACACTTTCTATTCCTACCTCTCTTTATCTCTGTATGTCAATCTATTGTAATGCGTACACACTTGTAACTCCGCCTCTTTATATCTCTATACTTAAATGTGTAAACACTGTCTATCTCTGTCACTCTAATATTGTCTAATTGCTGAATAGTTATGTAGCAAAAGTTTTATTTGTAGTTGTAAGTAATTGTGTATACACTCTAGTGGTTAAGAGGAGAACTTCGTTAAGCATCGAGGAGTTTCAGCGCCTACTAGAGCCTAGTAGTTTCTCGAACTTATTTGAGTTATATAAATACCCGCTCGGTGTCGAAGCAAAATTAATCGAATGTGAACTGCTATAAAGTAAAGACACTGTGTTTGAAAGTAATAATTGAAAGTGTTGAATAAATAAGTTTGTGAGTGATTTAAATAAAGTGAATTTTTGTTTTATTTGAAAAGTGAATAAGTTTTAATTGTCGGACCAAGCCGAATATTACAGTAATATGTATACACTTTATATCTCTACCTCTCTTCATCTCTGTATGTCAATCTATATTATTGTCATGTGAACATGTAGGGCAACAAGGGTGGGCCAAATAATTATTTTTTAGAATTAAGGGTTTTAATAGCAATTAAAAGCGGCCATTAGGTGTTCTTAGCAAATATGCAAAATTTTTGAAAATCGGTTGACGTTATCTGCCTCCAATTTATCTCTGAAATATTGAAGTTTTCAATATATTAACCTTGATTTTTTTTTTATTGATTATCTATTTAAAATTTTCAAATAAGGTTGCCTTGACTATTTGCTGTTCTTTTTTTAATTATTTGAACTTTATTTATGATAAATCAGAGTAGTCCGTTCAGCAAATAGAATAAAACAAACACAGTATAAAGTCATTCATTTAAAAGATTCTTCATCTTCAGTGTATTATATTATATTTAAGTTGTGATATTGTATGTGAAAAGGTGGAATTTGTTTGGAAAAGGGCACCACTATCAATTGTTTCAACAACGAGATCATTACAAATGATAAAATGTTATCATGTTAAGTGTAAACAACTTCTTAAGTTCCATCCCAACATTCCTAAAACGAAGGAAGAAAATTTGCTTCTGCTAGCAAAGTTTTATTCGACATTTCATCTTGTAAATGGTCTGATATTTCGAAGTGCAACTGTCCAAAAGAGAGAAAGGTACCACCGACTAAAAGAGATTTTCTTAATGATCAAAGAACGACGCGAAAAATGATAACGGGTACACAGATTTACTCGCTACAAAAAATATTCGAAAAAGTTTGAAAAGAAAAAAGGATAGAGAAACATCAGCAACTTGCCCTGCAACGTCTACAAGTGTTTCTGTTTCTTATCTGAACAATACTTCAACAGAACAGATGAACCATCTATTTCATGTGAAGATTCCGATAGTGAAGATGTTTTTACAGTTGGCGATCCTAAAGAAAAGATTAAAAAAAAACAGCAATCCATTACAATTGATTACTCCGCGCTATCCCAAACCTGCGACCGAAATGGGTTGTCAGACAGAGCGGCCGCGCTATTGCTTTTGTAATATTACATGAATCTTAACTACTCATTATTGATAAAAATAAACTTAGAAGGGAGCGAAAAAAGGCCAGAGAAAGTGTTCAAGTTAGAGAATCTCTTTCTGAGATCAGTGCTTTATATTTCGACAGTCGAAAGGACAAAACTTTGGTCAACCAGAAAAGGAAAGGAAAGTTTTACCGAGAGCAAGTGATCGAAGAACATATTTCACTGGTTAGCGAACCAGATTCAAAATACTAAGGTTACATTGCTCCGACATCACATCAGGTACTGCTAAATGTATAGAACAAGAACTGTATAGCTATATTTTCTGACAGAAAACATTTCATTGGAGAATTTAGTTGCGATTGGATGTGATAGCACCAACGTCAATGTTGGAAAATTTGGATTCACCATGTGTCTATTTGAAAAAAATACTGAAAAGACCATTACAATGGGTAGTGCATATGAATAAGCTGCCATTCCGTTATTTATTTGCTTATATTGATGGCGTAACATTGGGGACCAAAAACATTTTCAGGAGTAATTGGAAAAGATCTAGAAAATTGTGAGGAAACGACTATCGTTAAATTTAAGTCAATTTCAGGAGAGGCGCTGCCAATAATGGAAATAAAGAATCTTAGCTCTGACCAATTTTATTTATAGAGAATAGTTTCAGCGGTCTTGATCGGCAGTTGCCCCAATGACCTGGCTGACAAATCACCTGGTAAAATGTCCCATGCTAGGTGGCTCACTAAAGCTAATCGCATTCTTCGTCTTTATATCGGAACAGCATCCCCTACGGAAAGTTTGATACTGTTAGCAACTTACGTCGTAAAAGTGTATGCTCAAACAAGGTTTAATATCGAAAACCAACCAACCTGCAACGATGGAGAAAGGCATTTATGGGGTTTAATCTCGAAAAGTCGCTATCTTTCCGCCGAATATCTGAATGACTGTAATTGATCCTGTAATCAAACGAAACAATTTCTTTGCTCATTCAGAAAATTTACTGCTATCAATGTTAACTGATCCAGGAAAACATATCAGAGAGTTGGCCCTGCGCCGTATTTTAAAAGCTCGAACCAAAAAATCTGCTCGGTTAAGAGTTTTTGAAGTCAGACGTATAAATTTCAATATTAAAACATATTTCAAACGATGAATTTCAACAATTTATTGCTCAGGAGGAGAACAAAAATGCTGCATTTTTGCGGCTACCATGTCACACCCAAACCGTCGAGAGAAGCAGTTAAGACCGTCACAGAAGCATAAAGTTATTATGCACAAAAGAAGCACGCGAAGGATTTATACAATCCAAGATTGTATCTCGTAAATTGATGCCAAAATTTGACTGTAAGAAAGATTTCTGTATAAACTGATGTCAAATTAAAATCGTTTATTTAAAATAAATCCACTCTGATAAAAAAAAAACACATTATTGTTGCTTTTTTTATTTATAAATAAAAAGAAAGATGTTGATGTTTTTCTCATTTGAAAATGGAGGCAGAAGATGTTGTCTGATTGCAATAATTTTTCTTGTGTTTATTCACAACGTAATTTCACAACTTTTTAACACTATTAGAATCAATAACAAGGAAAAAAAAATTTCATACAAATGTGGCCCACCCTAGTGTATACACTATTTATCTCTGTCACTCTAATATTTTTGTATGTTCGTATCTTACTTGTGTCCATAAAGTTTTTATTTCATCTTTCACGGGCAATGCCTCTTGCGATAAACTGATAAAACTTCCAAGTGTATCAATCTGTCATGAAAAAGTGCTTCCCAACTTTGCCGTTCGGAATCGTCGTAAAATTGTAGGTCCCCTCAATTCTTCACACGCACCCGGAGAATTGTAAGCCACTTAGGCCTTGGCTCTTCAAAAGCTATCGCGCCACTCTGTTTATTTTTAAGTAATTGTGTATACACTCTTTACAGTTTCCCCTACACTCTAGTGGTTAAGAGGAGACTTTGTTAAGCTTCGATAATTTTCAGCGCCTATAAGAACCTTGTAATTTCTTGGACCTATTTGACCTATATAAATACCCCCTTGTTGTCGAAGCGAATTCAATTGAATGTGAACTGCTATAAAGTAAAGACACTGTCTTTGAAAGTAATAATTGAAAGAATTGAATAAATAAGTTTGTGAGTGATTTGAATAAAGTGAATTTGTGTTTTATTTGAAAAGTGAATAAGTTTTAATTCTCGGACCAAGCCAAATATGACTTTGTTGTCAGAAGTGGGATTAAAACTTATTGAGAATAAAACAGTGATTAAATTATTTTGTGTGAAGTAGTGAAGTTTAAAACGAACTCGTCAAACAGCTGCAGGAATATCTGGAGCAGCAAAATGAAGACCCGAATACATTTGCTTTCAAATTTAAAGCAAAAGTGGAAGATGTAAATGCTAATGACTCCTTATCTAACATGATGTCCGTATTCTAGCAAAGTTTGAAGAGAATAAGAATGATGTCCGGAAGCAACAACAAACTCAAAAGAATGATGTTGTCGCACAGCTACGAGCTTAGAGAAATGAACAGAAGCAGGAGCAAGAGCATGTTCTCAAACAATAAGAAAAGAATGTTCTCGCCAAGTTTGACGAACAGAGAAATCTATTACAAGGCAGGTTTGCGGACTTCGAAGACAAATCAATATTCTCGATGAGCGCGTCAACAAACCAAAATTCAACGACTAATGAAGGTTTCAAGAAAATTGACGAACAAATGGAAGCTATTACAATGGAACAATGGAAAGAATGCGAAAGTCGAAAGTTAGAGATCATTCTTGTGAGTGCTCAAAGAAGAGAGAAGTACACACTCCAAGTTTTGATGGTCAGCTTCCGTGGTCAATCTATAAGAGACAATTTGAAGCAGCGGCATCAGCAAATGGCTGGAACGATGGCGAAATATGCATTGCTCTCACGCTTGCTGTAAGAGGATCTGCAGCTGAACTGCTGCAAACCATCCCAGCAGAAAAGAGTGGTGACTTTAATATTCTTGTAATCGCAATCGAACGGTGTTTTGAAGATAGCCACATGACAGAAGTCTTCCGAGTTCAGCTAAACAACAGGGCACAAAAAAGAGGTGAAATACTGCAACTTCAGGAAGATATAGAGCGATTGGTTCAACTGGCATATCCAACAGCTGGCCACAAGAAAATAAATCAACTTGCTGTTGAAGCGTTTAAGAGAGCTGTGGCTAACACTAATAGCCGGGAAGCGAACACTCCCAAAAGCTTTGGCATTCGCCCTGACAGTGGAAGTAGCAGAAAAAGCCTCACAAGGTGTCCATCGGGTAAGAGAAGTGAAAGTCCAAGAATGCTCTTGTCAGAAGGCTTGAAAGGAGGAAGCTAAGCGTACGAGCACGATGCTGCAATTGCAACAAGAATGGACATCTTCAACGACAGTGCAGATTACCACGAAGGGATACAGCTTTCCAACGGCCAAGGAACACCCAATAACAACGTTTCTTCCCAAGTTGTTTCCCACCCGAAAATTCATCATCGGAAGGGAAGGCTTCATTCAAATGCAGATGTTCTGTCTCGGAAACCAAGTAGATAAGCAAGACTGTAAGCATTACAAACGGCGAGAAGAAAAAGAAGTGATTACTGTCCAACGAACCAAAGCCGATCCCATTTATGGCTGGAGCAACGACGAGGCTCAACAAATGGACTCAGATATCGAACCCATCCTCGCATGAAAACCAGGAAAAACCAGAATGTGCTGATATCTCCGACAGAAGTCCGGCTCTGAAGGCCTATTGGGCACAGTAGGACTCATTTAACGTCCAAGAGGATGTCCTTAGACGTAGGTGGGAACCAGCAAATAGAAATTCCTATGTAATTCAGCTAGTCTAACCGATATCAAAGGTTATGGACGTTCTGTGAGAGATGCATGATGAAGTTTCAGGAGGTCATCTAGGTCATCTGGCTACATGCAAGGGATGATGTCGAGAAGTGGTGCCAGAAATGTGATGTCTGTGCTGCCACCAAAAGCCTGAACAAAAAGAATAATAGCCAAATGCAGCAGTATAATGTCGGAGCACCATTCAAAAAATTGCAGTAGACGTGGTGGGTCCACTTCCGTAAACAAATAATGGAAATCGTTATATTCTGGTACGCCATTCCAAATCAAGAAGTCAAAGCAGTCGCAGACCAAATTGTACTCAACTGATTGAGCAGATTCATCGTTCCATTAGAACTGCACTCCGACCAAGGAAGGAACTTTGAATCAAACATATTCCAGGAAGTTTGTGAAAATCTTCACATCAAGAAGACAAGAACAACACCACTCCACAACAATCTGATGGCATGGTCGAACGATTCAACCTAATACTCAAGGAGCAACTTTGCAAAGTTGTGGCGACAACCAACGAGATTGGGATCGGCACATTCTTCAAGGCGTAGCTCAACTGGCCATACACCGTCTGAGATTTAGATGGAAAAGAACATCAGAGTGCCAAGTGAAATAAAATTTTGATGTCCCACGTCGAGGCCGCAAGCTGAGGATAATTATATGGATGACCTCAAAGAAAGACTTCTTCTGATAAACGACGATACCAGGCTGAGAACAAAGATTTTCGGTGCACGAATGAAGACATGCTACGATATACGACCGACAACAACAGAGTTTCAAGCAGGAGATTGAGTGTGGCTTTACAATTCCCATCGGGAAAAAGGGTTATCGCCGAAACTTCACTCTAATATTGTTTTAAAGCTGAATAGTTATGTAGCAAAAGTTTAATTTGTAGTAGTTGTAAGTAATTTTTTATACATTCTTTAGAGTTTCCCCTACACTTTTATGGTTAAGAGAAGAATTCGTTAAGCATAGAGAAGAACCTAGTCGTTTCTCGAACCTATTTGAGTTATTTAAATACCCCCTTGGTGGTATATGTGACAGAGCGTGAGGAGTGTCCCAGCTGGACAAAGTTTCGAAAAAGATGATAAGAAGCATAATATTATATGGGGTTGGGGTCGAAATTCTGTATGGATCAAAATTCGGATTCCAAAATTCTGTATTCTAAATTTCTGTATTTTAAAATTCTGTAAATTCAAAATTCTGAATTCTAAAATTCTTTAAAAACAACATTCTGGATTTCAAAATTCTGTATTCCAATATTCTGTACTCCTAAATTCTGTAAATGATAAAAGAAAAATTGTTTTGATAGTGAAAAAAGTGCTCACTTTTTTCACTATCAAAACAACAGATTTTTGATGTTTTCTATGCAGAACCTTGAAGCACAGATTATAATTCTAATGTAACGGACCTCTCTCCAAATAATTTGCATATGGTTTACAAGAATCACATACCTTGATAACACATTTTGCGTTCGACAGCTTAATTTAAGTGTTATAAGTTAATCGTGATAAATTGAATTTAAAAAAAATGGCAAATATTAAATTATTAAAATCTAATAAAGGAAAGGATAAATTTTGTGTCTATGGTTTTATGTTGTACAACGAAAGAACAACGAAAAAAATATTTAATTGGGCGTGCGCTAAGCGAATAAAAAATAAATGTAAATCTCGTGTTGTAACAAAATTGATTGATAATGCACACTATAACTAAACAATCGGATAAACATTCGTATGAGCCATGTGCAAACGAGTGTGATACTGTACCGCATACAATTCAGTCAAGTCCTCAGCTCAAAATAGTGCTTTCAATTCAAGCCAGATTATCCAAAAATCTGTATCTGAAACACCTCACTTTAGTAAATTGTTCTACAGGAAATCAAAATACCTGTTCATAACTGTGAGTTTAAATGTAGAGATTTGGAAATACAGAATTTCTAAAACCAGAATAAAGGATTTGCATAATTTTGAAAAACAGAATTTTGGATTTACAGAATTTTCAAATACAGAATAATAGAAAAGCAGAATAATGGAATACAGAATTATGTTCATACAGAATTTTTTCTTCAGATACAGAATTTTGTTCATACAGAATTTTGGAATACAGAATAACGACCCGTTCCCTTTTATATGGTTTGTTTAAATCAACCCTGCATCTCAGAAAGTATAAAATAAGAGTATACAATAGTTGTACTCTCACCCAAGTTGCTGTGTACCGTTACTGGTACCGCAGCGCAGATAGTGAGGTTAAGCCGTCTCACTAGTATAGGTGGTTGTTGTTGTCTGAGGTTGGTCTCAGCTACTATTAGTGGGTATCCCAGTTAACGGCTCTTCTTTCGTTGATTGAAGGTTAAGTGCAGTTTCCGTGACCAGTAAACGGATCTTCTTTCAGTGCGGTTTGACGTAGATACTTAATGAGTAAAAGTCTAGAATCGAACCAAGATGGATAAGAGCTCTAATCCGATTGGCACTGAAGTGAATCTTTATGCAGGGTACACTTGCTTCTTTCTTCTTAGAAAGATGAGCTATGCAATTTTATATTCTAGAATATTATCAGGATAAAGATAACATAGTGACATAGCCAACTGCATTTGGAATTTGTCGCAACAGTGTGGATATGGTCCACCGTCAGTTAAATCGTAGCAGGCAGGTGCTGACGTTAAATCATTTTCAACCTACACACACTCTTATTCAGGAGTTCAAGACCAATGTTTACTGACGCCAAATCTGCATATTAATGCATACATGCATACAATTTTGAATCTAGGTTTCAGCCTTGTTCTAGAGCCCCCTATACGTATCAAATCCTAAAAATTTAAAAACTTGCAACTATTTATTTCAGGAATTCAAAACAGACAGCTTTCCAATAACAAGAAATAGCATTCTCATTCAAAGATCAACATTTTCCCCAGGGTTAAATGTCAATCAATAAAACATTAGTTAACTCGAAATTGATTTTATACTTAATTAAAGTACCAGACATCAAGAGTGAATCCAACAATTTCACTAACGTAGATCCTCTCCTCTGACAAATTCTTTTACTTCACCTGCAGAACTAAAATAAACTGACACTAACCACATCACTACCAAGTCAAATCCTGTATAAATAAACAAAAATAATTCCTAATGTCTTAATTAAGACCATTGTCGACTGTCGTCATATTTCATTTCGAAATTAACAAAATTCCCATATCAACGTACCTACATATGTCTGTATGTGTGTAATATTATATATTTCTTCTATTTCCGTCGTCATCGTCATAATCAATTACTTCCCTTATGGATTTTGGCTAAAACCAAGCAACCGGCTTCAGTTTCGGTTCAACCTACCAACATTTAACCAAAACAAAACCTAATGTATGTTATGTTAAGCTTATGGGGTATCAAAAGTCTTTTCATAGCCTGGTCTTGTGCTTTTCCCCCGGGAGGAATAACATTGTCAAGCTGCCTATTGACAACATCAGGCAATTCACACTGCTTAAGGAATCTTGTAACCGCATAACTTGGTGACAAATGCCAATTTTCTTCCATAGCATTCCCTTGTTCTTCTTCGTTTTCGTTCGGTTTGGTGACAAGGACGACGAGTCGACGACCACGATACAGGATATTCACTTGGGTGTTTGTCGCATCTCCTCTGATTCACATACTCTTGGTTCCGGTCGGTGAGCAATTCTTATATTGGGGAGAATAACATCTTTTTGACTTCGCTCCAAGGACCATATAGATGATATATGTATAGTCCTGGCAGAGTTTAACACAATTCTTTAAGGTATAACCGCCTACTCAGTCTTAAGGTTAGACCTGTATAAGTTATATTCTCTTTCTACTACGAAAAACATATTTCAACGATCTGAACAACTCAAGCATTATTGTGTGTAGGGGTAGGCTGAACCAAGGCGACGTGCTATAGTCCTGCAGACCAACCCGAACCCTGTGCCACCCACAAGAACAACGACGACGACGATGAACGGCCATCAACAGCAAAGAACAACACACGACCATAAGATTCAACAGCCAGCAGCCAACACAGACAATCATAAATAGTTCACCCCATTACACGAAGGAGAACAGCTTTCGGAATTAATTATCTGCGAATTTTATTAACTTTGAGTAAACATGCTTCATTATCCTTCGCCAAAGAAATATAATGAAATTTGCTATTAAATCATTTGAGGATTCTTGCTATACTCACGTCAGTCGCTCTGTTGTTCTGGGTCTGGTTATGGTTATGGAAGTTGTACGGCTGTGGCTGTGCCTTTCGTCGAAGAGATAAGTTTAAACGTATCTATATAGTCTGTGTGTAGCTGTAGCTGCCAGTGTAAAATATAAGCCATAGGATATGATGTATTATTGGTGTTGGCTTTGAGAAGGTCGAGCGAGTGGAGAGACTTAAGACAAGGTTGGTAATGGTGCTGATGGTTCTTATTGCAATGGAGGATGGGATCGTTTTGGGAAGGCTTCAGACTATCATGAAGGATCGCATATCCCACTTGAATGGAATTGAAGCTGGTTATTGTGATGCAAACGTATACAGTTATAACTTACAATTTCATTTACATAAATGAATTAGGTACCGTACTGCTTCGAAAAAATATTACAAAGGTTTGATGGAGAGGGGTTTTTTTGTTTGGCTTTATCCTTTATAAGAATGTTAATAATGGTGTTGATAAGAAGGATGTGATAACGGATTCGAGGGTTTTCATGATTTCTTTCTAAGAACCAACATCGGCATGAAATGGATCAATAACGATTAGCAGGCAGTAAAATTTCGTTTTTCTTTCTGTCCTTTTATGTTATACAAGATATCTTCAGACTTTTGTTAATAACATTTCAATGTGATATTAAGAAGTTTTTGTAGCCTTCTCTCCATCTGAAAGGAGATATATGATCAGGATGTGCACGTGTACGCCACTAGTGAGGTATACAGTTGTAGGCAGGATGAACTGCTTTGTATTTTGCTGTGTTATTCTAAGCTTACTCAGCAAGAAGGTCTTGAGATTCAACTCTGTGAATGAACAACCTAAGACTTTGCGCATCATGGCTAGGTTTCTCATTGAAAATTTCGTTGGTCTTTTGCGTAAAACTGTGTAGCTCCCAAAATATTGCGAATATATAAATGAAATCAACGAGTATAGATTATATCTACATTTAATAAGCTAAGAAGTTATTTAGCTAAGAAAATATTAAAATGGATTTCATCCCAAAAGGGTCATGCATAACGAAAAATTATAACATTTTTTGAGACATTTGCCTTTGTGGTGGAAAAGTTTAGTTGCCTTAAAAATCCATTTTTATTCTTTTCATATTTTTTATCTATTCTTAAAATGTCTGACGACTTAATTATGTTGTTTTTTTTTTTAATATTGTGCCCACTTTCGTCAAAAAAAAATTAACAAAAACACGAAAATGGGGAAAATTTAGCAAAAGTAGGTATGATATATTTGGAATAATATCTAAAGTAAAAAATAAGTAAATAGAGTACCGCGACAGCTCTTGAAGAGCCAAGGCCCAAGTGGCTTACTCTCATCAATATTTCTTTGACTGGGTTAATAAGATGGTACTTTTGAAACAATAGTATATACCATTAATGTCAATGGTCCGTGTCCTTTAAAAATATGTAGAATCTAATAGGATCCAACATTAAATTTGTTGTTTTCGAATTTCTACAACGTTAATAAGATAGTACACCGAAAGAAAAAACATTGGTTGATTTAAACACACTTCATTGTTAATCAACAATTTGACTATAGTTGTGAAATTAAACAAGCTTTGTGATTGAAACAACTACGATTTAAATCAACAATGCAGTCGTGATCAATTTTTATTTTGGTGAGTAACATTAAAATGTTCAAATTAAGCACGTTACTACAGCAAAAATATCATTGTTGAATTTATACTTGACAACAAGTAGTGTTTAATTAACAATTCATCTTAATTTTATGAAAAGTGACAATGATAAACAACTTATCATATTGAAGTATCACTTATAATGTTTGATCAAAAATGAAAGTATTTAACCAACCACATGAGTTTTTGAAGCTACACAAAGGTCGTTAAAATGGTCGTTAAAAAGGTCACCAAAATGTTCAATTTGAACACTTTAATACAAAGATCACAAAAAACGTTGCTCCCTATAACGGAGTTACAATTCTGATGCTTGCAAGAAAAACTCTTGAAAGTATAAAAATCCTATTGAATTCTCAAGGATATGCTCGATCAACAATGTTCATATTTAATCAATCACGATAATTGTTGAGGCAACACAAACTTTGTTAATATATTTGTATTGTTTGGTCTGCAATAATCTTGCATATTTGAGTTTAAATGCATTCGTTCGTTGTTCATTAGTTTAGCTTTTTTTCGTGAACAAGACGTGTGTATAAAGTGAATAAGAGTTTGTTTATTAATTGCTTAACAAAGAGAATCGAAATAACACCAGCACCAGAAGCATAGAGAATATATAATACCTAGAGTCACGACTTCAG
>CAKKXW010000003.1:49228168-49238320 GCA_920937365.1 Sphaerophoria rueppellii
CGAACTTCCGCAGTGGACTCAGAACCGGAAGGAATTGAAGAAACAAAAAGCCCTTACCAGATTTCCCGATCTTATTATATTATAAATTCTATGAATTAAATAAACTTTTATATATAAAAGAACTTTCTTATTATTATACTTAATTACATAATAAGTATATGGAAAACCACTCGACCATCAGAATACACAACATCAACAAAATCGGATGATTCGAGAGGAGAATCTTCGGATTATTATCTATGGCCCCATGTGCATTTGTGGAGAATGGAGAAGATTCAAGAGCGAGGTTGTACAACGACATGGAATAGAAGAGTAAAGGTCCAGTGACTCAGACAGCTTTGTCATATAGAGCGGATGGAAAGCCCTTTAGACCATTCCCGAAAAACAAAGAAGTTAAGGAAGGCCAAGACTCAGGTGACGCCTTCAAGCGAAAGAAGGCCTCAATCAAAATCAACTTATGGAGTGCTAAATTGGAGATAGTTAGCTATTGACTGAGCTGACTGGCGGAGACTGCTGGTTGTGGCTTATTTCTACAACTGACTTCAGCACCATCGTATGTAAACAGGGCTGAGAAATTGTCGGACCAATAACTATTCAAAAGCTTTGTCCCTTATCTCTAATCTTTAACTCTCAAAAGAGTGAGAACTGTCAAAATGAATATCCATTGATAGCGCACTACTAGTGCTTTGACAATTTAATCCAAATCTATCTCAAGGGATGCCACACCCTAGATTTCAACTGTTTTTAAAGCTTTAAAACTATAAAAGTGAGAATCGATAATTTTATGTGGGTAGGGCGCTATTTCCGTAGTAAATATTCCCGAAACATCACACAAATAATTGCAGGCAAAATATAGTTGAAAGCTCTACGCTCTAGCCAATCATCTTAATCATGAATAATGAAAATTGAAAGTACATACTATAATATCAGTTAAATATCCTGATGGACATTTTTGGTGCTAGAAATCAATTTATGACACAATAGCCAGGTGATCAAACGCTTATCTAAAATCTCTCATCTCAAGAATTTTCAGCAGAAGGTTTGCCCTCATCTATAGCTACGAAATCTTATCGTTACGGGAATCTTCGGTCTTATTAAAGCGTGCGTTATACGTAATTGAAGCCTCGAATCTTTTCTTTATCAAAAACTCGTGACAATCTTAATACCAAACATAGTGATCCTTACTCTTAAAAAAGTTATTCCCCAAAGACAAAACAATCAAATTTACTTGAGCTCCTAAAAATAAAAATAGAATAAAAACATCCCCACATTATTTCAGGGGGAGCTCCCATTTTGTTACTATATGTTTAATGTTACAAATACTCCACACTTTCCGCTTAAATCCCCCCAAAATATTAAAGCATACCAAAACATCTGCTTTGACCAAGACCTATCCAAACATTTAAATGAAATTTTTCACTCCATATGCATGTGTAAGAATTTGTGTTTAAGCACTTACATTTTCAATCTTTTCACTCATCCTTAACCTTTAACTTATGGGAATCAAATATTTTTGTTCAATCATTTGATGACACTCCATTCGAAAATCCCTTTCTATTTCTATATTCGTTTCATATCTTAACAACTCCATGATCTACCATCTAGACGATAAATGTGCACGACGACGCACTCTAAGGAGGAGCTCTGGAGAACGTGATGACATGTGGGTTTTTCTTTTCAGTTTCCCAACGAGAGAAATATTTTTCCCAGCATGACATTTTGTGGTCATGCTGGAACGTGGAACGGAGTAAAGTCATGTTGACGTAACATACTTATTCAAGTGCACTCACTTGCACATCGCTTTCTTACAAACAATTCGTTTTCCAGCAATGATCTCTGACCCCAAATCACACATAATCCAAAATCCATAAGGAGGCAAACAGCCCTTTAGAAACTGACAGGCAAAAGAAAAAAAGTTCTTTTAAGAGGAAACATCAATTAGCTGTTAATCGGCTGGGAATAAAGAAAACATACCTCATCTAAATAATGAATGTGTGATTGTAAATTAAACATTATTTTAATGCGGATCTTCGATTTACGTTCAAGGACGATGAACTATCGCTTCTTTAAACAAAAATTATTCAATGCTGCAGTCCACAGGTATAGGGAAATTTTGTTAGCACGGATTCTTCAAAATGTGAATTTCCTTAGATGGATTTGAAGCACTTTTTGGTTTTCAAATTTTGCTGTAAGTAAATAAGCTTTTATCAAACTGTTCAGCGACCTAGTTTCAAGATGAAATCGCATTGCAAGTTACACAGCTCCCATCCTTGTAAAATTCACCTTACAAATTAAATTGTGTGTGGGATGAGAAGGTTTTCTCTCTAAAAGGAAATTGAATAGACTAGGGAAAGGTAAAAATAGACGTATAGGGGCAAGGCAAATCATTTTACGGGTCTGTCCTACCTTAAGCTATAGGTCCGTGGCAGCCATACAGATTGTTGTATTAGCTCCTTGCGGATACAATTCATTTTGCCGAGCTGTGGACTGAGTAAACAAAAAGGCAGATTGTGCGTTGAAAGATGATTCTGCTGATCGCTGAGGGTGAAATCAAATGCGTTCAACTATATCGAGATATATTCCACACACACGGTCTCCACAGTCTCTCAACCAGCAGTAGCTGGAAGCAAATGTAGTTAGCAGAAGCGCAGCTATATCCAAAATCCACCCAGCTTCATCATCATCGTAATCGAAATCGCATCGATTATAAGAGAGTGTGTGCTCACGATATGGCATCATGTTAAAACTCGAAACGCATTGTTTACTTCACGGTTCATAGTTCCAGAAATAGATTCGAATTGGAAACGCTTCACCTTTTTCCGCATCGGTTCATCTTCCATCATCCAATATTTCGGTTGCAGTTGAAAACGAAAAGAGATGAGCAGCTACATAGATATGTGTGTGTTTGTGTACCTAGGAGATGGGATATGAATGCTGGAACCGCGATGTGCCTTGATGTTGATCTGATGGTTGTTGGGTTACGTCGCTATTCGTTTCGTGTTGGTTGTATCAACGACATCGACCGACAACGACGACAACGCACGCACTTCGAGGTCGAACATCGACGTTTAATTGGCAAAAGTGTTTACGCAAAGTTGTGCTGCTCATTGCACAGCCCATTGATGCACTCATCGAACAGGAGGGTTCCAAATTTCAGATCCAAACACAAATATATGGGAAAATTGATTCCTTTTGTTTTTTCAATCTGGCTAATGAATCTAAAATACCCCGAGAACTTGCGAGCTTGATGTGTTTTGATTGTATCCGAAAATTCGAATTTCCCTTAACAAATTTAGACGTTCACAAGCAAATGTTTGACTTGAGATTAAAAACTTTCAGATCAGCCTAGGTGGTCAACGCCCCGTATGACACTAAAAAAGATAGCTTAGTTGTTTGAAAATACACCTCAGCCAATGTGGAATTGGAAATTGTGGTTTTGGCCTCCCTGTCAAGTTCGTTCGATTGTGCAAAATGACGTTGGATTGGATTCGGATCATAACCAACATTGCAGGTCGAAATGTATTAGTTCCGGCCATCGAGTCATCACTTGCTTGGAAAAATCTCACTTTATTACTTGGCTACAAACAAACTACATTCAATGCATGGTCTATAAACTCTTTCGATAGCTGAAGCCGCATCGATGGCGTTAGAGGACTTTTCGCGCTCTTCGTTGATTTCTCGAAGGAGTTTCTTGTTCTCCACACTGAGAACGTCATGCTTTTGATGCGTCTTGGTTAGTTTCTGGTGGAGACGCGTTCTTAGAAACGATAAACATTTGAAATTTGTTCGACAACCTAAAGAATACAATAAACGTTATATGAGATCTGTTTGCAGATGTAAGCCCTTACCTCAGATTTCTCCTTCATCCTCTCCAGCTCGTAATATAATCAGGAGTTCCAACCGGCGGCGGGCGGCGAGAAAATGTACTCATGACAGTCACGATTACAGGCAGTGGCATTTCCAAAATCTGAAAGTTTGATATGAGGCGCCTACATAGCTACCTACAGAGCCTGAACTAGCAAACTAAAAATTGTGTTTCTTTTTAATTCAGTGTGTTCAGAGCATAAAAGTTGTGTTACTTTTTTCGTTCAGAGCACTGATTCTGAGTGTTCAGAGTTCGACCGACACGCTCGAGCATTGTGAGCAAAATGCCTGAACAAACAAATGTCAAGCATGTGACATGTGGTAAAATGAAAAGAAATGTTTATAATAATTAAAATAGTGAAGGAAACAAGTTGATATGGCAGAGCACAGTACACAGAATATAAGGTATTATATTGCGCATCTGTCAGAGACCAAGATGACAGAAGTGAGGAAAGGCACAAAAAGAAATGCCGATAAGACAACAACAATTTTTGTTTTGTTCTGACATTTAGGGCTCTGAAATGTGACATATGCGCGAACTTTGGGGGAAGAAAATTGGGAATATAATACCTTGTATTCTGTGTACTGTGATGGCAGAGTATATTCTCTGCGGCAGAGAATATCAATTTTGTGATAAATAATAGTCTATTATATTATTTAATAAAACAATTATACAAATAAAATAAATCCTGAATATTAAGTACTCAATTGTATTTCAAAATTACATCAGAACGTTCAGAAAATGTTGAGAGGTAACTTTGTTCAGAGTCTGTTCAGCAATTGCGGAAGGCTCTGAGCTCAGAGCTCCAAACTGAAAAAGAAAAACGCATAGCTATAGTAAAAGTCGATCAAAATGTTTTCCGGGTTTGATGATGCGATGAATATACAGTAATCTCCGCTTAGTTGAACCTCGCCCATTTGAACATCCCGCTTAATTGATCGAAAAAAATGGCTTCGAAAATTTTCCGAATTAGTAGAAAAGCTTTTTAGACGGTTAATTGAACCCCGCTTAGTTGAATTAATCGCTTAATTGATCTTAAAAATATGCAACAGAAAAACTAAATACATGGACATTTTTCGGATAATTGGACGGACAAAATAAATATAAAGTATGTTGACACTGAAATGTTTATGGATTGATTTTCTGGGATCAATATTTTATTTTTTAGTTGACCTACTCGTTCAATTATACGGGGTTCGCTTAATTGAACAGATATGTCAATTAACCAGGGTTTCGTTTATTGAACCACCCGTATGATTGACCGAAACATCTGACAAAATGATCAGCGCAATTAAGCGGGGAATACTGTAGCCCATAGAATGGAGAATATGAATGGCAAGACTCAGATCGGCCAGATAGAACCGAGCCAAGTCTTCGTCGTAAGGTCTACTGTTCATACAGTTCGCAGATGCTTTTCTTGTCTTCTAATTTGGTGTAGTCATGTTAATAGAGTTTGAGTTGGTAAATGTTGATAATGATTTTGAAAATTACTTGGTTAGTCCTGAAGTTAAAAAAAAATCTGATTCTGAAAAGAAGAAAATTTCCTTCTGATTTAAAACCAGAATGCTTTTATTAGATTCAAGATTGTCAATTAAAAACGCCATTAAGCAAACAGAAACAAAATCACTTTGACACATCAACATTTTCAACTCACCTCCTAGAGATGACTTGGAAATAGTTAGAAATTGTTAAATTTTGACACATTAACACTGACCAAAAAACGACAGTTGTGGTTACGAATCGTAATCGTGCGCAAAAACGACAAATAGTCAACAATAGTTGACCATAGTCAGCGCCAAAACGCACTTCAGAGGCACAGTCTTCCGAAAATATGTTCAACTTCTCGCGTACACCGCCATCAGACAGAAGCGGGCAGAAATAGGCTAGGGTACATTTCAATTAATATTTCACGAGTATATGCCCAGGGAAAATTGACGATGCTTCCAAGAGTATCATTTATTGTCCTTTAACTACTATTGTACGGAATCCTCACATACAATTGAAGGTCCCTCAGTTCGTTACACGCTCTAAATATGTTGTTGAAGTGCCTAACAAACTCACTAATTAGACCTTAGTTCTTCTAAGCTGTCGTGTACGTTCTTATCATTACTTTTCGTGCTTTCTTCCATCCCTGATCAAATTTCCTTACCGCGATCCTTAGTTCCATTATTAGCAGATACATGTTTCTCCTTAAATAAAAATATGAGTGCGACCCATGTAGTCCACACGACTAACTTCCCAGAGTAGATAAATGAGTAAAACATAAGTTGTTTTTGTTGTATAGTTGACAATATACACGTACGTTGGTTTAAAAATTAAAATTCCATAAAACTGATGGTTTTAAGACACACGTTAAGTACATTCAATGTACATTCAATAGTGGCGCCATCTGCTAAAATTTGGTCGTACCAACTCCTGGACTCATGCACATCTCCTTTGCACAGTAAAACACAGCCTATACTCATTCTGAAAATTGTAGTTTTCTATTTGTGAAACATTTTTTCTAATCGGAATAGTAGGTATGTCCGAAGATTAACATTTATATTGCAAAACAGCGTTTGGTGGGTCACCTAGTAATCAAATATAGTCTATGATACTCCTGAATATTGTTTGTTTTTTCACACTAACCATAAGATTTATTGCATTATTGTTTCGCTCAAACAACACAATACCGCATCGAATGAGAGGAATTTTATGACAATACGATGAGTGGTTCGCGAGATAATCTAGCTGAAAAAACGTAACGCCCATATGCACATACGTATACGAAACATGAGCATATGCAAAAAAGGAGATTCACATAATCGGACCCATTACAATAACTTCCTCTGGGAAGTTAAAATTATGCACTTATTCAGACCATTTCCAACTTCAGGAAGAAGGAAAACTATTATTTTTTACCGAAAAACCTGTTAAATGATTGACGCTTATGTTGACATGAAATGACTCCTTTATCTCTATGCTAGTAAATCTGTCAAGAGTCGTCATCGTGATTCGTGGTCGTCGTCGTCGACATCGAAATCGGACATTCTCTCTTCCAAAAAGATTAAATAAGTTAATCAAATACCAAGTGAAGTTAAATCAACACACGTTTTGCGATTTGCCTATGGCCGTTGGCCGGTCGTAGGCAGTGGCGAGGCGTCATATTGTTCAAGTCGTGCATGAACGACTAGCATTTTCACCTTCCACGCACCGTACCGGAGTACCCACATCTCACACATTGTATTGTTTTGTTTTCTTATTCAAATACGATATACATACCTACAATACATATCTAATGTGCCTGCGTCCTACATATAATATATCCACTTCCAGTTCCAACTCGTGCATACCCTTAGTAAACCATATAAATAAAACAAAACGAACTAGCTACCTGCTACTGTTTTTTTTTTACTCAACTGATGTGTGTGTATCTACCAAAGTCGTTTGAACGATCTGGCAACGACTTGAACCCATAGAGAGCATGTCAGAAAAAAAAAAAACAAATCGCTCGTTGAAGGGATCTTGTCGTGCAGTGCAGTTGCGGACGAGTAGACCTTTTTTTTGAATGAATACACAGAATTTTGGAAATGAGAAAAGAGGGTAGTTTTTGAATATGATAAATGAAACAGACGGACGATCATGTTCATGATTGTGTTCATATCAGTTTGGAAAGAGGAAAGCTTTTTTTCCTGTTTGAATAATGGAATAAAGGACATGAGACTAGCCCAGCATAGTTTTTTTTTCAAATGAAATTGAAAACAAAATAAAACAATGCAGTTTTATTTCTGTTTTTAATGGACGAAACAACTGATAACAGTAAGAAGTCGCAACTCTCTACAATGGTGCGATTTGTTTTGAAAAACGGAATTATTGAAAGGCGATTTTTGGGCTTTTCCGATGTAAGTAACAGAAAGTGCAGAAAGTCTGTCTGAACATATCATAAGTCAAATTAATTATTTGGATTGTGCCCAAAAGTTAATTTGTCAAACTTATGATAGAGTAGCAGTAATGTCGGGGCATTTTGGGTTTGAACGACTACATTTTACAGGCACGCCTCGCCGCTGGTCGTAGGCAACATCAAAGACGAATCTGTATTTCAAGCAAGTTTTTATTCAGCCTCTAGCTGATCCAGATATTTCTCAATACAAGTTATGGCTTACCGCAATGCAATTGGTAGATTCATTCAATAGTGCATTTTAGTAGCCATAACTAATTGAGATAGCAGAGTTGAAAGATATTTCTTTGAAGGCAAAACTTAACCGCATCTCCAAATCGAACGACCACTTAAATAAAATTGCATAATTATGTCTGTCAAATGCTTGCATGTTGCTAATTTGAATTTTGCATTCCTTCGAGGTGAGATGTTTTAAACTCAGAAATAATATTGAATTTAACACTGAAGGCAGTAATTATATCAATACATTTGAGCTAATGAGTTTCATCAGATATAATTATTATTTTTAATCGCAATGCAATGTTGGTTGGATTGCGTGTTCAAGAAGCATTGGTTAATTGCTTTTATTGGCGGTCAAAAGGTGATGGCGAAGCAAACCCTACCTCTTTTTGAGGTTGCTTAACCTTGAATTTGCTTTTTTTCTGTGTTTTTGAAATTCCAAATAGTCTAAAAAGCGATAATTTGGCCTTTTGTTTTAGTTTTCTTTCTAACGTTAAGTAGATTAAGTGGATTACTGCCTGACCAATAACGCATTTTTGCTTATTGACGAAGCCATCCAACCAGAAATGAGCCTCATCGCTGAACATGATTTTTCGATGAAAATCCGGATCATTTTCAAGTTGTTGCTCAGCCCAATTCACGAACATACGACGCTTCTGGTGATCAAGCGGCTTCAGTTCTTGCGTCAATTTGATCTTGTAAGGATGTAGGCCAAGATCTTTTCGCGAAATTCGCCACAACGACGTCACAGAGATGCCTAACGCTTGAGAACGACGTGTGAGAGACTGATTTGGGTCTTCCGCAATTGATGCGCTAGCGGCAGCAATATTCTCGACACTACGGAAACTTCTTTGTCTCACTGGCACGGGAACATTTTGTACTGGGCCTGTGGATTCAAATTTTTCCACTGGACGCTCAATTGTTGATCTGGCAGGACGATTATGACGACCATAAATTGTACGTAACGCTCTTAAACTGTTGACCACTGACTCCGAATTTCGGTAGTAAATTTTAATAATTTCGGCTCGTTGTTGGATCGTATACCTTCCCATGATGGCAAATGGCAAACCTTATTGAAGAGAAGAGCGCGCCATCGTTTGCTGTCCCTATCGGTCTCCTTTTGTAGCGTCCTTATTGAAAAACCCTTTACATTATATTTACTTTGGTTTTATAAATTTAAACCATTAAAAAACAAGAAAAGCAATGAAAATTTAAGAAAGAATAAATAAATAAATAAATACGTTATAAATAAATAACGTGCACGTTTTTTAATTTTTTTTTTTTTTTAACATACAGGAACTCAAAATGTGACTTTTTTTTCTTAAATAAATGTATAAGAAAAAACTTTAAATAACTGAAAGATTTAATATAGTTTTGGTTTTAAGAAAAAAATCACATTTTGAGTCCATTTAAAAAACTCGGGCGATTACTGAACAAACAAAAACTTGTTTTAAATTGCGAAAAAAAAACCTAATTGAAGAGGCGCAGGGAAACTGGCCCCGAAGTCCAGTTATGTGGGTCACTATGGTGGGTCAGTAGTCCCAAATTTATTTTATCTTACATCGGACAAGTTTATAATGACAAAAAAATGTGTTTTATGAGAATTTATAAATTTATTTGTACACTATCTATTGTATGGAAACAAAAAATGTTCATCGTAAAAATAAAACACACACATAACTACAACTATAAAAAGTCTTATAAATAAATAGGACCACTTTTATTTACTATTTGTCGACAAAATTGAAAGAGCCAGTCCTTTTTCAAATCTGCTGCCGTTTCCTTCAATTTGGAAAAGGAACTACTACTCGCCTTTGTAATGCACGCTTCGGTAGCTAGCAATTATTGTACCTGCTACATTTTTACTTGCGACATATAGAATATATGGCAAGTATTGAATTCGTAAAAAAAAAAAATTTGAGATGAGGATGAGATATGACATTACGATGATGGAGAAGTCGAAAAAAGTTGGTCCGGCGATTCCGTCTGTCTGTCTGTCGGAAAGTTGACAGGCATCTACAGCCTTAACTACTGGTCCGATTGACTTCAAATTTGAAAATTAGAGGTTTGAGCAAAAAGTCATATCCCAATTTTTTTTATTTTTGTTTTAAGATCAAAATTTAGGGTAGCC
>CAKKXW010000003.1:49304415-49316424 GCA_920937365.1 Sphaerophoria rueppellii
AAAAAAAAAAAAAAAAAGTTTTAAGTAAAAATAAGTAATAGTGAATTTTGATGAATAATGATCTGTTTCTTAAGTTTGATCGAATAATAGATTTTAGAATATAAATTGAATGACCGGGGTTAGCCCGCGAGATTCATTAAGTACGTTTTAAGTGATAATGAATAAAAATGAATTTTGAAAAAAAAAAAAAAAAAAACAATAAAAACAAGTCTTGAATGATATGTTTTTCAATGAAGCTTTTAAAATTACATACCATTCCAGCTGGATACAAATTTGGATCTCATTCTTCCTTCATATCTCGCTGTATTTGAGATAATGGTGTGTCATCTTTGGAATCCCAATCAGACATATCAGACTCCAACGGTGTTCCCATTGGAATATTGACTTGATTTTCTTCTTGCGAAAGTTCTTCATCACTGCTTTTATCGGGAAAACTTTGGATCCTGATATAAGCACTTCCGTAAAATCTACGTTTATCAATCTTGTCAAAATGTCTGAAATGTTATTGTGTAAATAATCTTGACCCACTTTTTAGCATTTTCCACTTCTTTACTTACTATTCCACTATATAAATGTAAATTGTAAGTAAATAAAGTACAATTTTTTGTAAGCTATATCCGTAATTTCAAATTGATGTTCAATAGAAATTCAGAATGTTTGATTCCTATTGTCCTCACTGTCTTATATATAAAGGATATTTCTAGCCTCTGATGATCAATATCCGAAGTTGAGGCAGTTAAAAAGTATGTAATTACCAAAACTACCAAAAATCCTTTTTTTACCCAAAAGCCTTAGGCAGATCAAAAATCAACTCTACTGTCTTTGAATTTTTCTATAAGTCAGGCAAAAGACATTAAAAAAAGGTATATTTCTGCATGGTGTGCCATATATGGTCCATTCAGTTTTTGGTACTTTTTACTAACTATTCGGATCATAAACACAAAAAACCTAATTATATGCAATAAATATATAATCACCTTTCTGAATGTATTTTTGTTTCAAGGAAATACCCATTTTTTATATTTTTTATGGAATTTTGAATTGCACGTTGGTACTGATTTTCGATTTTACTGTCTTTTCTGTTTTGGATGATCAAAAAATTAGTTAAACTCATTCATAAACTCATTATTTTTATTTTATTTATTTATGAACAAACAATGGGTTTGGCTCATATATGAGCCACCATGCAGTAAGGGGTTAAGGTCATCGAGTGTGCGAGGCTTGTTGATGCACTGAGGTGCACTGCAAGTCGATGTCCAACTCTAACATATTGACTGTTACTACAGAGTCATTGTTTCTAAAAAAAAAACTGCTCGACAACGAACACACGATGTTGTACGCTCCACCTCCAATGCCTCATAATGACTGAAACGGCATTATATGGACCGTCTTCCAACATTCGTTCAACCTCAGCACCACCCTGTATTTGCACCACAAGAAATCCTTCATACATGTGATTAATGGAAGCTAAACAAATTGCTTTTCAGTATCTAGAGGCGGCTCAATCATTTATTTTCTTGCATTATTTGCTATTATAAGCCAATTCAGAAATTTGAGAGTGGTTTTGATTTGAAATTGCAGGAGAAGGTTTGAAAAATAACTTGTCCGTCTGACTTTAAGTCCGCGAATATTATAAACACCAACCTAACCTCAAAATTCAAAATTATTGCAAAAATACATGATATTGAGACAGAAAAATCTGACAATATTTAAAGGTAATTAACTTCTATACTACCAGTTATGAGTTCACCTAGACCTTACAGTTTATCACTTGGGTGCTTGCTTCCTATTGAAATTCAATACTATCGAAATCTGATATTATGGTTCATTATGTGGAAAAATATTCATCAAGTTTGATTCTTATTTTGAACGTCAAAATAACTGAAGTTTTTATTATTTACATATTTTTCAGTTTTTTTTTTTTCTTAGCATTCCCCGAATACAATTCTTGGACCAATTCCCTCTGCACATACATACATCCTGAATGGATGATGATGTAAATCTGATACAGCACATCCAATTCAGTAAGTGGGATGCGATAACCTATTGACACTATCTGTCCCCCTTGAAGAGAAAGAAAAAGAAAACACATCTGGCTACGGTCAAGATTGTAGGATGAATCCTCCTGTAATCCAAGATAAATCAGAAGATTTTCTGTCAGAGCAACGGCTTTTTCTTCTGTGTTTGAAATTGCTACCAGCAACAATCTGAGAATGAGAATCTTTTGACTGATTAATTGACCTAAGCTGACACTGAAACTTCCAGTTTTTAAATACAGGCCTCTGATTTTTTCAAAGAAAATAATAATAAATTAATGACCAGCTATACCTCATCCCCGTTTCGTGGGTGAATAAAAAAATAAAAAAGAAAACCGAAAACATTTTGTCTTGATGATGTTACAAACGTCCAAATTATGTGTATTTCCATAAACAACTTCTAAGTTCCAGAGACAATTAAACGCTTCACGGTCCTCCCAATAAGGAAGTTAATTAAACAACTAAATGTTCTTCATTTAACATAAAATTACTTAAAACAAATTAATTTATGAATTCTATTTAGAAATAAAATTGTCACTGAAATTAACTCGTGAGGAGTATATCTATTGATGGGAAACTGATATTTTTTCTTTGTTTCTTTCATTAGCTCTTTTTGGGGTTTTGTTTACTTTGGATCAAGATTTTTTTTCTGTCCATGTTAATAATTCAAGGCTTGTCAATCTTTGTCATGGAATCTCTCGTTTATTTCAAATGGTCGTTACAAAACCAAAAAGTGAGAGAAGAAAAAGAAAATCAACGAACCCAATGATGGTTTCTTATACCACGAAAAAAAAAACAATAAACACGCTAACACACTACCTCGAAAACTGATGTTTTTGTTACCGAAATCAGAATGCACCTCGAAAGGTAAATTTGAGTTTGATTCTCCTTGTGTACCTTTCCTCTTCGTCACATATTAACGCTTTGTTTTTATTTTTTCTGTGAGGATCTTAGAGTTGACTCTTGAATTTTTTCGTGTGCAAGTTTTTTTCTGTTTTGTCTCTTTGCCCTCGTGGTATCTGTCAAAAAACACCGCCATAAAACGATGGATTGGTTGACACACGCTTATCATCACAGTCAATCTCTAGGGTGTTGAATTTTTTGATTTTTTGTTCTCTAACATTTGACATTGACGTTGTTGAGTGCGTTTAGGATGAAAGGGAACCTTTCATAAATCTAATGAATGAATCAATCTTTTTTAAAATTTATTTGGAATTTCTTTTGTTCGGTTGTGGCTAGTGTGATTTTGTTGGAGTTGCCTTTTTCAGAGGAGTTCCTTTGTTGGGCAATTATTACTAGATTTCATTAAGTTGCATCATTGGTTAATAGCTGAATTGAAAAGAATTGTAGTTTTAATAAGGAATCATTTCCCAGTTTATGGTAAGATGTGAGTTAACCAAAACCACGTGAAGAGAAGAACAGCTTGGAGAATGAGGCACCAATCGAAGAGAAAAAATACAACCTCTGCCGTTTTGCTGAAATGTTTTTAAGAGGCAGTAAACTTCCTTCATGGAAGGCAGACCTTGAAGTGTTAAACTGGATGGCGAAGGCCAACAATCCAATCATATTTCTATGTGGAAGAACTACATGGGAGAAACTTCATTGGCCTGGCCGAAGATGATGATTATGAAAGTTGTAAACTATGTATACTATGAATTATGAGTTTTCGTCAAACACATCCTACTATTTAATCCAGATACTAGCTCCAGACAGCGCTTGGAAGAAAAATAAGTCGCAGCTATCGAAACGACGCAAGAATTTTCGCAGGACGACCGGCTCAAATGAGTAAATCTAACCAATCAGTTCAAAACGTGACGGAGTGTATAAAAAGTGCTGTAAACTGTGAGGGGGTGAGCGATATCTGGTCACTAACCCAAATCTGAAAGCATTTTCGCGACAGCCTACTGAAAAAATTACAGATTCCACATTTCAGGACCACAATCACGCACTGCCACCACCAAGTCGCAGTTGTCAAAGGCATACAAGCTTAGATGGCCAAATTATTGAGAATTGTCAAGAAACAGTGCACTTATGAGAAACAAAAGAGCTATCCGAAGGTTGGAGAAAAAGCTTTATGCGCTCCATACATAAAGGAGTCACAATCATAATTGGCTTCATAAGACGACATGCCATGAGGCCGCTGGGGTCTAGTCTAATGCCTTCTATAGAAGCTTGATGGACGAGGGGGATGAAGAAACAGACCAACATCCACCTCTGTACATATCCACCACTCTCCAACGGAAGTATTTCTATCTCGGAAGCACCGACTTCGACAGTACCAATACTAGTGGTAATGATCGACATAAGATCTCCATTTCATAAAAAATACTAAAAGGTTACTTTTGAGATGTGAGTCTGAGTGAATCAACAACATTCAGACAGATACTCATATCTAACCTTAGCTTGATAAGTGGGAAGTGGATAGAATGACCTTCTCGTCTTTAACCTGGCAATGGAGTAAGCAATTTTCGTCATGAAGAAGGAAAACTTTCACGATACGTGCTTCTCTAACGTGAAAGTATTTCTTCTAATATGGGAAGCGCGATGCTTTTGCAATTGCCATGGGTCAGTTCGAGAGAGAAAAAACAAAGTTAGCTGCCTGTAGCCTTTCCAGCCTTCAACATCACTTAGATACATCAAAAGCATTCTGAAATCTAAGCCGCGTTGTCTATACACACCTGGCTCATGACAGCAAAACAGCAACTGACCCGGAGAGTACATCTGTGATGTGAAATTAGATGGTGTCGTCGATCGTTCATTGATCAGGATCAGTAATGCGGGCTGCAGTTACACACTTACTTACTTACATAACTAGGCCCTCGGTGGGACCTCTAATGCTACATTGGACATATCCTACGCCATCATGTTCATTTTGCAAAGATGTGATTCGGCTGCCCTCAACCTTTGATTAATAACGCTGATTACTCTCGACTATCTTCCGTCATGTTGTTCTTAGTCCCTAGCTCTCCTTCCTTCTTGCTTGGCTTAAAATGCAATCGTTACCTTGTTGAAGCGAATGTCCAATCCATTGCCACTTACATCTTCGTATAAAGAAGTCAATAGATTCCTGACCTGCCCTCCTCTGAAGATCCTCATTAGATATTCGATTGAGTCACAAAATCTTTATGATATTGCAAAGACATTTATTGACGTAGATTTGTAGGTTTATTGTGATAGCTAAAGTAACTTTCCAGATCCTGCATCCATCGTTCCGGTACAGACTCGACATTTGGGCGAAACAGTCGTTACTTTGTTCCTAAGCTGAGAGAGTTATTCCTCCATACTTTTGACAGCATACCAAACGTTACCGCTTTAACTTTTTAAATGCGGCATATGACGTCTTTTTTGGTTCCGCCTTCGATGGAGCCGATACTTCCAATATATTAGAAGCTATCCTATTCCTCCAACGCAACGGTTGAGAGGAAATATTGATTTGAGACGATATTCAGATTCCGAAATTGATCATTTTTGTTTTGCCGAAATTGATTTTCAGCCCCATTATGTCTGCTTATCTCTCCACCCTTCTTGCCATTGACATGGAGATCTATAATTCTTTGAGACAGTAAGCGTTATCTACATAGGTGTTTTAAATAGGCTGTAAAACTCTATTGAATTCCTCCAATTGCAGTAATCCTTTTCTTTTCGTTAACCGCCTTGGTTTAGATGGGCTGTCTGATAATACTTGTTTCTGTCTTATAAAAATTACTCTGTCAATTGTACATAGTTAAATTCAAGTTTTGAGAGTACCAAATGTGATAAGTGATCAAAATCAACCTTTTCACTTGATGAACTGTGAACTAAGCAAAATCTTACATATAAATTTATTAGCAATGCCTTTCTAAAGAAGAAAGCTTTCAAATTTTATTTAAACTCGACATTTCTTATTAATTCATATGTGCACACTCCCGTTCATCAACAACTACAGTCGACTTTGTTCCGTTTAATGCTGCCAATCTATCGTTATCAGTTCCGCTTTCGGGAAACAGACATTTGGGGAGATGACGGTGACAGTTGCAAACACTGTCATCGCAGCAATCAGCGCTGCTTTCGCACTAAAAATAAAACTAATTCAAAAATCAATTCAATTTTTAAACAATAACTTATCTACTTGTTGGAGGTAAATTGCACATTTTTTTTCTGCAGTTATTTGATGCATAACTGCTAGAAGAGCTATCAGCGTGAAAATAGGAAAAACTACAAATTTCATTTTATTAATTTTGAAATAGTATACTAGCCACAGTAGAAGGTTGTTCAACACTGCACGAGCACAATATTAAAGAACACTTTTATAAATTGTTGCTTATTAGAGATCGGGGACAAATTTTTAGCTTAGTGAATCAATAATTTGTTATTAACTAAATCAACACAAGTTATCATCAAAAACGTATAATTTAATATACGTAATAACGTGGGCTTGCGGTGAAATTTTGAACAGAAGCTCCAGTAAGCCATGCTTATCATACGATCAAATTTTTTTTATGAATAGAAGCCGGTGAATTAAATTGATAGTAGCCCAATGACTTAATTTTTTAAGCTGTCTTTGCAGCAGTAATCCAAACAAAATAGCTTATTTGTAGAAACTCATACTGTGATGGTTGGAAACATTTTTTGAAGAAAGCGGCTCCAATCATAATAATCCATTATTTCATAAAAACGAATAAAAACCTAAGGTGAAAGCAGGTGGCGACTCAGCTTATTGTTTAAATTAACCAAATCCATTTAAAGATCTCATAGATTAAGTAAGCAGATATTTCTGATCTCATTCTCAACATTGATGACATCATTAAATCGAAATATAAACAATGTTTAGTCATAAATCAAATTATTGTCTTTAGTTGTTGGTATTTTAGTGATTTATTTGAACGAATGAACTGTCATAAACGTAACTAATGAACCATAATCCCAAAAATTCCTACCTTGGTCATTGTTTGTGGGCAAAAATCAAGAAAACTTATGCAAAATCCTCACTCAAGCCTGCTCTTACCTTAAATGAAAATCCAATTTCCATTTAAAATGTTAAGAATGATTAAGTACTTTCCTAAACTACTTAAAAACGTTCTTTTGTTCTCAATGAACTTCTAATTCCACTCAAAAATAAGAAGGCTAATCCCAATATTTGGAATAAGTCCAATCAACCTTCACAGTTGCATATACATCCCAGTTAAAATTCGATTGTCCAGATCTATCCAAATCCCAAAGGTACACATTCCTTTAACAATGTATCTATTGAGCCCATTGTGGGAGTCACTTCAAAAAGATCACCCTTCATTAGAATGATAATGAAGTGATCTGCATAAAATATTCAAACAGTTTTCTATATGAGAACGTACGCTTTATGGTCATTCACATTATATGGAAAAACGGTCCGAACGTGCACTTTGGAATGATTTATAGGGTGCAAGCATTATTTGAGAGCAGATGGGAACAGTGAGTGTTTTTGTAATGCCACACAATGTGGAGGTGATTTGGGTTGATTAGCAAGTGAGATGTGAAGCATGTGGTGAAGATGTTTACATAAAAATTAGAAGACCTATGATGGCTGAAAAAAAATTCAAATAATTCAGAGATTTCGTTAGGAAAACAGAAAACGTAAATGTTCGCATGAATATATTTTTAATTTTTAATTGAAGCTGTAGATATTTATTTTTAAGGTTGATTATCCAACGGTTGGTCAGATTCATTGCCTGAACATGAAAATCAAAGTTTCGAAAAGCAACTGAAGAATACTAACAATTTCTTTGTTTTTGTGTTTTTCAATCTAAACGTATTCAAGAGTTTTCCGGACAGAAACTCAAGAAGCGAACTGCTTGAAGCGCCATCTATCTGCAGAGGAAACAATTGAAACTAAATGCATCTTGCTAAGAGAGAGAGAGAGAGAGAGAGAGAGAGAGAGAGAGAGAGAGAGAGAGAGGAGAGAGAGAGCGAGAGAGAGAGAGAGTGACAGCGATAGAACCTTGCTCCACAAGGACAATTCTGTTTACCTAAACTACCTGTTATAAATAATGTATGGCTGTATAGCTTTACGTTCCGTTTCTCTGAAGAAAATGTAATTAAATACAATTGTTTACAATCAGCTAACCTTATATTTGCTTGTTTCCACTGCACTTATCACGAGATTTAACGAAGTAGATTTAGAATAAATCTCGGTTTTGCTCGGATTTTGGGTAGATGAAAAAGTAACAAACGTACTATAATTCAACGTTTCGATCTACTAAAATGTACCCTAATTTCCAACAAAGTCAAGATTTGTTCTTAATCTACTTCGCTTAATCTAGTGATTACCGTCAGTAGAAACAGCATATAACCCATTTAACTCTTAATAATGCAAATCAAGACGTTGTTTTCGTTTTATTGAACAATGAAGAGCTATCAAATACCGAAGCCTTATGGACAACCAACGACTTAAGATTCCTGATGGAATTGGGGCAGAACTACGAGAACTGGAGTTTTAGAATCAAAATGTTTTGGACTCGGACCATGTTTTGGAAGTTGTGAAAATTTCAATTCCAGAAAATGAAGGCACTACTATATTTATGCAAAAATGCAACTAAAAATATGTGTGGTGAAAAAAATAAATAAAAAAAAATGTTCATTGTAAGTGGCACATCTTACGACAAATTTGACTACGTACAAAATTTCAGCTACTTACGAAGGTTATAAGTACTTTGTGCCCATTAAAGATGAATACACCCACTTCGCACTGATTTTTGTAGTTTACTCGCTTAGAATCGATTCATGTAGACCTCGGTATGAAGAAAATATGGATAGGAAAATAAACATTGAAGCGTTAAACAAATTGACTGCTAACGCCCATTTAACTCTTAATAACACCTAACCTACTAAATGGATTTAGAAGAAATTTGGTTTATAGATAGACTAGAACCTGAGAAAAGGCATACAGTATTTTTCCACGCTATAAAAGATGTTGAAAGGGTAACAAAGTTTGTGTGGAAGTGGATAAGCATAAGGTTAGAAGTTTAAAGAGCTGAACAGAATGCATCGCCAGCCTGGCGACTAAAATGACAGCTATCAAAAATGTGAAATTTGTATGGCAGTCGCCCATTAGCAACACGTCTACACGTCGAAGTGCGTCGCACTCGCCGAATTAGTCTCCCAAAAGTTGAATTTTTTTGGACTTAGTCGCGCGACGAGTTTGACTATTGTTTTTTTTTTTTTTATCGTGTTGTTGTTTCTTTGTATTCTTAAAACAATTTATTTGTTGATTCATTGGAATTAATTCATGTAATTAATTAGTCATTGTCATTGCAAAGCTTATTTACTCTAACCTTAGAATTAAGATGAGTATTACTTATTGACAAGTCTGATCTCAGCACTGAGCTCACGAGGGAGAAGGAACTCTATATGATCTCGATTTACTAGGGACGGGGAGCGTGTTATCTCTTAAAAATGGCCACACGATAAGGAATGCCACTGTGCCGTTAACTGGCATTCCCCATGCCAAATCAAGGAAAATGCCAGGGATTAGTGGAAGGTGGAAAGTTGTTTACAAATGACGTGATCACTTTATTCTTACAAAACACGATTTTCACCCTCGTCTAGAAAACGTAGAAATGATGGACGCACGAACACAAACACCCCATCCCCCGCCCCCTGAAAAACGGTTCATTTAATAGATTTGGCTGCATTCAGAGGTAGGATACGGATAAATAAAAAATTGAGAAAATCCACTTTTTCTAACTTCTTGCAATTCGAAAGATTTAGAACACTTGGTTCGATTTTCGTAGGGTAGACAAGTGTATTCAAGTCCACAGCAACCTCTGTCTATAAAATCCTACTCTCCGCCTCCTCGCTGTGAACATTGGGAGCCCAGGACCTCAACCGAAGAGAGAGAGGGAGGAGGTATGCGTCCACTAAGGCATGCAACTCCCAAGATGCAATCAACGGTGGCGTCTACAGTTCCAGTCAGGTTTGACTACTAAGTGAACACCTTATAGGGCTACTACGACATATTCGCAGAGGCAAAGGATGAAGACAACAAAGACAGGTTCTACGAGCTCGATAACGATAACGGATTTAGTCTAATCGACTTCGCTGCGGGGCGAGACGTAATGGTAGCAGGTACGCGATTCCCACATATCTCCTGATCCATCAACCATCAACCAGATTGACACAAGACACTTCCCTAGCATACAAGATGTCAGCACATTCCAAGGTGCCAACATCGACTCGGACCACTACCTTGTTGTAGCAAAGGTAAGAGTGCGGATATCCAGATCAAGGCCAACACGAGAAAATTCTAGGAGGTAATTCGACATCAAACGGCTACAATCGCAAGTTATTGCAAGATCCTTTTACGATCGTGTCTCTGAAAATTTCCTCAGAAGTCCTTTACTGTCAGCATAAATTGTAGAGAACAAGCTGCAACACTGCAAAGCAGCCATCAGAAATGCCGCGTCTGAAGTGCTAGGGCTTACACGGCCACCACAACGAAACTCCTGGTTTGACGATGGGTGCCGGCGAGCACATGTAGATAAACAAGAGGCATACAAAGTGGCACTGCAAAGAACTTCACGAGCAGCTCGTGAACGAGGTTCGAAAGTTTTATAGAAATTTGAAAAAAAAAAGCCTCCAAGCGTATACACTCTTAACCGAAGCCTGTAAAGACCATCAAGGGAACATCGTAGTGGAGTGCTAAGGATATGGAGTAAACGTCAACAAAGACAGATTTAACTACTTGTTAAGGACTTGGTCTAATTAGGATCCGGTATTAACTCAGACAACATCAACATCGCTGAAATCAAACGAAGAATCACTTTTGCCAATAGCTGCTTCTTTGGACTTTGAACTTTGAAGGCAATTGAGTAGTAAAGTCCTCTCCCGAGCAACTTAAGTGATAATCTGAACCATCTTGCCGTGCGAAACTGGAGACAGCTAGCTAGGGGCCGAGCTGGCTGGAAGCGTTTGTTGGATGAGGCCCTTGTCCGACCTGGATTGGAGCGCCACCATAAGTAAGTAAGTAAGAACACGTGGTTCGCACTAAGTTCACTTTTTCGTTGTTGGTTGATTCGTGTTCTTTTTTATGTATTTTTAAATTCAATAATTAAAATTAAATACAATAGTATGTTTGAATAGCCGCACCGTCTAGAACCCTGTAAGATTATTCATAAATGTGTAAAACGTGTGTAAACCATTTATTCAACAGACGCCAAAAACCTAAGAGCAACCATAAAATTCATCTCAAGTGTTAAAACAATAATTTATTAAGAAAAATCAAGTTCTAAACTATTGTTAACAAATTTCTGAAGTCAAAACAAAATTGATAACATTTTTAATTATTATGGGCAGCTTTTATTCAGATTAGCCAGTTTCACATTTTGTTGAAACCAAATTCTAGGAAGTATCAACTAATCTATGAGATATAAAAATATCATTTTTATGACTTAATTCTATAATCTTAAGGCGTAAAAAAATTTGAATAAAAACAGATTTCCCTTGCCAAAAATATAACTTTAACAAAAGGATTTTGCTAAGCCTTACATTAATAACAACACCTTCGTGCTGATATTTTAATTTCAGACCAAACAACAATAAGAATGCGACTGTCCCTTAAAAAACAAAAGCCTCGAAGATTACAAAGTGTTGAAATTAACATTTTTAATTGATTAAAATCAATACGTAAAAAGTGATCACTCTTCAGGTTTCTTGGTCTTACTCGAAAATCACACAAAATTCTAACATAAACTGGTGTCGCTAAATATCATTTTATATTAATAAATCCTCTTAACTTTGAAACCGATTTTCTGACCTTGTTGTATAACAAATACACTATAAGAAGCTTAAATTGATTGATATTCATTACAAAATTATACATCGATCGTCGAGCTCAGCTGAAAAATTATTGTGTTATTTTTCCTAAAAATCAATTTAACAAAAATATATTTTGAAGAAAAAAACAAGCATCCACTTTAAGTGTGTGAAATATGTGCTAACCGATAAAAAAACAGCTCAATTT
>CAKKXW010000003.1:49328160-49343815 GCA_920937365.1 Sphaerophoria rueppellii
CCTTTCTTCCTTCCCCGATCTCTCCTCCACGGCCACATGTAACCAAAATATCATTGCAATGTTCAGGAATTTAAAACCAATGTACACCGGCACCTCCTCTCTAGCCCCTTCCTTCTTTCCTAAAGTACTCACTGTGTCTATGGAATAAAAAGGGTATAAAAACCCCTTGAGTGTGTGTTCATTATAAAAAAAAAAAGATCATTATTGTGCAGTTTGTTGAATATCGATCACCACTACACCTGCTGTTCATCTACCTAAAAAAGGCCTTTGATAGTGCCAAAAGAGAGTACGTCTGGTAAGCTTTACGAAGTAGAGGTAACCCAGAAAAACTTATTGCTATTATGATAGCAACATATGATGGGCCCAGGTGTTAAGTTCTGTATGATGGTAGTTTGTCAGACGATTTCGAAATCCACAGCGAAGTCAGGCAAGGCTGTATTCTGTCGCCAATATTATTTTTGCTGGTGATAAGCGATATGCTGCGCCAAGCTTTGATAGGCAGCGGATGGATTCTATGGTACTTGACATCCTTTTTAAAACACTTAGATTACGCGAATTACGTTTGCTTACTCTCTTATAGGATCATGGATCTCCACCAAATGAAAACAATAGTGGAATGAGAAGCAATAATCGTGGGGCTGAAAATCAGTTCCAGTAAAACAAAAACAACAGTATCGACCAACATCTCAAATCAAACTTTTCTTTATGCTGTATCTTCCAATAAGTTGTTAGATGGTCTCTATCGAATGCTGTCCAAAATATGGAGGAATATCTCTCTAAGCTTAAGAAGGAAACTGTTTTGCACAAATGTCTTATCTGTGGAAGTTGCAAAACTTCATCAATAGAATGTCTAAGCAACGTCCTTAGGATTTTTTGGCCCGATGGAATATCCAATGACATGTAAGGAATCCATTGACTTTAATATACGAAGAGAAGACGTAAAGGACAAGGGAATTAAAAGACGCTTTGAAAACGTAACGATTAAATTTCAAGTCAAGCAATGCAGTTGAATCCGCTGACACAAGCACATGGCGGAGGACAGTAAAGAGGCAAGAGTTGGAAGGTAGGTAGGTAGAAATGGCTGTCCTACTTACGAGTAGGACACAATTAGCGCTGAGGGCGCCGCCGTTTTGAAACCATATCTGGTGAGATTGTAAATAGATTTAAAAATGGGTTATGGACCATGTATGTTCCGCACGTACAATCCTATATATAATTTTGTATTATTCTCCTACCCTACGGCCTATTAACTCATAGTGCCATTTAGTGAGAGGCAATAAGGAGGGGGAGGGGAGCGCTAAAGCCACTTTGTACTATTGGGGTATGAGATCAAATCTTTGATCTTGAATTCAGAGAGTTCCTCAATACCGTTGAAGAAATCTTTACCTAAGTAGAGTGCTCTTTTCCTAGCCAAGGCCGGACAATGGCAAGAAATTTTGGGACTCTTTTTCGCCCTGGTTCTCACAGCTACGGTATATCCAATTTTGCCGCATGCTCTACCATAGGCCAATGCCCTGTGCAGAAAGCAATAATCCCGGCTATGTCATGCCTGGTTTGGAAATATTGATTTGGGTTTGTTATAGGCTAGCAAGATTTTCCTAGATATAACGCAACTCGTCAAACTATTCCACCTATGATTAGCTTCAGATGTGTATTTGGTAATTAAATAGCCTTTTACAACTAAAGGAGGAGCATATACTCTCACTGCCAATGAGTTGTGAAGGGCTGATCCTTGCCTAGCTAGCTCATCTGCCTTCTCATTTCCCTCATAGCCCCTTTGGTCCGGTATCCAGATTAGAATTATGCTCAAATCGAGTTCCTTGAGGGCCTCTTTGCATTGCTGGACCAGTTTGGAGGATGATAAAGCTGAATCAATGGCTTTAATAGCTGCTTAGTTTGTTGCAGTGCCCGTAGGATCTGGTTTTCCAGCAGCCTATTTCTTTGAGTTTCAAGACATGGATTCATTGTGTAATGGCCTGCTCTCAGCAATGCTTACATAGTAAACAAGCTTACAAAGGTGCAGAGAAATGCCTGCGTAGGGATATCAAGGGTGTCCTGCACGGACACCTGATATTTAATAAAGTCGCCAATCGGAAGAATGTTCAGGATGATGTAGAGTACATCTGTTGGGCTGTTGGGCAGGAGCTGACTGCCCCTGATATCCCTACGCAAGCATTTCTCTGCACCTTTGTAAGCTTGTTTACTATGTAAGCTTTTCTGAGAGCAGGCCACCACACAATGGATCCGTAAACAAGTATCGGTCTAACAACCGCTGTGTACGTCCACTTGATCATTTTTTACTGTAGGCCCCACTTTTTACCGAAGGTTTTGTGGCAGGCGTAGAAGGCCAAGCACGCCTTTCTCACACGTTCTTCGGTGTTGAGCTTCCAGTTTAATTTGGTATCTAGTATTACGCCCAGATAATTTGCTCTGGAAGATAGGACAAGTGCGATTTGGAATGTGTTATTCGGCTAATCTTTCGTTAATTGAAAATTAATATTCCGATAGTATAAATCCCCAGATGTGCAGTTAATATCAATGCTCTCTTTTCAATAAAGAGGCGAAGAAAGCCGTCACTTTGTAATACTAATCAGTTTAATCACAAATCCTGTGCGCTACCTACATATATGTCTATTTAGCGAGTGTTACCTTATTTGGATAGTTAATTGATCCCTTGTTTTGCAATTTATACTGCCATCAAAGCACCACTCACACCCAAACACAAGCCTTCCCGAAATGTTTATTTACACAGCCGTTGTAATCCAATGTCAAGTTATCTTGTCGTCATCTCGTCGATTTCAATAATTATTTTACTGCCTCTTTAAAGTGCTAATCGCATTTCAGCGGTGTACAAAAAAAATTCCTTTTTCAACTTCATTACTTACGTACGTCAGTTTTAATAACTTGTATTTAGCATAAATCACGGACCACCCAAAAACAACATCAAACCGAAACCCTCGTCAAACAAATCATCCAAAAGTAAATAGCCATGGTATATTGCTTTGCTTTGCACGCTGTGTAAACCGTATTGATTTTTAAAATTAAAACGAAAAACTTTTTTTGTTTTTTGCAAATTGCTGTCTGTAATAATTGATGCTTTGGCATTAAGTATCTGCGTCTACCAATCAATCTGTCAAAAGATGTTTTCCGATGATACATGCTCGTCCATTATAACGGTAGCCTAGCCACATAAATATCAATGTAATGTATTATTATTTGTTTTTTTTTTTTTTTCAGCACTTTGATGTCACTTGTGCCGCCACGCAGTCATGCCTAGCCGAGGCATTGAATTTGTGTAATGTGGATGCTGACAAACGGTGGAAATTTTGTTTTCTCTATATATGAGTACCTGAACCTGTCTTTCTATTTTGCCTCCCACCAGACGCACAATATAAATTGCAGGTATAGGTTTTTTCAGCGAATTGAACACGGTGGAAATGTCATTTTTTTTGTATTTGTTGACATCTGTTGTGACTTGTGATTGTGACGTTGAGAAAAAGGTGCAATACCATTTTATTGATGGGAGAGCCGGGGGAGTATTAATTAAATGAGCAAATGGCCTCCTGGAGCGTGTGCATGGGTTTAATGTCGGAGCAGCGCGAATGCGCTAATGAGGAAATAACTTTTTAGTTGATTTATCGATGACATGAACGGTGTTTTATGGGAGGCAAATCAAATGATGAGAAATTCCATTTAAAGTATAAAAACTATAGCGCTACCATTTACCACACTCTGTTTAAGGCATAATGCTTTAATTTGCATATTAACATCATTCAACTGGTTTTCACTTTCTATAATTTAGTTTACAATTTTACCAATTGCATGCGTAGTGCGTCGATTATGACTACGATTGAATTAAGCAGCTATTTTGAAGCGATACGGTATTGTTAATAGCAAGCATTAAACCAAAGACCATATAACAATTGTTATATCGCTTTGTTTAAACTAATATTATGACTTTATGAAGCTTCAAATCACAGCTGAGTTAAATAGCTGGTGTAAAATGCACGCACACTTAAATTTGCACTCATAAGCTTCTGCATATATATTTTTACAAATTTTGATATTAAGCCTCATTTTAATTAACACATAATCAATTTGTCGTACCTTGAATCTGTAATACAAAGAGGTTCAGTATGAGGAGTTCGATGATCCGATTAACTTTCATTTCAAAATTAAATGAACTGAGTATAAATGGCTCTTTTTTGTTGATGTGCATTTCATATAATAGTTATTAATTAAGTATTATAATATTTATAATTCAGTTTTTAATTATTTGATTATTAACAAAAATAAAGATGAATATACCTAAGTATTGATTTAGTGTTTGGTTTATATAATAAAGCAACAGTTAAATAAATAAATAAATAGAGTGGCGCCACAGATCTTGAAGAGCCAATGCCATTCGATTCCGAATGGCAAAATTGAGAAGCACATTTTTCATGATAGATTGATATACTCCAGGAAGTTTTGTCAGTTCCTTGCAAGAGGCAGTAACCATGAAAGATGAAATAAAAACTATGGGCACGAGTAGGACTCGAACCTATGACATTCTGCTCAGCAGTCAACCACTAAACTACGAATACTTCAACAAAAACAAAGCAACAGTTAGTTAAATTATAATAAACTAGCAAAACCCCTGCCCGCTTCGCAGGGCTTCGGCCCACAACGGTTCGGAAATCAGAGTTTGGCAGGATGAATAATACGGTAATCGATGGATAAGGTGCTGCAATAAAAATATTGACAAAAAAAAACCTACACAAATTCGATGTTCTAAGCTGTTTTAGATTTTCCCAAGTACATATTATATAATGTATGGGTTTTTGTTTATCAATGAGATTTTATTTGCTAATTTATGTTATATTTGTGTTATTTATATGTATTATTTATTTAAGTTATGTTCTTTACACATTATTTGAAAAAAAAAAAATATATATCTTATAGTCAACACTTTACTCGGGCAAGAAAAATTGAACACCACTTAAATACAAAGTTAGCCTTTTTTCTAATCGTCAAAAAGTGATGAAAAAGTAACTTTATTTTCTAAGAATATGACCAAGAATCACATCCCAAAGTATATGGCAGACAAATTACAGAATACCCTGTATAGTTGACCATGAGAAATTTCCATATCAAAACCACATATTTTTAAAGATTTTTCAGTGAATTCAAGTCGCACAGGAAACTAAAGATGTATTCCATTGACTTCGTCACGGCTAGTCTTGTAGTACTATAAGGTTTAAGTTAATTGATGTCCTGAAACATAGTAATGCTCATACGTCATACCATCAGAGTTAAAAAATGTGAAGGCAGTCCTGGTACATAAATGCATAAATGCAAAAAATTCAAAAACTCCGTCTCGTTAAGTTAAGTTACTACATCGTTTTCATTTGTAATTCTGTCAAACCACTCAAACGACTTGTGGGCAAAAAATTATGCATTTATTTGTCTAGTTCAAAATAAATTGTTGCATCGATTTAAGAAAGACTTTAATCTGTACCAGTCGTTATTGCACTTCAACTCAATGCTTCAATGCTTCGAAAGACATCTTGAATCAACTCATTCCGTGGATTTGCATTACGATAAAAATTGTTTGGAAGTGAAATTCGGCCTTCAGAATCAAGTGAAATTATTCCATTTCCAATGTACAATAGTGTCCGTGGCTTAATGGTTAGGTGCGTTGGCTGCTAAGCAGAACGTCGTGGTTTCGAGACCTACTTGTGCCCAAAGTTTTTTAATTCTTTCTCGGGCATTGCCTTTTGCGTAGAACTGACAAAACTTCCAAGAGTATCAAGAGTATGAAAAAGTGCTTCTCAACTTTGCTGTTCGGAATCTGCGTTAAATTTTAGGTGCCCTTAATTCTTCATACTCACCCAGAGAATTATTGATGAGAGTAAGCCACTTAGGCCTTGGCTCTTCCAGATCTGTCGCGCCACTCTCTCTTTAATGTCCAATAATTGGCCAATATAAGTTTCCTGAAATAGAAGTTTTTAAACGACTCCATTCGTCTGCAGCAGTTGACCGTGGATAATCGACAAAGTTTGTCCTCGTCAACAAAAAGATTCAGAGCTCCAAATTCTTCAAGTTGCGGTTAAAGGCTTCAAGTAAATTTTTGTGCGCCATTGTGCTCTCATCCCACACAAATATTCGGCAATTACCAACTTTTTTGAAATATTGTAATGTCAGTTTTATGTCTAATAATGTGCTCACAACTCCAGAAGAAGAAAGAGCCAACTCCTTTCTTAATTTCAGATCATATTGATGCTAAAATTAATGATAACAAAAATGATTTCCCCATTCCATCGGGTGCATCACAAAAATATATACCACCACTCAGACTGATCACACCTTGCATATCTAATGGTTTCAAACACATAGGTACTTTTGTTGATCGTTTAACTTCGGCTCAATAGTTTGTGAAAATATTCTGAATCCAATGCAATTTTATTATTGTCCTTAACGTAGTATTGTTGTTGAGCAACCAATTCAATTGTGGCAATGCTTTATTCGCAAAACGATTTTTTCGTAAGCAACTGGCACATTTCACTTTGAAAGCATTCAATTTCCCATCAGATTGGCATTTGCAATGACTATTGACTCAAAGCTAAATAATGTGTGTTTGTGGCATAAATTTGAGCACACCATGTTTTTCATTCAGACAATAATTATACGTGGAATACCTCCAGTTCGTTAGTGTTGATTACATTTTATTAATGACACATTCCATCAACATTCAAAACGTTATAAATAACAAATAACAATATACATAATTAACAAAAACGTACCCACTAAAAATAAATAAGGTATACATACATACATATTTTCACACTCTAGAAATTTCATATATAAAAACAACGTTTGCCAGGTCAGCTAGTTCAAATATAATTTCCTAGGTTCACTGACATTTTATTTTGACGAAGAAAAATTATATTTGTCAAATACTTTTTTTCTTCACTGACATTTTTTTTTGATTTTTTTATTGAAAAAAAAAAAAAATATTTGACAAAATTTTCAAACTAAATTGAGTGTTCGTATATTGATCAGCTTTTTTTGTAGTGCGAAATACAAAATGTTTAACATTTATTAACAATTGAACCGTTTGTGATTTGAAAAGTAAACATTTTATTTATGCTAAGCCTTCTACCCTAAAACCTCTTGCATTTAGAGAAAAAAATAGGAAAATCGGTCAACCAGTGTGCCCGGTTAACGAATGAACACAAAAATTAGGCTGTTCTTTTATATATATGGATGTAAATGTGCTTTATTATTTTTCTGTTTTCTCAATTCATAATCTTTTCCACTCTTTGTTTTATATAAACAGTTTTTAATTGTCTTGAAGACTTCCGGTTTGCAATAATCTCACAAGAAAATGTCATGTGCCTCCCCAGATCACCTGACCTTAGACATGGGGGCCAACAGAGTGTGTAGTTTTATGGATATCAGCTTAGGTATAAGAAAATTTTCGTCGCAATTCTATCATAACAGGCTGGGCTATGTAGGGAGCTGCACAATCTTGTTGAAACCACATAGAGTTGAAATAAATTTTCATTTGGAGCAGTTGTGGATAGAAAAACTCTCTCAAAATGCTTTTGTATCGGAAGTGGCGTTGTGACCGTTTTCCAATGGCATAGCGTACAAATCCAGATGATCATAATATTTTTGACCGCATTTCCCAGATTCAGTTTTTGAATGAACAGGAGTAGCTCAGTTGTCTTTTGTCCTCTTTTTCAGGACTCTCGACAAACTGCTGAAAACGCTTTCATCTGATACTCGTTTTTTCGTAATCTTCTAATACTTCCTGGGGAAGATCAAACTCATACTATTGTCCAAAAGATTCGCTGGCGTCTTAAATCCGAGTCGTAATTTCCTGAATGATCTTGTCAAATGATGCGAAAACCTTTCGACGAAGTTCGTGTTTGTAGCACAAGGCTGTATCTGTGGATCACCATGCATTAGTTTTTTCATGCGATTTTTTCACATTTTGAGTTTGATTCTAAGAGTTTCGCAAAGTCTTAGCCAATTTGATTTCGTCTTGGACGTAACGGTCTATGTTTTCCTCTATGGGAGAGCTTTTAATCTTTTATGGCTCAGAATTTCTGACCACGCACTCATCCCCACTTAGTCCTCACTGCTGCGGTAAATCTATGCGTCATCTAATTCATGTAGCACGGAAATCCTAAACAAGTGAGGAAGTTAACTGACTTTATAAGTTGTCAGAAGCAGAATGGCTCCCGACTTTGTTTCAGAAGTCTGAGATGAATCGGTAATTTCTTCCATAGTACCTTAAGACCTTATCCTCAAACATTTCGTGTTTAGCACTTCAGCACGTTTCAATGGTTGGCCTATGATGGCAACCCAATGGTTCCACTGAGCAGTTGATGCAGAAAAGAAGGCAAATATCTTATCCTGAGTTCCAAAAACCGTCACGTTCAGAAGCAGCGTGTACCCCAGCGAAGTTGTGAGTCGGCTATGATGTAACGAATGTAGCTTGGGTTTAATCCGGACTATAACTCCGTTGTGGATCCCTGATGTTATGACAGCGTTATCATGAACCTGTCCTCTGAAATTTTGTATGCCCAGTCTGTTTGATGTTATTTTCACGATTATATCGGCGCTACGAACTTCTGCATTTCTCCTTTTTGTTCGATGACAGATTCTACCATGGGTATCTTTTCACCATCGATACATAGGTACGTATCGCAACTCCTGGCTTATTTGGACTTTGTGCAAGATGTCTACTGTTTGGTGTACGTATTGTCAATGATTACGCAATAGTATTAAGCTTTTAGAATGAGATGAAAGTAGATAGAAATTGCTGTTCCTACGATTAACACTGTCATCTCTTCAAATGTTTAAGTTTCCCAATTCTTGCGACAGCAACAGAATGCATCCTAACGGTCTTATTCCTTACTCTTTAATCTCCATTTACAAATTCAAGAAACTCAGCCGAGAGCGTCAACAACTAATTGTTGTCCTAAAACGTTCTGGCATAAACAACATATCCTACTCACTTCACCTGTGACATTTTGCAGCCTCCTCCGTTTTTTCGATGAAGAAGGGTCCGACAGTGCAACGCGATGCAACTGCACATGTACACCACACTATGACACTAAGTGGATGCAATTCAGTGTCATGGAGTGTCTATGAATTGGAAGCACTCCATATTTGGCAATTTTCTTTGTTAATGTGGCCTATTAAATCGAATCGGACCTCGTCGGTTAAAAGAACACAGTATATCAAGTTTCCGTCCTTTTCCTTTTGTTGGCCATTTACATTTTTTATATAGGAATAATTGACTGCAAATTCTGGAATGACTGTCTGCCTATACACATCTGTACAATATAAGCTTCTTGTCGAAAGGCTTAGATTGTTCTGAGTGGCAGCAACGATTGTTTAATCTGTCTGATCTGAAGGGTTTCGATTGAAATGTCTTCCTTCGACTGACCTATGCTCGGATTTTTTTTTAAAGGCCTCATTATGGTCCATCTGTTCGGAGGATTACCTTAGTAATCTTTGTCGTAACTTGGTAAAAAATTGACATCAAACATGAGCTTTAGAGCCACTTTCCAGAACGACCCATTGGCTGCTGAATCTTAAGACAACAATACCGCTTACGTTTTATACTTCGGTACTTAATAAAAACAAATCGTAAGACATTCTCCCTCTACAGAAATAAATAATATTCAGAGAATCTAGGGTTTACCTTTTGAGGAGGAAAAGTTTTCCAAATTGTATATCTGTGTTTAAAAATGTTAAGACAGTCCTCCAATTTTATTTATAGCTCGGTCATGAGTAACAAACTGTTATAACTGAATAACAGTGTTTACAACATTCTCGGATAAAATGTTAACATCCATTTCTCCATCTCCGAATGTAACTTAAATACGTTCCATCATGTCCTCTACAGAAATTTATAACTTAACAGATAGAACATGTTTAGAGACTAAGATAAACCCATGAAGTTGTAGGAAACAAAATATTCCAAAATGTTGCTAGACTTCCTTTGAACCAATGTTCAAATGACCTCCAAAACATGTTGAATACCTTTCGAAATTATTGTGATTGTTCGAAGAAATGTTCTTGTTTACCAAACCTACCACAACCAACTTAACAGTAAGTAAAATTAAATTCAAGACACATGTTGCTAGCAACATTTCGAAAATCAACTCCACCGCTTAGAAACAAAATTCTCTAACCGACTCTCAAAAAAAAAAAAAAGATGAATGAAAGAAAAAGTTAAAGCCCCAACTGCGCACATTCATGAATCAACATCATCATCCACAGAAGTGAATCTCTACTCATCAGCTACGGACTCCGGGCTCCATATTCAGAGAATTCGAACACACCGGAGAAGTTCATCCTCTCCAAATATGCATTTTGTATAACATTTTTGTACACATTTTATTACTACACACGACACACCATACCGCAACATATTCTCGCACTCCAATGAAGCCCTGATTCAAAACATGCTCCGCGAGAAAATACAAGTCTTTCGTTTTACTTCGGCACAATCGAAAAATACCTCAACTTCAATTCCAATTCGAATGGAATGAATTGGTAATCTCTGCTGTGCGCAGTCCTACACATGCCCGTGAAGGAATCTCTCAACACTTCTGCTCTCGCATGAGTACAAGATATTTCTAGCCGACTGCCGAAGAAGAAGTATCTATCAGGTTCGTATGGTTATGGTCTCTGGTAAAAAGGCACGAAAACAACAACAATGGAGAAAAAAACAACAAAAATCCAAAGTTGAAATGGTAATCAGTATATCCGCGATCTTAATGCTGTTCAGATGTTCGTGACGGACTGCGTTTCGTTTGTTCGTTAAATCGTCTGTAAATGTTGAGGTTTATTTTATTATTTTTTTTCCGATAAAAATTCTCTGGAAGTTTTCATAAGACGTTTTCGGAAAAGTTTTCTTGATTGTCTTTTGTTGAAAATCCCTTTTTTTAATCAATTTACAAAGCATTCCTCGCCACTGTTTGTATCAATCGAACGCGAAGTCCTTTCTTCCGCATTGTATAAAAAAAATGTACATATCTGGATTTTGTATCTTTTTCCTCATAAAACAAGTGAAAAGTGAAAATTTCTATTTTCCGAAAAAAATGTGTTTTCGATATTACGTTGTTTCCTCGATGTCTTAAAGAATCTCCTTCCGTCTCGGTCAGTAAATTGTTTTTTTTTTTCTCAAAATAAGGATAAACATAGATTGGCTAAACTGTCCGACCTCGGCTGTCAACAGCACACTACATCTATCGCCACACTTTAATTTCAATTAGTGGGTGCACCGAGTGAGTGGTGGTTTTTATCAAACAATCGAATTAATTAATTGATTCCCATGGTGCCAATAATAAGTTACTTTTGTCCGCAACTATAGTTCGTGAATGAATTTTTAATTCCAAAACAACGACTTCATCAACATCCCCCGCAAAAAATGCATATCCAAGGATTATCCAAAATAAAAAATACAAAAAAAATCATACCAAATGTGGAAAATCATTGTCGTGTCTAAAAACAACAACTTTTCCACACCAGATGTACAAGTATCCAAATCTATCTACATATCTAATTCAACGATTGCTTAATCGAAAACCTGTGTATCTGTGTATCTGCATCTGTTTCGGCATTCCATTCGAACTCTCATCTACACACCGAGGAAATCCCTGACCAATTTCGGGTTTAAATAAAATCAAAAGTGATAGCCTAACATTAGGCTAGTGTGTTTGTGTTGTTTAGTTCGATTAAAAATAAAAAAAAAAACAATTATTGTTTGTGTTCATTAAAAAAAAGAATTAATTGAGAATACGTAAAAGCCGATATTTGAAAACGCAAATGGTCTGCCAATTTTGTGAATAAATAAAATACAAAAATTATTATTTAATTCTTTTGTTGGTCGTGAATAAAAATTGCAATTAAGTGATGCATTTTATGTGGTCTAGCGAACAAGCTTAAAAAATTCATTCCTGGAAATTAAATACAAAAATAAATAAAAAATTAAATACAAATTATTGCACACGTTAATTTTGTAAATGTAAACACCAAAAATTGAGCGTGAAAAGTTGGCTATTACATTCCTATAATATTGAGTTTTGTGTGTTTTAACTTACAAAAAATTAATAAATAAAAATAATTGTAAACAAGTGTAATTGTGTGTGGAATAAGAGCATTATTAGTGCTTGATTTTCAATTTATTTATTTCAATAATTCACAAAAAATGGCAAATACAAAAATTATGGGATTACATACATTTCGTCCTGCCCGGAATATATTCAATTGAGTTTCATCCTTCATTATTGAGGTGAGTTTAAATTCCGTAAAAACTCTTTAACTCTTTCAGTACTTTTATGAGCTTTTTTTGCTTATTTGAGATTTATTTGATGGAAGAATAAATTCATGAGATTTTTGTGGTTGTTAACGTCATTCCGTTTTCTCCCTGGTTAGTTAGTTTTTTTTTTTTTTTGTAGAGGCCTTACGGAAATCACTTATCAATAAAAAATGATACGATAAGGGTCGGATCTGAAATGAGCTGTTCGGCTATTAAGATATCATCGTGTGTCGATAGAGTCTTTAAAGTTTATTGCTTTATTTTGTGTAAAGGATATTACCGCTTAGCTTTTCTTTTCGTCCTTGAGGAGTGTATGAGTTTGGTGTGTTCATGTGGTTGTTTGGAATTTTTTTTTAACACCAGGGGGTGCTTGTTTCTTACTTTATATTATGTTATTTTTTTTTGCTTTTCTCCGAAACGTGTGAGTAGCATTAAGATTCACGCACCATTTTACAATGTGTGCATGCTTGATTGGACAAAGAAGAGACCTTTTTTCTTCTTCTTTGAATTCGTAACAAGCTATGGGCTTTCTGGGTAAAATAAATGGATTTTGTTCTGGTTTTGAGTTCCTTCGTAGACTTTTTATGCTTGTGTGGGATCGAAATGGAATCTCTATTGACTTATTATTACTTATATATTGTTGTTTCATGTAAAATTGCGTGCGGTGCTCTGTAACGGTTACCTTATTTTGTACAACCTACTTAATAGGGCATGGGGGTAGAGGTAGAGGTATGGTTCACGCGTGTATTATGTAGAATGATACAGTTCTACTAAGTTCGCTAATACCTGTCTAGACAATGAGTAGAAATATTGTTTCACGCAGTTGGGAATAATTTTGAAGGATTGGTTCTATGGCTAAAAAAAAGTAGGTTAAGCTTCTTCTATATGTTCACGTAGATGAATTAGAACCATCAATAACAATTACTGGCGATAACTTTCGTTAAAGAAGTCTTTTCGTAGTAGCCTCAATTTGATTTTGGATAGCTGCAAAGGCAATGAGCTTTGTTTTTCCTTTTTTGCATTGAAAGTAATCTTCTTGGCAGATGTCATAATCTGGCGGGCCATTGTCACATATAATCACACATTAGGCAAAGGTTCTGCCCCTAGAACTTTGGCGGGCGCTGTATGCATTAGGAGGAGAAAATCGAGAGGAGAAACCTCTTATGTGTTTAAAGCTCAATGTATAAAACATACAAGCAGTTCAAAATGAATTTTTTACTTCTGGATGATGCTAGTTATCATGCAGGAAGAAATATCTTCAGTGTGTATCACCCTATTATCGAAATCAAAGCCTTGGAACATTGCTCAGCTTTTGTCTTGATAAGACAAGTGGCCAACATAATGCTGTAACAGCATTTCTGAAAACGACATTAGCCATCGAGAAAGATGTACATGTCTTGGGATGGGAACTCCTTATAATCCATCTGCACAACTTATCGGTATTTGATTTTCATCTTTTCTTTTAATTTTCTACTTAAATTCCTTTACCGTTTATATACAACGAGAGTTGAATATTGTGAATACCTAATTATTGAAAAACGACGAATGCTTTAGATTTACAAATATTGTCTTGCATACTTCCACCATCTTAGAGATGATATCTGAACAACTAGTGAGATTAATCGGCCTTGCTAGTTGAGTTTTATATGGAAACATTCTTAGATCCACATAGCAAAACGGCACTCTCAGCACAAATTGTGTCCTACACGAAAGTAGGACAGCCATTTCTACCTTGATCCTCTTAATTAAGGCGTGTAATGGTGATTTTTTTTGAAAATGTCCATTTGAGCAAGTCGGCTAGAAGACACCGGCATATCAGTGTGAAAAATTGGTTCAGATCGAACATCATTCACAGTTTGTTCAGTGTGACTAGATCGAACAATTTTTCTTCATAGTTCATCGAATACTGCACACCGATTTACAAAAGATATCGACGGCTCCCCATGATTATTGCATCTGCAAGCTGTCGTTACAGGATAAGATTTACCGACAGCAGCGGCAAGACTTACCTTTTACTATTTCTTGGTTCTCCTTCTCAGTATGATGATGACATTATGCAAATCAAAGAAATGATTTATTCATTGAAAATAAAGTTGTAAATAGCAACTACTGGAACCCATTGCACCTAAATAACCAGCGCCATTGATGCTATTGATAAAACCAGTGCCCAAAGATGCATACAACATGAACATGACTTCCTGAATTCATTGGATTTGAGTAGTATTTATTAATTTATGGCTGTTTTATGAATTTTCCAATTAAATATTTTATGTATATCAACCTATATTTTTTAGATCCCTGATTCTTGAGAAAACTCGATTAGGTTTGTTTTTTATTAAACAATTTTATCTGAACTTATTTTCGCGTTTAATTCTTCTCATTATTATTGGAAGAGATGTTTTAATATTTTTTTAGGTGCCGTGAACGTAGGCCATATGAATTAAAGCCACAATGGCCTTAGTTCGCAATTGAATGTGAATTAACGCCATTATCCTACTTAAGCTTAACTTCACAGTCGAATGAGAACTAAGGCCATCACTTGAATGAAAACTTACGCCATGTGGGGTGAGTTCACATTCGAATGAGAACTGATACCATAAAATGTTTTGAGCTTTGAAGCAAAGTTAGCAGCAAGTAATAACCTACCAAAATCTCACATATATCAGAGACCTCATATATTTCTAAGATGAAAGAAGAGATCTCACTCTCAGTGAGCGCTGACATTTTCTTTTAAAATTTCTGAAATAATTAAATGGGAAGATCCGTGTTCTTGGTCAGCCATTTGAACGTAATCCTGTGTTTATAATATTATTTTCAAAACATCTCACTGAGATTTAAAAATTGTGTTCCACCAAATAATTTTCATACATGCTTCGTTCGGAATACTAGTTTCCAGACTTTGAAATTAATACAAAAATCGCGTAATTATTTGACTTCTTTAAATTAAATTTTAATTTTTTTGAATCGCAGCACTCCAAAATAATACCCTTTAAAACCCTTAAAGGTTGGTAGGGACGGATTCTTCCTCTATATCGCGTATTTATATATCAATTAGAATAGATTTCGTAGTGTCCGTAGCTTAGTGGTTAGGTGCGTTGGCTGCTAAGCAGAACGTCGTGGGTTCGAATCCTACTCGGGCCCAAAGTTTTTATTTCATCTTTCACGGACACTGCCTCTTGCGAAGAACTGACAAAACTTCCAAGAGTATCATCTGTCATGAAAAAGTGCTTCTCAACTTTGCCGTTCGGAATCGGCGTAAAATTGTAGGTCCCCTCAATTCTTCACACGCACCTAGAGAATTGTTGATGAGAGTAAGCCACTTAGGCC
>CAKKXW010000003.1:49367235-49379999 GCA_920937365.1 Sphaerophoria rueppellii
CGAAAAGGTGAGTTAACGAAAGAATCGGGTTTCTTTGTCGCGACCACAATAGCGGTCACAATTTTCGCCTCAGATCCATGTGTTTGAGAAGATGATGGAGCTTCAACATACGCAGATAACACTGCAAGTAATTAAACTGTTTATTGAATGAATAAAATAATTGAATCGAAAATTAATATCAAATATAAAAAGTGTTATTAATTATTTATAAATAAATCTTAATCTTATCTTATCTACTTAATACTATAACTCGTACGGCAAAAATGGGTTTAGCGGTAAATGAGTGAAAAACGAAGTATATGCTGTCTACGGAGAAGGACACCCAACACCGACGGCTTGGACAGAACGTCACAATAGACGCATACAACTTCGAGGTAGTAGAAGAGTTTGTGTACCTAGACTCCGCTTTTAACACTGGCGATAACACCAGCGCTGTTTCTTTGGGCTAAGAAAGCAATTGAGTGGAAAAGCCATCTCTCCAGCAACTACGGTAAAGTTGTACAACACACTCATCATCCCAGTCCTGCTGTATGGTGCAGAAGCATGGACCTTAACAAAATCGGATGAAAGTGCCTTAGGCTGTTTCGAGAGGAAAGTTCTTCGGGTCATCTTTGGCCCCGTGTGCATTGAAGAGGAATGGCGAAGAAGATATAACAGCGAACTTTAAGGGCTGTACAACTACATGGACCTAGCCAGAAGGATCAAGATCCAGAGACTCAGATGGCTCCGTCATTTAGAGCGTATGGACACCAATGCTCCGGCCCGGAAAACCTTCGACACTATTCCCGAGGGATGCAGGAGGAGAGGAAGACCTCGACTCAGGTGGAAGAGGACCTCAATCAACTTGGAGTGCAAAACTGGAGACAGCTAGCTAGGGACCGAGCAGGCTGGCGGAGACTGTTGATTGAGGCCCAAGTCCACAACGGACTGTAGCGCCACCTTCAGTAAGTAAGTAAGTAAGGTATATAGGTAATATATAAATTGTATCATGAATTCTCTACGAAATCAAACTATCAACAATCACTTAGATGCATAAAATACTTTAAGGGCTGGATACCTTTTGTTTTGGATTCCATCAATTTCAACATAAATATTTTTTTCCTGTACATGATAGTGTCGAGTTCACGTATAAGTTTGCTTTTTTGTTTGTTTTTTTTTTTTTTTTTTTTTTTTTTTTTTTTTTTTTTTTTTTTTTTGAGGGAGTTTGTTTTTCTCAGATTGTTTTTAACTCCCCAGAGGAAGTTATTGTAATGGGGCCGACTTTGTGAATCTAAAATGTTTGCATATCTCCATGTTTCGAGGTCATTAAGGATTTGGATCAACAGTTTTTATAATGAGCATATTAGTTCAGATCACGGATGTGTCAAAGCGAAGCTCGAAGCAGATCATATTCAATGTCCTCCGATTTAATAAAGATACAAACATGAGCATTGAAATGTAATTTTTTACTTATTATTTTAATAATTTTTGGTTTACCTACAAGAGACGCGCTACCGCCTTGTGAATCCATTTTTAATTTTATGTTTGTTTTCGTCTGTCAAATCCGAAAAAACAAGCGAAATTGTCTCCGCTAAGCTATCTGTTCTATTTGCTCAGTCATTTTATCCTGAGCAAATAGATTTAGCTCAGAGCATGCACATTTTTAGCTCCGATACATATATCTGAGCTAAAAAAAGAAACACAGATTTTTTTGACAGCTCTGTAATCTGATCTAATCTGCTCAGAGGTAAAATAGAAAAACGCCAATAGTCTGTGTTTTACAGTTCAAAGTAGTTGTTCATTTGTCCACGAGTTGGTACGACCAAATTTTGACAGATGGTGGCATTGCTATTCAATGAACTTAGTGTACTTTACTTCTTTGTGTACTTTTTACTTATTTTTCTACTCTGGGAAGTTGGTCGTGTGGACCACATGCGTCGCGTTCATTTTTGTGTTTGTATTTAAAAAGATTATCATCATGAACTACAAGATTAAAAAGCGCAATCATTGAAAAAAGGATGTTTTGATCAGAAAAATATGCGGCAAAGCCTTGCTAACATAAATATACGATCGAGAATATCGGAAGGTCTGTTGACATTGTATAGTCCACTTATAATCGCATCTAACCATCTTTTTACAAACAGTATAACTTTACATAACTCCTTCTAAGCAGCTTGAACAATTTCGTTTTAATATTTTGTGTGTATAGTTAAGCTAATAACTATGCTCTACTAGAAGACCCGAAAAACTTTAACTTCGAAAATTCGAAAATTGAAACTAGGAAATGCGATTTTGCTCCTAAACGTTTGAATCGATGTTTATGTTGTTCAAATGCATTACAAATAGGTTATGCTTACTAGCGGAACCAACAGACGCTTTCTTAAAGAAGAGTTAAGAAAGCAACTACATTTTCAAGCCATCAATTTTAACGAAATTTGAATGTGGGTGGAATGATTCCCAAAAATTTGTTAAATTCTAAATTACTAACCACGACAATCATTGCCACATACAAAAATTCTGGACCTGATAAATGCATGGCTGTATTCAATGGTAGGATGATACAGATTTACATTCAATTCACAATTCTATAATGGACCCGATTGATGCTGTTCTGAAAAACTAAGAAATGCAGTAAAAAAAAAAAAACATAAATCTATATCTATATCTCTACTCTATACTAATATAAAGCTGAAGAGTTTACTCGTTTGAACGCGGCAATATCTGGAACTACTGGTTCCAATGGTATAATTCTTTTTGTGTTGCATAGTCCATTAATCGAGGAAGGCTTTAGGCTGCTTAATATTAAGCTGTGACCAATAGGAACTGCAAATATGTTAATTTTTCAGCGCTTTAACGCGCTTATCTCAGGAACTGCTTAATCAAATTGAACAATTCTTTTAATTTTGAATGGTCCATTTATCGTAAAAGGCTTGAAGCTATACAATAGGAGCGAAGCGTCAGTAAAAAATGTGGAAAAACTAGCAAAAAATATTCATTTTTGATGGCTTCTGTTGTCTGCTTGAACGTGCTGATCTCAGGAACTACTAAATCAAATCGAACAGTTCTTTTTGTAATGAAAAGTCCGAGGAAGGGTTTTAGCTAAGTATACAACGTTACGCCAATAAGTTGCGAATAAAAAGAGCAAAGCATAAGTGAAAAGTATAGCTAAGACGGGGAAAATTATACATTTATGAAGGCTTCAAGTTAAGAACAATTTCGGTTTAGAGAGAGTCCACTGTTTTAAAATAACTTCGCAACAAAAATCCCATGCGGGCATGATGCACAAGTCGAAGTAGCACCTCTGGCCGATGGATGAGGTAGAGGCGGACGAAGTCGCGGGCAACTTCTAGTATAAAATATGTACAAACATTAACATAAAAACTATAATAATATAATGTGACAATTTGTAGTTCTATGAAAAAATATTTGAATTTCTGGTGTTGGTGATGATATCTCTTTCGATAGTGAATGATTTACTTTTAACCCAACTGAAGAAATTTTAAGTGATATTTGAAAAAATAAGTGCCAAACTTTCAATGGCATATGCTAAATGATGCAAAGTATCTAATTTCGTTTAATAGAAAGTTTTTTAGTCGGATCAGCTATTTTAAAATTTTTTCGGTCTCTGACGTCTGCATTCAAGTGAGCACTTTTTTGACAAATAACAATTCTTATGTGCGTTTCGTTTTTTTTTTCCTGGGCCGGAATCATGTAACGCGATAGTTGATTATCAAAATTTGTTTATCGTTTTTGATTATCAACTTTACTTTGGTCTATGTATTTTGTTCATGGTACTGACATTTGAAATTTGTCTTAACCACGATACATACTGGGATTGAAATCGTTTCTAAGGTCTGGGTTACACTTTTCACTAATAAGAGTACATAAAATCCAATAAAAATAAGACTTCTATTACACGGTGACTCATGAGTCATGACTCTTTTTCGGGTTCTCTTTTAAATTTCAATCCTTTGAGTCGAACACTATTACACCATGACTCTTAAGTCACGATTCAAATTTGGCGTGCTCTATAATTTAATTTTCCTTTAAATGAAATGAAAAACATTCTTTCCCATTTTGTCAACTAGAAAAGTATACTCGTTAACTCCAAGTAAGACAAATTTAAATAAAACAAAATTCAAAAATTTTGAATAAGAATTGAAGAACTTCAAAAATGAGTTATATAAAAATTTGAAGAGTTATTTTTCTCCTTTAAAAGTGACAGTACTAACAAAATTCTTGAGTAAAAGAACAGTTTTAGGGAGTAATAGAACAGACTTAATATAAATTTAATTGTTTTATTTGATTTTATTTTCGCCTCAAACTTGTCAGATAGTGTTTAGATATATATTATAAGCATATGCAATGTTAATATTCATTTGAATTTTTATTAAAACTACATAAATATTTGAAAACGACACCTAAATAGGTATCAAATGAAATTATCGCAAATAAAAATCCTGATTTTGATTATCAAGTATCGCTTATCGCGTTACGTGATTCCAGCCCTGTATTTCTTACGTGTTAATGATGTGCACTTATTGAATGAGTTAACTATGTGAACTTTTGCGTTCAGTTCTGCTATTTCTTTTTTCTGTATTCTTTTAACGCTGGTTAATATTCGCTATTTATGTGCGATTTTTATATAAGAGTTTTTCCTTGATGGCTGTCTTCTAACAAATGTAGTTGGAATTGGAAGACTAAGACCACTTATCGCGCCCTCCAAAAACACTATATGAATAAATGAGTTCCATCCATCATTTATCACTCAAAATAAATAGGCGTGTATATATTTATGCACATTGTACATGCACGTGTATAAGAATTCAAACCCGATTTTAACAATTTGTTAAAATAAATGAATATTCTTTCGTCCGAGCCATTATAAGTAACTTGATAATCATTAGTCTTAACATCATTATCCTTGTAAATGCTATCAAAGGTTGAATGTGTTAGATACAGTAAATTAATTGATTGTACACGATTCAACCATCACGCACCTCAAAAATCTGGTGCTTTAATGAATTAAGGAGAATTATTTAATAAGCCTCTACTTATGTGCCCATAATAAGCACTAACATATGAATGTACAATCAACACATTCACAATCAACACTTCAACAATTACATGCTCCAGAAACGCACGAAAAGTCTTCATAAGGCATCGCCCGCCATTATTCAACATCGTATTAACAATATATATTTATGTATAAGTATCCAATGATTTTCCTTCTTGTTTGTTAATTCACGTGTTTAGCGGCTTATAAAGGCAAGTGTCCGGATTCTCCAAAAGGATACTTCATACCAGGCATGAAAAGTCGATACATTTGTATCGAATTCGATACAAGTTAGTTCAAGTACAAAAGTACAATTAGCCTTGTTTCGATACTTTGAACTTTATTTTATTTGGTGAACAATTTATTTACATTTATGCATTTAGATAATTATAATATAGAGATGAGAATAATATTTATTCTTAGCAACTATAAATTTTTATAAATGGGAGAAATAATTTTAAACTAAAGTGATATTTTTATGAGAAAACTTAACAAAAACTCAATGGCAATTTTACTTAAACTAACTTATACTAAGGCTTCTTAAAACTAATAAAAAAAAAGAAAAATAGCTATCAAGCGGCAATATTTTTTAATTCATCATTTTCTTTTATGGAGCAATTGTACATGAATTTTTCGTATAAATTTAAGCAGTTTTCTTTAACATAAGGTAACTTTGCAATCTCATGCAAACCAAGAGTTGAAAAATGCCAAGGAAGGTTGAGCATTGTTTTTAATATCTTATTTTGACATATTTGAATTTTTTTGTAATGGCTTTTCGCACAGTGAAACCAACATGGAGATGCATATAACATAGCAGGTAGAAAAACAACTTTATAAATTAGCAACTTATTTTCAACGCTAAGGTGGGAGTGTCTGTTTAAGAGTGGAAACAAGATTTGCATAAGAAATGTCCCTTTTTTCACGATTTCGGAAATTTGATTTGAATTTGTTAAGCTTTTGTCTAAGCAAACACTCAGGTACTTTATTTTTTGTTCCCATTGAATTGGTGCATTGCACAGTTGAAGATTTCTTTGTGGCAAGTTTGTACGCTTACGTTTCTTTGTAAAGAAACATGCCTGCGTTTTTAAAGGATTTATTTTTATTTTCCACGAGTAAAAATATTTTCTATTGATGTAAGAGCATTTTGAAGGTTGGAAAGGATTTCTTGGCAATTTTCGTTGACACTGTAAATACATGTGTCATCCGCAAAGAAAGATCTCTTGCATTGACTTAAGACCGGGAAATCGGAGACATAAATATTGTAAAGGAGGGGTGAAAGGGTTGATCCTTGCGGGACTCCGGCTTTGATGGTGTGCAACGAAGATTTCTCTTTATCGATTTGAACAAAAAACTTTCTTTCATCTAAGAAACTTCTGATGATTTTTATTAAATATTCTGGGAAACCGTTAATTAAAAGCTTATGGAGTAGGCCATTATGCCAGACACTGTCAAAAGCTTTTTCTATGTCAAAGGATACCATTCCAATAGATTTTTTGTGAGCTAGTGCTTTTTTCAGGTCTTTCGTAAGTCTTGTTACCTGGTGAGTTGAAGAAAATTCTCTCCTAAAACCAAATTGTTCTCAACGATTTCTGTCAATTTAAGACAGATTATTTTTTTCAAAGAGCTTGCCTAAGCAGCTTAGTAAGCTTATGGGACGGTATGAAGTTAGCTCAGTAAGTGGTTTGTTGGGTTTTGGGATGGGGACAATTTTTGCTATTTTCCATCTTTTGGGAAAATAACCTAACAAAAAACAGTTATTGAAAATAGTAGTTAGAAAAATAAGGCATTGTTTTGGAAGATTTTTAATCATTTTGTTATTGATTTTATCATAACCTGGAGCTTTTTTTGGTTTAAGATCTGTTTCGATGACATTTTTAATAAATCTCGTTGATATTCTTGTGATACTTTGGGGATGTGCAGAAAGCTGTTCAATTTCATTTAAACTATTTACTACTTTTTCATTGGTGATACTGCAATTGAAATTCGCAGTGATAGAGTGGCTGTTTTCGAAAATTTGAGCCAGTTCAGTGGCCTTTTCCAAACTTGTGACTAATTTGCTACCGTTTTTATTTAAATGTGGAATTTTTGAATTTTTTCTTTTAAAAATTCTTGAAAGTTTCCAGGTTAGTTTATCGTTTTTCTTTATTTCAGATAAGGTTTTGTCCCAATGTTTGTTTCTGATTGCTTCAAGTTTCTTAAGAACTAATTCATTAAGAATTTTTAGTTGAAATTTAAGAAAATTTGTACGTTGTCTTTGATATCTGCGTCTAACAGTGTTTCTAAAAGTAATTGTTTTCTTGAGATCGTCTGTTAACACTGGGTCATAAAAACTATTTGATTGACGATACAGTGGCACTGACAATTCAACTGATTCTTCTAAGTTGAGTTCGAATTTTTGAATATTTTCATCAATAGCTTCTATGGTGTTCATAGATGTTTGAGAAAACGATTCATATTTGCTTTTTAAATTTGATTGAAATTTCTTCCAGTCTGCCTTGCTAAAATTGTATCTTCGTTCAGAAAAAGACAATTTAGCATTATGATTTATCTCAAAAATAACCGGAAGGTGATCGGATGAAAGATCGTTCACTACTAAAGGGCAGGATAATAAGTTTTGACAGTTTGTTAAGACAATGTCAAGTGTTGAAGGGAGGCCTCTTCCATTTGCGGGAATGTACGTTGGGTCAGCTGAAAACAATAACTCGAAATTTTCGAAATGCTTAAGGTCAAATAAAGTCTTTCCCCACTTATTATCTCTCGGACATCCCCATGACGAATGTCTACTGTTAAAATCACCACATATGATAAATTTATTATTATTCCTTAAAAGTTTTAAAATATCTGATTTAAATATTGAAATTTTATCTTTTCTTACTGTTCCTCCCGGAAAGTATGCAACAATTAGCTTCACAAATCCTAAATCTTGCAATTCAACTTCCAAAGAAATTGTTTCGATTAATACCGTTTTTTCTAATTTAAGTAATCTATGGTTTATATTTTTCTTCACTAAAATACAGACACCTCCACCTTTGCATGATGCTCTATCTAACCTATAGGTTTGAAAATCCTTAAAATAAATATTAGTTTTTTCTTTAAGCCATGTCTCAGTAATAAGTGCTATTTCAATATTGTGTTTTGAGAGAAAATCAGAAAATTCGGTTTGCTTTTTTTTCAAGCTCTTGGCATTCCACAAGCATATCTTTAATTTACTTGCCATAATTATTTGTGTACAGGTATTTGATGCTTAAATCAGCAATTACATTAAATTGATCTTCTTTTGATTTACATAAAGCGAGTTTAGATAAAATTTCGTTCTTCATTGAAATTATTTCTTCAAAGGTAAATAGATCATTGTTTACATTTTGTTTAGGAACGTTAACAGGAGGAACATTTTGATTTGAAACATTAGCAAGTTGATGGGTGGGTGACATTTCGTTTACAGGAGGAGGGGGGTTAGAGTTATCGGAGGGGTTACATTGGGAAGGAGCATGCATTGGACGTTGATTTATGAGGGGAAAATCGGCAGTGCGGTAAATAAAGCTGCTCCGTTCTTTCGGTCTTGTATTGTGGCTGGCGTTGAAACGTGCTCTGGTTTTGTTTCGTTCTCTCAAACGGTTTTGGATTTCGATATATTCGAGTCTCTTTTTACAGTTTGCATCCGTTGCTGAGTGACTCTCACCACAGTTTACACATTTTAGAGTTTTTTCTTTATTTGGACAGAAAGAAGCGTTATGCTCTTCTGAGCAAAGTGAGCAAGCTGTTTTCACATGGCAAAAACTGGATCCATGGCCAAACATCATGCATTTGTGACATTGGGGGACGAAGTGTGGACTTTTTTTTATAATAATCCCAATAAACAGTTATATTAAAAATTCTTTTATAATTTTTCCTGAGTTCGTTTAGTTTTTTACTTTTATTTGGTAAATAAATCAAATAATTGCACTGGTCTTTAAACTTTGGAGATTTAACATTCATTGTGTGAACTTTGAGAACTTCAAGTTTCAGATTGTCTACGAGTTCATTTAAAAGATCTTCTTCTTTTATTTTATGTAGACCGTAGAGGACCACTTTAAATGGTTTATTTTCTTTAGTATTATGTGTAAAGAAGGGAATTTTTGCATCAATGAGTAATTTTTTTATTTTTTGAATGTCATTGACATTATACAGATTTACACGACAACCGAGAGAAGTGTTTTTACATTGAAAATTGTTGATACTTTGATCTTTAATATATTTAATAACAAATTCACTGTTTTTATTTAAGAAATGGATAGGGGGAAACTCAATTTGGTTTGATTTATTATTATCTTCCTCAATTGGTTCATCACCATTTTCGGAAAGATCTGATAATATCTCAAATTGGTTTGTAGAATATGTTTCTTTATCCATTTTGGAAAGTTTTTATTTGCACAAGATCGGGTTTTCACCCGAATATGAGCCTCGCGCTCTTTTTAAGTCTGGAGGAATTTTAACAGTTTATTTGATTTAATTTGGAGAGAGAAAGCACTAATCGTAATACGTCTATATACGCTGACGTCTAGGATTGAACTGCCTTGTTTCGATACAATTTAAAATTTTTGCAACAATCCAAAAATAAAATTTCGAATCATTTTTCTTAAGACATCTTAATGTGTATATAAAAATTTTCAATCTAATCGTTGGCACTTATTCTGCTATTTCTACAAATATAGAGTAAGACTTGTTTGTTTGTGGGTTGTATGTTTATAGTAAATAAACTGATAAACAAACAGAAGTATGTATTACATAATAAATGTTGCAGAATTCTTCTTTTATGCACTGATTGTCCAATAGGAGGTTTTAAAAATAAAAGAAATAATTATAAATAGCAAAAAAAACATTGATTTTAATTTACTTACTCGAAAATTTTGTTTTGAAATTCAGGAAACTGACAGCTGACATCATTTTTTTGAAATGTCTCTCGATTTTTCATTTCATTTCCTCTTCATTCTTTTGTATTATCTTTAAGGCTGAGTTCCTACGAATCGAAGTCTTGGGCACGATTTTCTATGCATGAACCTTTCGCCTTATGAAAAATGGGTACATTTTGGTCTCGGTCAAAATTAGACCTGTGTCATTCGCCAGATGTAATTGTAGTCCGGTCCAATGGTTTGTAAATGGAAGACTAGAAAATTTCAAAATTGGTTTTCGAATGAAAAATAGAAAGTTCTTGATGATAAACTCGGAAACTTCACTGGTTTTCATAGGGAAAAATGAATAATTTTGGATTGTGAACTCGGAAAACTCTGCGGTCTTAAGTTTTTGTATAGAAAAAAGGTGCATTGGTATTTTTGTATGTCCTTTAGCGACTCTTAATCCGCTCATCCTTAATGCGTTTTTATGAAATTTTCACTGTAGGCCTTAGTAGAAACAAATATTTTGTTACAATCTTACGGGAAAGTCTGCCTCTGCATATAAGGGACAATCGATTTTCAGATTTTTGGGGATTTTTGGTTCTTTAGGGTCACCAAAATGTTAATCAATACTCGTTTGTATTGAATGTATGTAAAAAGTGTGGCTCAGGGCACATAAACCCTGACCGTTGAATAGTAAACCCAAACACATATGTAGACTTGAACTACTTGAAGAAAATGTCTAACGGTTCTTAAGACCCCTTACCTCTACTGGGGGGAAGTGAAAAGCATAATTTAAACAAGTAATGTAAGTGACCAAGCGATCGAACCAATAATGATTTTTTTTTTATAATAAGCACGCACTCAAGGGGTTTTTATTCCCTTTTTATGCCGAAGTATAGTACGAGGGTTAGGAAAAGTAGGATAGGCGGAGAGGGTTAAGGATGAGGAGAATTGGTCTTCATTTCTTGAACATTGCAATGACTGGAGAACACAGAGTATGGAAGAGAGTTTCATATTCGCGTAGTATGGCTAAAGAATGATTGACTGAACACGACTGTAGACTGTATGACCCATGTTGGGCTCGAAGGTGAACTGATGGGAGGAATGCAACTGGCTATTTAACTAGAGCACAAACCGTTGAAATAACGGTAAAAGAGATTGAGGCATGAGACATTACGTGGATGTTCAAGTGACGTAAATGTCTCAACGATGGTATGTTCACCTATAATCATGAACGCTCTGTTTTGAATACTGTCGAAAAGACTTAAGTATGTCGCTCGAGCACTATCATAGATGTTGAAGTTGTATTCAAGCTTTAGACGAATATATGTTTTATAGATGGTAGCCAGATCAGAAGGGCAAAACAAATTCTTACTTCGTCTTAAGAATCTTAATCATTTGCGGAATTTTTGGCGACATCGCGTATGTGATCGTTCCAAAAGAGGTGATGCACATACCGAGAATCTCGAGATGTTCGGTCTCATTGATGCAAGTGCCACTCATGGACAGTTGCAAGGGGGGTATATCTCGCTTCAACGATGCAAAACAGGATTTAGTTTTCCAAGCATTAAACTCTACACGGATTTTAATTCCTCATTGTACAATGCTTTTTAAGTCAGAGTTTAATGAACTAATTATATTTTGCCGTTACAGTTCCACATCCGAAGAGGAGGGATGTGAGTCTGGAAATGAATATGAGAAGCTAAGGGTACTAGAGATCATTAATGAAAATGTGAAAGAGAGTCGGAGATAAAATGGAGCCCTGGGCGACACCAGCATTTATATTGAGGGTTTCAGACTTGAATCCGTCCATATACAACTTGTATTGAACGGGTCGAAAGAAAGTTTCTAACCCAACGAAGGAGGAATTCATCAATACCGAAAGCACGTATTTTCGATAAGAGAGCTTGGTGCCTTTGAAATATCAAGTGCAATAATCTTACTTCCTCCAAAACGATTGTTCTACTGTTCGGTGAGATAAACCAAGAGAACACCAGTGGACCTGTTGCTGCGAAAGCAGTACTGTCGGTCATTAAGCAGCTTTCGGTCTTTAAGATATTTCTTAAGCTGCTAATTTATCAGCGTTTCCATGATTGGAGGGAGAGGAGGATTCGCCTTCGGTGTAGGTTGGACAAATTCTGTTTTCCAACTGCTTGGAACGAATCCAGAAGAATAGGATAGCTTACGCAAGGGTTTTGCCAGCGTTGAAGAACACATTTTCAGAACAATAGCGGGGATACCATCCGTGCCAACGGGTTTGTGTATGTTAAGGGTTTTTAGGACCCCCACTACAGCACGAGTGCGAAAGAAGATTTGTCCCTTAGAATCATTGACGCACTCAAGAACTGGGGGAGTCATGACAATTATTTATTGTTTTCCTGGCTCTATTTATACATACTTTTTACTTACTAGCTAAAATTAATTCTACCGTAAAATCATTGATCTCATATTTATCAAATATCAGTTTTGCTTAATAATTAATTGCTAGACTGACGATATTTACCTTCTGCTGAATTGACAATATTTTTATTTTGTAATGAACTGAGTGATACGTAATGAACTGATGATATTTGTAACCTTGTGAGTTCAATAAACTTAACACCGTGAAAGAAACTTAATGGGTACAAATATGACTCGAACGCACAACGTTCTGCTTAGCAGCCAACGCTCGTAACCACCAATCCACGAGCACTTGCAGGTTGCAGATAAATCATCTAGTTATGCTTCTATTGATTAAATTACATATTTTTCAGAAATTAAAAGAAAACAATGACGATAGATATAACAATTTACTTTATTAAACTGCATAAAATAATTTGTTTCATTCAAAAGAAACAACCAAAATTCAGCTTTTT
>CAKKXW010000003.1:49387763-49399646 GCA_920937365.1 Sphaerophoria rueppellii
GGTAAGCTTAAGTAGCTATCTACTAATAGTTTTATAAGTTTAAGAAGACAGACGTTTTTTCATTCTTCCTCTTGTGGCGAAATTTCATCGAGAGCACAGTTCTTGTAGAGAACTTTAAACAATTTTTTTTTTGGAGTGAACTTGTAATCAGTTTAAGTACTTTGAAATAACAAATTCAAAGTTTATTAAAACGACGACGTCATAAAAAAGAAAGAAAGCTGAATGTTTGGTTCGATTCCGTCCCTAGAACTGACAACACTTTTTAGAGCCGTTTTGAAAAAGTAGGTTAAACTAAAAACAAAGCAAATTAGAATTTTTTTTTAGAAAAAAAAAACATTAAAATCTGTTTAGTAGTTCCCAAATAAGTGACCAAAAAACAGTTTAAGAGAAGGATACCGTACCAGTTCGTTGATGAGAAAAAACCCTTTTCTAGAAAAAAGAGTAACAACCTTATTTATAAACGAGTTTTAAAGGCAGAATAAAGTTATTCCGACCTTAAAACGCTATTAATACTGGGCAGGTTCAGAAGCGTAAGGCACTTGAAGATAAGGCAAGTCAGGTTCCCTGAACGCTTATTTAACTTAAGACATTTAAAATGTCATTAATTTCAAATTCTGAAATTCACTTCGAAATTTTATTGTAAATTAAACACGAAAAATGCCAAGCCTATGAAAATAAATATTCAGTTACTGCTTCGTGGTTGGAAATTTATATTTCCAACGGCGCACACTGGGGATTTTGCGGAAAAAAGTCTGAAACATAAAATTTTGAAAACAGAATTTGTGATGATATTTTCTGATTCCAGAATAAAATCTGCACCTAAATCAGAAAAAATTATTGAAATCGGACCATTGGTTTCGTTTTGATAGCTTTTTAAAGACATAACTTGTCAGTGGTATTGATTATATGGTAAAAAAGCACTAAGGTGAAAACTTTTGTTTTTGTTTTTTGGTTTTGCCCCAATATTTTTCTGAATTTTTTTCTTAACGAACTTTATTGTCTCAATATTAAACCGAAGAAAAAAATGATTTTTAAAATTTGGTTTTCATGGTATGATTATTTTAAGAAAGCACTAAAAAATTTGTAATTTTTTTTATATTATTGGACATACAATTTTAGCTACATTTGCCTACAGTCAGAGACTTGTGTCATCTCAATCCTTTCAAGTTTATCTTTCGATAGGTACCAAATTTAGGTGTCACCAGGTGCCACTCTGTATATTATTGCAGATGGAAAACTGCAATTAGTTACAAATAAACGATAAAAATGGTTATAATTTCAAAAAAAAAGTTTTGTTTGCGTTACAAAATCTATTTTAGTACATTATTTTTGCATTTTTGACGAAAATATAGAAGTACATCAATGGTCAAACAATATTTAAAAAAAAAACCACTAAAAATTTGACCGGATGAACCGCCATTTTGTTTTTAATGAATTTAAGAAGCTGCTCATAGCTGGCTCAATTTTGACGATAGAGAAAAATCACCTTCGATAAAGTTGTAGAAAATTTAATTTCCTATAAAATTTGTGAAGACACTTTTATCTTACAACTTATCGTTTAAGAGCTATGGTACATCTTTGGCTAACAATCGCATTTTTTTCTTAAATTCGACGAAAAGCTCTCTTATCTATACTAACGCATTTGAATATAATACAAAATAAGTAAAAGAGAGTAGATTAGCGAAACAAAAAATTGTTGCATGTAATGTTTCATTTTTTGCAAATCAACTACAAAAATTTACTCATGATAATTTGACCTTGGCTCAAAGAAAAATGGTCCGTTATCTTCTGCAAACACAATTATTGAAATCTTTTGAAGTCAATAATTTGTGGAAAAGTGATTTTGAGATTTTCTTGATTAAAAATAATTATTGATCCATAACGGTAAGATGTATTTTCCCTGTTGGAACATTGTCTGAAGAGGCTCAGGAATGTCGGAATAATGACTATAAAAAATACCGACTTAGACATTCTTGGAAATGTAGCCGCATTGCAACAAATCAGGACGCAATGAACCGATTGATGGTGACATCTGACCCCTTAATCTCAAACCTCACCCCTTCTTTTACCACGAAAAATCATGATAAATTAAGTGAAGAAGTTATGGCTCTTCTACAAGACTATAATTTTAATAAAATGCAATAAAAGTGTTTTTTTTTTGTATTTTTCCACTATACTTTCTTGTGTTTCATTTGATATTTGTATTTGCGATTACTAGGTAATATTACTACAATAGCATTTTTGTCATTTTTTAATGAATTTATTTAAATTTTATAATTCTGCGAAAAAAAATTTATTTGTTTTTAATATTAAGGGGCGTGGCAGTGGGCGGTAATTCATAACTTTGATTTCTTACGTGCCAAGTTATCATCTCTGAAAATTTCATCCAAATCCATCAAGTGGTTCAGTTTTTTTAGAATTTTTTCCGCACTCCCATACTAATTTCCCCAGTGTGCGCCGGTGCCGGTTCCGGACGGTAAAGTTGAGAAGCTTTTTTTTATGACCGATTGATACTTTGAAAGTATGCAATGTATGTAAAAATGTCATTTTCGATTCAAGAAAACTACCATTTATTACCGTTTTTTTTACATCACTTTATCGCTTGTTTACGTTTAACTTTAATGTTTCAATAGTAGTGCTCGCGCACTAAACTAATAAAAAAAATAGAATGGCGCAACAGTCCTAAGTGGCTTACTTTCATCAACAATTTTCTAGGTGTTTGTGAAGAATTGAGGGGACCTACAATTCAAAGACGATTAAGAACGGCAAAGTTAAGAAGCACTTTTTCATGACGATGATACTCTTGGAAGCCCACAACGTTCTGCGTAACAGTCATCGCTCAAAACCACTATGCTACAGGCACTACAAAAATGACAGAACAATAGTTTAAAGTAACAATGTCGATTGATTTATATCTGAGTTTGTTTTTTTGAGTTGGCATCATGTGACATTATTGTCGAATGCTTTTGTAATAGAATTCATATTCAGCTTGTTCACTGTAATGTCAATGTCGGTGTACATTGGTCTTGAATTCCTGAATATTGCAATGATTTGGAAAGAAAGAGTGTGCCAGAGTTACGCATTCGCGTAGTAAGCTAAAGAGCGATTCTCTATACTTGGGAGTTCGTCCGACATTGAATCGAGGGTAAACTGATGGGCATTCCTGGAAGAGTGAGTGTTTGAGGGGTTTAAAGCAAATTACTATTTCACTACCTACTAGATCTTGCAGCATTTTTGACCACATCACATATTATGCTCGTTCAACAAGAGATGGTCAGTGATGCACATGCCGAGGATTTCGAGATGTTCGGTCTCATTGATACAAGTGCCACTCCTGAACAGTGGCAAGGAGGGTCTACCAAGCAGGACATCATTACACACAAGGGATCATTGGTGAAAATCAGAAATATGCGTCGATAAAACGGAGCCCTGGGGCACACCAGCATTTATCTTGTGGCTTGTGGGTTTCAGACTTGAAACCTTCCAATTTAACTTGTATTGAAGGGTTCAAAAGAAATTTTGTAATTAAACGAAGGATGGGTTCATCGATACCGAAACACGCATTTTCGATAAAAGAGCAAGATTTCAGATCATATCAAATGTCTTTGAATGTAATTTTTCCCAAAACGATGTAAGGATTTGTTCCCCTATTCGGTGAGATAAACCACCAGCTCATCAGTAGGCCTGTGGCTGCAAAAAACGTTCTGGCGGGGATTAAGAAGCTTGCGGATATATCATCCGGACCAGCGGATTTTTGTTTGTTGAGATCTTTTAGGACTCTCGCCACAGCCCGAGTACGAAAAAATATATATGTCCCATGGAATCATTGACTCGCTCAAGTAGTGAGGGAGGCGTGACACTCACCGCTTAGGAACTTAAATCAGCTATTTATTAATACGGAAAACAAAATTTACATGGTAGGTTATATAGTTTACTATTTCGTTTTATTATTAATCATACATTTTTTAGAATTGGCAAACGATTGGTCGACTCCTGGACGGCGAAGAAAGTTATAAAATTTGCTGAGGATCAAGAATTTTCTCATAATACAGGATCCAAATGACCCTAAATAGAGAAGACGCAACCATTGGGTACTTCAGATACCAAAGAGGAACCTGTAAGGGGAGAAATAGAGTGAGCCGAGCGAAGGGCACTTGGTTCGAAGATGCCTAGATGCAAGCGCAACAAGTGCTATTCCTCCTGTACGGCTTTTCAAAAAAAAAAAACGTACGTCAATGAAAACCATCGCCGACTGTTGTATAGTTACTGTCGAGAGGTAATATTCGACGACTTTAAACATTTCCAAGAAAAAACCGAAAAAAACGAAGGTATTGGAAGCGTCGTTCAAATCAAGTTTGGAAGCTGGTAATAAAAAAGGTATTTTATAAGCTTTCATTTCTTTAATTATTAACAACAAAATTTTGTTTATTTTTAATATTTTAAGGGCATCGCTGCCACCGTGTGGTCATTGGGGCCTGGGTTTGATCGAAGATAGGTCATTGGTCATAGGATCTACGCCTTAAAATATGTGACGACAATATTTGAAGATTCTAAGGTGAGCTTTAAATAATTTCTTAATAAAAACAAGAGCATGTGATTGCTTCCCGGAGCATGGATCATCCATAAGGAGGTAAATCATAGCGGTCCAGACAATATTTTTGTTGCGGTGGTGGTACGCATACGCAGTGAATCGAATCTCAGTGGCGAGTAGTTAAACGGTGCTTCAACAGTTCTAACTACTCCCATATCTTCGGAAATTGTATAGTGGAGTATCAGTAGCGGAGGTATATTCAGAAGCATCCCTTTGAAGAAATGTTGTATGAAAGAATTAAAATCAATCAAGAGATAAAAACGTTTCAACTTTTCTTTTTATGTAAAACCACTGTCAAAAGTAGGTACTTTCTCATTCGAAAGAAAATTTCTAACTTTTACTTAAACTCATGTTCTCTTTATAAAAAAAAAACCAGCCGACCCGCGGGGTATTGAAACCGATTTGGGAATGCGGGCCATTACGTATAGTTTTGGCTGATTTATAGGAAGCAGTATCTATAATCGGCGAACCTTTTTTAATTATTTCGGATAATTCCAAGCTTCATCTAGATACGACGCTATCTCCTTACTCGCGTTTTTCTGAAATCTTCTTTCAAAAGTGTCAAAGCACCATTCCACTCATCCCAAATAATGAAACTTTTACCATAAGGTTTGAAAGATGCATTGGCTTTGAAGGTAATAAAAATGACAATTAGTACTGAATGTTAGATAAAGACTGGGCGGGCCTATTTAATCTGTCTTATTTTTCAAGGAAAATTCGCTGTATCAGTCAGTATGTTTGTTACATATTTCACTGAAGGGACCTTTTTCATTCCTTTCAGGAGAAAATTGTTTTTTTTGTTTTTTTTTTTCTTACTATTTAAACCAAGGGGATCTTTTTTTGTCACATTTGCATATGGCAATTTTATTCTTTATGCCATGTCCACAAAACATAAAATACCTAGATACGATCGAGGAACTCCGGAGCTTCTCACTGCCCAGAATAGAGCAGTGGTCGTGGGTAAGTAGTTAGACGCGTTGGCTGCTAGGCAGAACTTTGTGGGTTCGAATCCTGCTCGTGCCCATAAAGTTTTTATTTCACGGGTTCTAAACCTCTCGCAAAGAACTGACAACATTTTCAAGAGTATCAATCTGTCATGGAAAAGTGATCCTGAACTTTGCCGTTCGGAATCGGCGTTAAATTTTAGGACCCCATTAATTCTTCACACGTACTCCGGGAATTGTTGATGAGAGTAAACCACCATTTGAATGGAGCTGTCAAAAAATTAATAGAAAAATTCTCTGGGTTTTGTTTCACCTTGAAGGCATTTCATTTATTAAAGCATTTTTTCGTTTGTTGCATAGAAATAGCCGATGAAAATAGCATCGAAATTTACCGAATATACAACGAACATGGTGGAAAAGGAAATGTACCGGGCCAAAAAAGAGACATAGGCATCGAACAGCTCAGTGCGTAGTCAGAGCGACCAAGAGCACACAATGAACACACCTCAAGATAAACAGAACACACCGATACCTGATGATTTCTTACCCTCTTTTGTTATAGCTTTGTCCTCGTGAAGAAAATAATATTACACTTTAAATTATTTTTAATTTTCGAGCAAACTTGAGATTGATCAGCTTAGCTTATTTTTTGTTATAGTGAGAAAAGTATGATTTTTTAACATTGGGACCGCTTGTGAGAGTTTTCATTGATTTTAAGATGATGAAGATCTCCAGCAGATCTCGAGTTATAAGTGTTGTAACAAACATGACTTTGTTTTATATATCTACATATATAGATAGTAGAAAATTTCTGATTCTTTATTGCTACTAAGTAAAAAAATATCAGAGAACTTCAACTACTTTAACATTGAAATTCTATGCAAATTCAAACGATGTTTCGGGTCTATATTCTTGCAATATGGGTATATTAGACCGATTGTTTTCATTCAACATATTCCACATGAGACTCATAAAAAGTCAGTTTTTAAAATATTAATAACAAGCTTTTTAGGCTGTCCAAGAAGGGCTGTCGAACTACCTAATTTTAGCTTTTGTTTATTTTTTTCCTAACATTTTACCAGTCTAAAATGTACGGGACTCTAAAGACAAAATGATAGATACCCTTTGGCATGTGTGTTTTCGTAGGCAAGTCTATAGTGCTACCTATCTAAACTAAAGTTGTCCTAGGCAACTTTGCAAATGAACTTTGTTTGAAACTTTTCTTCTTGTATAAATATGGCAACAAATTAAACAACTAAAAACTGTTTTTTAATTGGTTTTAATTTCAAGTCAAAAAAAAAAAATATAAACTAAACGACAACACAACTTTTCTAATATTAAATTTTATACATAAGCCTGAAGAGCTTTATATTGTTGACAAGCCCCAACTACTCTAAGTTTTTTTTTTATGTTGACATCTCTCAACCCTTTTATCCATCATATATGACAAAAAAGGATATTTACCAATGTACAATTCAACTAGATGACAGAAATGAAAGCCGACCAACGACGACGATATGAACGACAACTACGCACGGCTGAAACAAAGTTAAAAATAACAAAGAAAGTAGGTACTTAAAATATTTTTGAAAGCAGAACAATACAAAATATACCAACCCTCCACCCCAATCCGACTTCAACACAGTCACAATCACAATACTTCAGCCACCTTGTCATCACATCAACATGGCTCTTCTCATTATTTTGAAAAATCCACTTTTGCACGAACTTGTTAAACAAAATAAAACACAAACACAAACTACGTCATACCCTCTATGGTCTACAAACACATATAAGCCAATGTACATCGCATTCAACGCAGCCGACTTCACAATATATTTCTTTTTTCGCTCTCCTATTTGTTTGACTTGAGAACCTCCTGTGGGGATTTTCATTTTTGCCCATTAAAAAAAAATATTATATTTTTGTTCCCCATGAGACTGCACCTGCGAGCTTATGTTTTACAAATAGCTACTTTTTGTCTTGACTTTGACCATGGCCAATTGAACAGCGCTTAGGCAAGAAACGCTCAACAACACGAAAAAGAAAAACATTGACAGAATCAGAAAGAAGAAAATTTAAACGGTGCGTTGTGGGGAGAAAAGTAAAAGAAAGCATTCGGATTATCTGGAATTAACCTAATAGACACGTAGCTAATGAGGTACATTATACACATGTTCCTTTCAACTTGGGCCAACTACTATGCCACCAGCAATCACCATCACGAACGCCGAGCCATCCACCATCCATCCACATATACCCACTACCCAGCCACCCACAACCGCACCAGCCTTTGTCTCGACCCTGACAGGAAATTCCGGATGAAATGGATGGAAATGGATGTTCAGGAAAAATGCTTTTGCTTCACGATCCCGCACTCGTTAGCATACAGCACGTCAATCGTGCATCCGTTTCCTCTTTTTTTCATCATTTTTCTGTGTATGTATGAGAAAGAGACGAATAAGATAGTTGAAGGCATGTAGATTGTAGGTGTATGCTCATTTCTGCCATTAAATAGATGACTTTGATGAGGTCGTTTAAAGCGCCCAAGAATTTTGCTGTATTGCTTTGAATCTTGGGTCGGAATTAATCAATTAAACTGGTTGGGGGTTGCCGAAGTGCCACAGCATTCCAGGACTAATTTAGCTTTTTGTGGTTTTTTGTGTATGATAATGCGCAGACGACATGACGAGCAACAAAGACGATTGAAATGTAAAGTTAAGTCCTTGAAGAAACAGGGTGATTACTTGATATTGAGGTAAACACAAGGTTAAAAAAAAAGGTTATTATGTGCGTCTATGTCAAGATATCACTATCGCAGCCTATGGCCCAAACCCGTAGTGATTAAGAATAACGGTAGAAGCATACAAAGTTGACGGATAGAAGGACAAGCGCTGCTCGTGATCTCTAAGAGCAGAGAAGGAGAGAGGAAACCCGGATTTTTAAGAAAAAAAAAAAGAGGGAGCATGAGAAGCGTCAGATCGAAGATGTTGAGAGAGCCAATAGCAGGAATGAAATTCGGAGGTTTTACCGCAAGCGATGTTTAAAAAGATGAGCAAGGGAACATCATAGTAAATAGAATCGCAATCGATGCTGGGGACTTGGGAATACCACTTCTGAAGACTGTATAGCGGTCAAGCAGGACCTATTCATTGGACACGATTATTGCCAACAATTCCGTGAAGATTGATCTAGACGAAGTGAAAACGGCTGAAATCCAACAATTTCGAGCTGTTCAAAGTAGCAAGCGGCGATCTAGATAGGAGCATGAACCCAATCATCTGTGATGTACTATGATCGAAAGAGAGTATGCCCTAAGAACGGAACCTCAGCATTATTTGTGCGATCCTGAAGAAGGGAGATCCTCTAAACTGCGCCAACTATATACAAATCAACCTCCTTAACATAGCTAATACGATCCTTTTTGCCATTACAAGCGGTAGTCTGAAGCCTTTCTTCAACAATCTGATTGGTCCTTATCAATGTGGCTTCAGACCAGGGAAGACAGTCATAGAGTAAATTTTCACTTTGTGGGAGATCCTGGAAAACACCTTTGATTTCCAAATCGATACCCACAACCTTTTTATCGATTTTAAGGCCGCGTATGACAGCATCTACAGAGACGAACTGTATGAAGCTATGTCTAGTTTTTCCAAGCCTGGCAAGCCCGTTTGCTTGAGCAAAATAAATATGGAGAACTCACGCTGCGCTATCAAGGTTGGCAAAAAACTCATGGGATCTTTCGATATCATAAAACGATTCAGACAAGGCGACGCACTGTCATGCTATTTCTAAAACATCCTTCTTGGAGCAAAACACCACCGTCAATGTGACGATATAAGCGGCTAAAATAGGCAAAATGCAGGACACCAATAACGACAACTCGGCGTGTACAGAATGTCACAATAGACGTATATAACTCCGATGTAATAGAGGAGTTTTTCTACCTAGGCTGCATGGCAATACCTTACACTAGCGCCGAGATCAGAGAACAACTCTTTCTAATCACTGTTTTTTTGGGGCTAAGAAAGGAATTGAGTGGTAAAACCCTCTCCCGATCAACTAACGTAAGACTATACGACTCCCTTATCATCCCAGTTCTGCTGTACGCTCAGGAAAGTTCTTCCCGTTATCTATTGAGGCCCCATGTTCATTGATGGAGAATGGAGAAGGAGACTCAATAGACACGGAGCTAGCCAGAAGAGTCAAGGTGGTTTGTTTAAAGAGAGGATGGAATTGACACCATTGCTTTGGCCTGGAAAGCTTTTGTGGAGAAGGACCTCAATAACCTTGGAGTGCAAAAACAGAGACATCAGACTGTGGCCCAAATACGCAACGGACTGTAGCGCCATTTTTAGCAAAATGAAGAAATCTCTGAGAAGACATAGAATTGGGCCAATTCCTTGTTATAGCCAAGGTACAAACAGGGATTTTGAACACCTACATATATCCACACCATCATTAAAGCAAACGGAAACTGTGAAAACCTTCAAATTTGAATTTCTAGACTCGCCATATACCTATCTATTTTATACAATTCACACTGACTCCCTTCGAAAAATATTAATGTAGACTAGTACGATCCTTAAATCGTCTTTTACTACTACCGAATGATACAATAGTAAGAACTTAATAGTATTGGTCTAAGTTAGCCTGAAACAGTCCGGCTACTTCATGATCATTGGTTTTCCGTTATTGAAGTCATTTTGTTGGTCTTTGGGGAGGCTTTGTTACCTACTGATTTACGTTAGTGGTACGTTCGTCCGTTGTTATTGCCACCAGGGCCATAAACCTGTCGGTCCGTGTCACTAGGGGCATATTACTTGCCGATCCGTGCCCTCAAGGGCATTATAATTACTGAGCCGCAGCCGCTAAGGGTATCGTCTTCGATCATTCATTTATTTATATTAATTGTCAAAGATTCAGAAGACCTACAATTAAAGATTCTTCAATCAAACCTTGGTGAGCCCGGGGGGGCAAATCTTCCACTGGAAACCAAAAAGCACACCACAAATTATGGACTACAATGCCATTCCATGGGTTTTTAATAATATTCATGTTTTTTGGAATAAAACTCTGTTTTTTTTTTTTTTATAATTCAAACCACCCTGTTCTCCAGAAAATGTTCACAGCAAAATCTTAATTTCTAAGCATCATGTGGGCGATATGAAAAACCACTTATAAGGGGGCTGACGAAATTCGTTGTTTGGGACTCCCAATTAAAATTGGCCATTTCGTTTTATTTCTTGCTTCAAAGCATTTAAACTAGATAGCGCCTCATTAAAGTTAATTAGACAGCAACAAGATCGTTGTTGTTTACATATTATTTGGATTAGGACATTTGCCTAAGCAAATATGTCGCAAATCACAACAAAACACAAGTACACGATTGCGAACGAGAAGAATCGAATTCATTAAACAAGATAAAAGCGTACATATTGTGGCAGTTGCATTGAACCTGAACTGAAAAATCATTTGTTTAAGCCTGATGCGTGGGGTAAACTTTTGAGGAGGCGGTTGTTAAAAGTGGAAGAAAATCTGCAACATCTAATTAAAAGGCGTAAGTGGAATTGTGTACAAATTATAGGATGCTATTCGACATGCGGTTGGTTCTTTTCAACGCTGTAACTTTATTGGACTGTTGATTACATATTTGGTATCAAGTGGACTTTTAAATGGGGGGAGATTCAAGAGGCTGATGTTATTGGTTATCTAAGGTCAGACACGTTTTCAATATAAAAATTTAAACCGACATCCATTTATTACTGCTAAACCAGATCTCAATACGAAAACACTCCTGATCTCTATTGTAATAATTCTTTAGCACACAAAAAAACAACAATCAGAACGTTTTAATGGTTATTGCCCCATAAATAATCATCTTAAATTGTTAACTTGTCAAACATTCAACAGTGGCCAACACCTACGCTCATGTTGTTATTGTCAAACCAAAACAGGAAAATAACACGACCTTTATGATTTTGTCGCTTTTATTTTTGGAATTGCAGTTATCGTTTTTGGGAGAAGAGCGTGGACATAAACACTTTATTGGCATTAATCATAATATAAATAACTAAATCTAAGAATTATCTGCCACCGATAGAATAGAGATGACCAAAAAACTTAAGCCAAAGAATTTACATAAATTTTGATTCATTTAATCTTTTGTTAAGCAAAATTAGACCGGAGCGCGCTTTAGAAAAGTCAAATCAGTTATTTCAATGCGCCACTGCGGAATATGTAAATGTAATCCGAAACTGGTTGGGTTTTGGTGTTTGGTATTTCGGACAGGAAGTTGTTGATTTTATGGGCAATATGGTCTACAGGCGATAAATAATATTTTTGTTT
>CAKKXW010000003.1:49400146-49425399 GCA_920937365.1 Sphaerophoria rueppellii
TCAGCCGATTTTTAGATTAAGATTTTTTTTATAATGTACCTATTTATTTATCAATACTTTAATTATATTCATTATTATTAAACTAAGTTTCTAGTCTACGATAGTTTATACTTATAGACAGATAAAATAAACAAACAAACAGTTGACCTTCTCAGAACTAACAAAACCTTATTATGCACCGTACACTGGAAGTTGATTTTCTGTAAGGAATTTTTAGTCGTCCTAATGTCCTTAGTTCATCAACTATCCGACAATGACTAAGGGCACCTTAAGCGTAGTTCCAGCATGTTACTTCAAGCAATTCCTTACAGATCTTTTTTTCCATGAATATTTAAATAAAATTGGTTCAATACATAAACGATTTTTTTTTTTTTGCAAAATTACAGGTTGAAACAATACTGCACCATTTTTTTTCGGAGAAAGAAAGTGAAAAGTTAAAAATTTCACACGAAACTGCCGGTTCTTTTAATTTGGAAAAGCAATTATTACCTACATATCTTGTATTACATTAAAAAGCTTTGAAAGCAGATGCTGCTCATATCTTTTTTCACTGTCGTCTGAAGATGATGCCGATTCGGAACACTCGGGATCATTTAGTCTGATTGGGAGCGAAGCGAGCTGAAAAAAATTTGACCAAAAGAGAATCAATTTGGGGTGTGAAAATAAAAAAATTCACCCCAACTTGGTCTTATTTCATTTCCGAGAAACGAAATAAGGCCAACTTTAAAAAGTTGGTTCTATTTCACTTAAAGAAAGTGAAATAAGGCCAATTTCTTCAAGTTGGCCTTATTTCGCTTGGCGTTATTACAAGGCACCGCCTGCAATTACTATTAAAAGGGTTTTAAAATCCAACGGGGTTATTATTTTAAATTAATTTAATCACCTTTTATGGGTAAGAATGAAACTCTATCTGAATGCATGAGAAGTTTAGTTTTCCTTGTTGCAAAGATTCTTGAAAGCTTCGAACAGGAATGGGAAGATACCAATCTAAATGATAAATGAGGGCATCCAATGCATCCGCATTATATGGTGTGGGATTTCGACTGTTGGCATTTTTGGCCAATTAAGGACATTCAAGGAAAGCATATTATGCGCTTACAATATAACAAACTCTCAAAAGGTTTGAAGAACAGCTGGTGTTGCTGTGCTGGATCCAGGCGAGCCTTGCGCCCATGTCCATAAGATGTCTTGAGCGATTTTCGCTGACTCTTACCAGTCAACCTGCAAATAAAATATTAAGTAAAGGGTTTTTCAATAGGGACGCTACAAAAGTTTTCTTAAATAAAACAAAAACGGTATTGGATATCAATGCAATTCTTTATTCCTGTGGAAGAACATTTGATGCCATTATGTATGGATTTCGATTTGTTATGCATGGCCACCACGGGCTTGCAGAAGTCCAGACGCTGAACCCAATTTTCGACGGTTTTCAAACATAAATCGGCCGATACTGCTGCAATTTCACGTCCGATATTCGTACGAAGTTCATCAATCGTCGCTGGCTTGTTGGCATAAACCATAGATTTGACGTAGCCCCACAGAAAATAGTCTAACGGCGTTACATCGCATGAACGAGGCGGCCAATTCATAGGTCCATTTCTGGAGATAATGCGCTCATCGAACTTCGTTCTCAATAATTCAATTGCTTGGCCCGCTGTGTCACATGTGGCACCGTCCTGTTGAAACCACATATTGTCCAAGTCCATATCATCCAATTCATTCCAAAAATAATCGGTTAGCATTGAGCGGTAGCGATTCCCATTCACAGTAACGTGCCGGTCTTGATCATCAGAGAAGAAGTACGGCCCAATGACACCACCAGCATGTAAACCGCACCAAACAGTAATTTTTTCGGGATGTAATGGTGAAGCACATTGCTGCCTGAATAGTAACGCATATTTTGCTTATTGACGAAGCCATCCAGCCAGAAATGAGCTTCATCGCTGAAGATGATTTTCCGATGAAAATCCGGATCATTTTCAAGTTGTTGCTCAGCCCAATTCACGAACATACGACGCTTCTGGTGATCAAGCGGCTTCAGTTCTTGCGTCAATTTGATCTTGCAAGGATGTAGACCAAGATCTTTTCGACACAACGACGTCACAGAGATGCCCAACGCTTGAGAACGACGTGTTAGAGACTGATTTGGGTCTTCCGCAATTGATGCGCTAGCTGCAGCAATATTCTCGACACTACGGGCACTTCTTTGTCTCACTGGCACGGGAACATTTTGTTCTGAGCCTGTGGATTCAAATTGTTCCACTAGACGCTCAATTGTTGATCTGGCAGGACGATTATGACAACCATAAATTGTACGTAACGCTCTTAAAGTGTTGACCACTGACTCCGAATTCCGGTAGTAAATTTTAATAATTTTGACTCGTTGTTGGATCGTATACCTTGAAATGGCTGAAGAGAAATGTCAAGAGAGCGGGAAGAAATATGGCGTCGTTTGCTGTCCCTATCGGTCTACTTTTGTAGCGTCCCTATTGAAAAACCCTTTATATTGTACCACATTACGAATAAAGGAATGGGATAGTTGGTATTCTAGACCCTAAAGTCACAGTTATATTACTTACCTTATCCCAGCAGATATTTATTCGATGAACCGATTGACTCTGCACTCCTACAATACTGTGGGCCTCAGTAAGGATTTCAAGGTTATCATTCCATCCCGAAAGTCGTCGGAAGATGACTCAGTGACGAGAGGTTTCGATTCGACTATCCTATTTTTACTGATGGTTCAAAGATGGAGGATGGGGTTGGTGCAGGAATTTTATCCGAGTTTTAAAATATCTCCAGCTGTGTTTGCTCTTTATTTCAAGCAGAACTATTAGCCATAAGGGAAACGTGAAAATTACTAAATCGCGAGCAAACACATTGGACTCAGGGTCACTGTTATATTATCAGGCAAGTATCATAGCGGAAAGAGTTGTAATTGCTTTTGTTTTTAATTTTTCTCGCTGAATCAAAGTACAGGTGGGAAAGCCTTACAAATTATATAATATCAATTAAGATATGACCCACATACAATTAACCCGAACTAATAACCTATTTTACAGACCCACTTAAGACAAAGCCTGGATCGTGGCAACATTCAACGGACAGTGGCCAGCCGCAGTTGTTTTGAATTGTCCTGTGCTGGCAAATAGGAGAGCCAAATCATTAAAAACCTTCTTCAATGACTTGACTTTCCGATTTGAATAGTATTTCAAACTACTTTATAACAGTTCCTCTCCGACCTTTAGATCGCTAGCTAGCACACTTGAAAATAAAGAAGCTCAGAACTTTGCAAAATTAATTCTTAATTTTTATAGGTGAAACGAATGTTTTCATACTTACTTATGGTGGCGCTACAGTCCAGGTCGGACCAGGGCCTCATCCAACAAAAGTCTCCAGCCAGCTCGATCTCAAGCAATCTGTCTTCAGTTTCGCACGCCAAGCTGGTTCAGGTCCTCTACCACCTGTGTGCTCCACCTGAGCCACGGTTTTCCTCTCTGCGGCGTCCTTCCGGGTAGGATAGCCGGAGCATTATTTTCCATTCGCTCAACATGACCCAACCATCTAAGTCGTTGGATCTTTACTTTTCTGGCTAGGTCAGTTTCGCTGAAGAGCTCGTACAGTTCTTGATTGAATCTTCGTCTCCATTCTCCATTTATGCAGACAGGATCAAAAATCACTCGAATATTTTTTCTCGTGAAGCTTCACGGTCCATACCATATATCTGCACCATACATTAAGACAGAGATGAAGAGAATTTTGTATAGTGACTTCAGTTGCTATAGAGAGGATTTTACTACTCAATTGCCTTTCAAGTCGAAGTAACATCTCTCTTTACTGACGTTGGCTCCAAGCCTCGATGTTGTCTATCCTTTCTTGTTGACAGCTATAACTTGGTCTTGGCTTCGTTAACCGCTAGTCTCATCTTCGTCTTAAGGCTCACGAACGCTCCACTGACATGAAGCTGTGTTCTTCCAATTATGCCAATTTGGTCTGTGTATCCTAGCAGGTGGACGGATTTTTGAAAGATTGTGCCTCTGGTGAGTCAACACCAAGTTTTACACAATCTTTTCAAGAATGACGTTGACAGTGCATGACAGTGCATCGCCTTGTCTAAAGCCTTTTTTGACATCAAATGCATTCTATAGATTTGTTCTGACCATGATGGAACAGCGCGAGTTTTCCATTGTCAGCTTATACATGCGGATGATTTTTTCTGGGATTTCAAAACTAGACATTGCTCTAAATTGTTGGTCTCTATAGACGCTGTCATACGCAGCCTTGAGATCGATAAAAATGTGGTAGGTATTCATTTGTTCCTGGGTCTTCTCCGAGATCTGCCGTGGCCTTTCCTGGTCTGAAGCCACACTGCCTATCAGGTTCTTGAACAATCGCTTCAAACGTTCACAGAGCACGGCAGACGCGATCTTGTAGGCGATGTTTTTTTTTATAATTTGCACCCACTCAAGGGATTTTATACTCTTTTTATGCCAGAGATACATTGAGTGCATTAGGAAGAAGAGAAGGGGTTGGAAAGGAGGTGTTGGTGTACATTGATCTTAAATTCTTGAACATTGTAATGACTGGGTAAGACAGAGTGTGGAAGAGAGTTCCACATTCTCGTAGTATGGCTAAAAAATGGTTCTCTATACTTGAGAGTACGTCCGAAGTTGGTGATTATTACGGTCGGTTTGAGGGGAGGAATGCAACTGGCTATTTCACTAGAGCAATTACCGTTAAAGTAGCGATAGAACAAGGAGAGACACGCTACGTTACGACGGTGGTCTAAAGGAGTGAATGCGTCAGTGATCTCTCTATCACCAATCATTCTGACAGCTCTTTTTTGTATTCCATCAAAGAGACTTAAGTAAGTAGCTGGAGCACCAGCCCAAAGGTGGGAATTGTACTCAAGCTTTGGACGGATATAGGTTTTATAGATAAAAGCTAGATCAGACGGTGAGAAATATTTTTTGCACCGTCTTAGGTTTTATAGATAATAGCCACATCAGACGGGGAGAAATATTTCTTGCATCGTCTTAAGGAGACTTATACCTCTGTAGTTGGTTCCTGTTGTGACATCCATCGTGCTCACGACTTTTTATGGTATCAAAAAGTTTCAATCCAGCAAGCGCTTATTGGGTCCCAGAGCTAGACTGCTCGTGGCCGCCTCTTTCACAACTACCAATAGCTGTCAATGGTCGTTAACGAACAATCAATGGACGAAATAAAGTGCCAAACTGGATGTTCTGGTGAAGAAAATTCTTTCTTCAGTTAGTTACTCTATTTTATACCATCAATTTCTGCTGCCACTTAAGCATACCTATATCTATATGTCTTCTCTGCTCAAGTATTGACTGATAACTGAGTTGCGTTGTTGGTTGGCTTATACCACAGGTTGATGTTGTTTACTGCACAACGACTAGTCGGCAATTATTGATAACTTGTAATTGTCTTTTGTGTTGGTCGGACCTGGGACCGCATGCAGCAAGTCGATGTGTATTGTATAATGATCGACACAAAACTGATGTTGTTTATTTTTTCCAAAAACTCATAAGAGAAGAAAAGCAATTAACAGAGCTACATTAATTTTGAAAGAAGAGACGTCGCCTCCGTAACTATGCAATGCACAGAACAGCGTGCAATAAATTACTCATATGTTGTCAGAAGTTTTATCAAGGTTAAATACAAAAAAGGAAAAATTCATAAATTACTGCCAATACACGTCCCAGTTCCAATATTATACTACATATCTATATGTATTTAATTTCTCCCATTTCACTAATGGAAATTACTTTTTATGGCTCCAAAGTGTGCTTTGAATAATTTAAACCTATATGCCTACATAGGCCAGTCGTATATCAAAAAAATCAATAATATCTCATGAAACCCAATTTTTTATTTTAAAATTGAATTTCACTTTGAAAATAAAAACATATGTACCCTTAACCAACAAAAACGTTCCCCCAAAAAGCATCATGAACACCTTTACTCACACACATGCCATTTCAATCATCAGAATCCACGGTAACCCCAAATCAAACCCATGTCGAAACGCCTAACCACTCCTGATGTCGTATTCTCGTCCTGGGCTCTCCACCTACAAAAGCCAGAAACATCATCAGATGACATGTGATTCTTATTTGATCCATCGTTATGTTGGAGTGTAGAGTGTAAAGCAGGTGGTGTGTGTGGTAGCGATTCGGTTGAAGTGGAAGCGGCACGTCCTGGAAAATTATTTTTATTTCTTTTTTTTTTTAATTTTTTTTTGAGTTGAAAATTAATATTTATAAGTATTTTTTTCACTGAACTGTTATCTCTGTAATGAAGCTGCAAAAACAATGCTTAGTTGGTGATGTGCTGAACAAATCAGGCTTACGGTGTACGGGTGCTTAATGTACTTGCGAGGTGAATTTGTTATTATTTTTATTTCAAATACATACTTTGTGTTGGTAAACGAACGGAAAGAGTGGTTTTTTTGCGAGTCGAGTTGGCATTGAGGAAATGATGACGATAAGGAGAGTACTTTGAGGATTGGTACCTACTCCAAATGTAATTAAATCAAAATTGAGACTACGAACTTTATTACTCTCGCTTTTCAAGTGTAATATAGTAATTAACAAATTAAATTGATACTCGCAAAGCTATCAAAACTTCAAAGTTGATAAAATACAAAATGTAACCTACTTACATTGATGGACGTATTGAATCTTGTTTCGATTTTAATCGAAGAACATATTTTGAAATGTTGGTGTCGATCTTTCTCCTTTTTAATGATTTTGATAAAGGACGGATGTAGTTATCCTTGAATTTGCAAATCAAAAGCCAAACTGAATTGACTTACGTCTTTCAAGTTTGTAGAGTTGCCAATTTTCACACGTGTTAAGTTAGCTTCAACTGTCAATTTTCAGGCTGTTTACACCTTTTGACGCTTGTTTTCTAAGGCTGAGGTATGCGAAGTCTGGTCAAGGTGTTCTCGACTAAGCACCTAACTTCGAGTTGAAGACTCAAACCTAATAACACCACCAACATTCACTATTCGTTTGGCCTATTGTTATTTTCGGTTTTTTGGTCATTGCGTTCTCTCGATAATTTCCAGGGGCGGATTGCCGTGGTTATTTATATAACTGCGGCGCGGTTGCACATTTTATACTTTTCATGTTTTATCGTGGGTAAGCTCTCAGCTCCTGAATTTTGTCGAACAAATAAAATAGCTCTAATGCTTCGTTACAACTTTTTTGTATTATCTATGTTTGGATTTGGTATCGGCACTAAGCCGCGGTGGTTTTTTGACTCCAGACGATCTTATAAATAAACTGTTTCCGCGTTGTCCGTTGGCATTTTCTACGGATGGATATACCATGGCATCTTGGTTCGGGATGAGGATCCTCATTTATCATTATTCTCATCAGTGGATAAGGTTTATTGGAAACGTTTTATATCATTGTCTAAGCTTCTTCAGAAAGGAATATGCCAAGTGGTTTGATTCGGGCTTCTCCATGGACACGCTTGTGCTAATAAGCGTGCGCCTACGCCTTGTGTAGCAAAAACATGTCGTTAAGAATATAATTTAAAGTCCAACCAGTCCAATGATTTCTTTCATTGGCCGCAGTATAGAATACAATCTAGTAGAAATTCTTGGCAGCAACCTTTCGAACAGTTGAAGTTCCTGCATCACCGTTGTAGGTAAGATATGGTGAAAAACATTGGAAAACTGTACCCATGTGGGTGATCAATGGCTTGAGTAGTTGCTTAATGTGTTTGTTTAGTCCGGTCTTCTTCTTCAACGGTCTTTTCTGCGGTTCAATACTGGTCTTCTTTGATTTTTGTTTTTGTAAGGGCATTTATCTAAGTGTCAAATTTCATAAATGTTTTCTAGAACGGTTTTTGGGATAATTAGGTAAAATTAAGAACAAAGGATCATCTGCTGACCTAGATTCTGATGTTATCGCTCTATTGAGTCGTCAACTGTCAAATTTCATCAGCGGATGCCTTAGATTTTGACGGATTAAAAACCTCATTTTTCCGTTCTTTAAGTATCGGCGAACGGAGTTAGCGATCCGAGTTGACTCGTTCAACGCGAGTTGGGTAAATGTTGCAAGTGGGCTTACATAAAAACCAACTCGAGTTAGCTCGATACATTCTTAACAAAGATTATGTTAAGCCATGTATATGCCAAGTTTTGTCGCAAGATTTGGTTTAGATGGAAATGTTGGGAAAATTGTGAACAAACTAAACATTTGTCGAGCTTCTTTGTACTCAAATTTTCTGTTGCTTTAACTAAGATAAGTGCAGAAAAAAATTGCCTGCACTCCAATGAATAAATAAATACTGTTTCACCTCATTGCCCTCCATCTTAGCACTCGTTCATATCACACAAATAAATTGAATAAAAAACTTACACTCTTAATTTCGAAGCCTTTTTTGGTTTAATTTTTAAGGCTTTAGCTCACATTTTTCGTTGACAGATTTCTCTTCTGATTTATTTCCGTGATTTATTTGTAAGCAGTAACAGCAACAACAGCAAAAATATGTATGAAAAAGCTTCTAGATAAATTCACCGAAACGATGACAGAAAAACGTTATAAATCTTCATTTTAGTCACTCACCCGGCTTATGGCTCATGTTCACAGGTATACCTTTCATTGAAGGGATTACAACCACATCCTTTTTTTTTCCATACGAATGTCATAAGGGACAAGCAAAAATATCTACCTACAAATTCACCAGTATAACCGCTATATGTCGCCTTTATTTCCCAATTCACATCCCACACACGCTTATAATCTCCAATGTGTGTATCACTTTTCTTCGTTACTAAATTTAAGGCATGAATATTGTGTCACACGAGTGAGAGTAACCTCCCTCTCAATTTAGTCCTTTACATTGTGCGTCTTTTTTTTTCCATATTTTCAACAAACCAAGAACCGACCGACCTCCATAATCTGTTCGTTTTAGAATACTCTAAGTAAAATAAATATGTATACATGCAACCAAACAATGAGTATATGTTGCCCCCTGATGTCTTGCCGCCAATTTTACTCAACCGCCATAGCCATCGCCACCCACAAAAGCACCGTAATCCTGAAATCCTTCTATACCAACAATCTCCATTTTTGTTGGTTCTTTTCTTTTCTTGACTTAAAGTTGACTTGTGATTGTGACATTCAAGAATAAAATACACGTTTGTTGAAAGAACTTGAAATCCTTGTCATTTTATGGATATTTATGAGTTTGGCGGAGTTAAAATTCAAATTAGTGTAGAACCAATATTGAAGAAGAGAAGCAATAAATTTTAAAAAGCAAGAGAATTGGTTTGATTCATGAAAAATTAAACAAAGAAATAAAGTACAATTTTCAACTGTCATTATAAGAAAAAAATTCTTTACAAAAAGAAATGTTCTTTTTGGGTTTGTTTTTCCATTTTTCGTAAAACAACCTACCTACATACATTATGTAAGTACAATAGAACTGATTGAAAATTAGAAATTAACTTGTATACAAGTTGGGTCCATCAGTGAATTCATTGGTGAATTGTGGGAAACCATAAAATCAAATTTTCTGATATTAAAGGTATGTGTTTTACATCATTTTATCGTATTTCGTAGTATATATTTAAGAAGCTTATCTACTATCAGCTGGTACAAGGTTCTTTGTAAGAACTAGGAAAATCTAATTAATGAAGGAAGTTTTTTTTCATTTTTAAAGTATCTACATTATGTTTTTATGTTTTATAAAGATGAATTTATCTTTCAACTCTTCATAGATATAAGCTTCACACTTTTCTTAGTAAATTCTCTGGCAGACATCTGGAGAGTATCTTCATCCAACCAACGCAAGTGGTGAATTTCCATTAGAAAGAAAACACTTCGTTCAAATTTTTATTTTGAAATCTTTTCGTCATTCTTGCAATGATGAAATTGATGATAGTGACGAAAGTGCTGTTCTTGAATTTATCTTCTTCAGAAATGATATTGATTTCCGTGTTTGCGTCTCCATCAACGAAAACTCATGAGTCAAAATAATTTTCATAAATGATTTTTTCACCTATTAAACATTCATATCCCAAATTTAACTCTCCCTTATGTTTGTTACGCATTTGAAAAAAAAAAACTTTATCGCAAAGTCAAAATTTTGCTCGGCCAAGAAAAATTGAACACCAATCAAAATTGAATATCTGACAACTTTAAAGACAAACCAGTTCAATTATTTATATGTAATTTAAGAGGTTAGTATTTCAAAAAAAAAAAAAAAAAAATCCGAAGTGAGGTCGTTACAGGGAAATTGATCTTAACATGGGTTCACCAAAGTTAAACTTTTTTTCGTCAAAAAGTGATTTCAAAATCAGACTTTACTGCGGAAACATTTTTATTTGCGCCATAATATTATTGAAAGTATGTATTGAATTCGTAAAAAAAAATTGAGATTTTTAGCAAGCCGACCCTGCAAACCCTGACTCGCCTCCCTTGATAACAACTCCAGTATAATTATAAAAAAAAAAAAAACAGATATTGTTAAAATGCAATGTGATTTGCTTGAATCCAATTGAAATAGAGAACAACATATCTGAATTTTTCCAATGTTTACAACTAACCTTCTACCCTCATTTAAGCATGCAGTAAAATGAAAATTTCGTTGAAAAATTCAACAAATTCCTGGTTCTTCTGGTGTGTTTTGACTATTTCACAAAAATCAGAACTCTAAACATATACAGTTGTGCCAAAAAATTCTTTATACTTGGCTTTATCTACAGTGAAAATTGTGTACAAATGTATTGAGGATTGAGCCATTTTGTTGCGGGCCCCTTTGGTTCCGTCGGGATCGGCGCTGGTATGCTTACCCCGGCCTCAAGCTCGTCGGAGGTAGCGAGTTCTTGATCCCTTTTCGGAGCCCACATACAAAACAAAATACACACCAGTCTTTTTGTGCGTCAAGGTGTACTGACGCGCGAGAAATCTTTTCTACACCCACCCTACCATGGTCACTTGTCTCGCCTAAGCAACCCCTTAATACACCATCCTTCAATTAATCAACACACCCATCTCACCTCCTTCAGTCCTCATCCTCCAAACCGGGCATTCAAACAAGCCAATGCACCTTAAATTCCATGCAAAAACTAGATTTTAGGGCTTGTATTATGTGCAACTTTTCCTTTGAAAATCGATGAATTTTTTTGTGTTTTTCATCAAGATCTTCCTATTTTCCATTCGAAAACCCATTTTGAAATGTTCAGTTTTCCATTTGAAATCTTATGCACATACAACATACAATGACTTCTCCAATGCATTTGATTCAGTCAATCACTCAACTCTATGTAGAAGACTGCAACACAATTAATTTGGTTTTACAGCCGAATCCTGCAAAACTTATCTTTATTGTAGGGAACAGTGTGTCGTTGCGAATGGAAAATCTTCCACCTTTACCAATGTACCTAACGGGGTCCCACAAGGATCAATACTTGGACCAATTTTTTTCTCTATCTATATTAACGACTTACAACATATAGAAAAAAAATTGTTTTATTCAACTATATGCCAACAACGTGCAGCTTTTGATCAGCCGACATTTATCTGCTAAGGATGAGCCAGTGTCTCTGATGAACTAGGATTTGCAAATTATCTCTCATTTGTCCAAACTTAACAACCTTCACCTTAATCCTTCTAAATCAAAGACTATACCAATCTATTGTAAGGTTTTCGATAAAGTTAAGCCCCTTGCAGATAGAGAATCAAAATATCTAGGTATGGTTTTTAATATGGAATGACAATATCTCCCAAAGTTTTCATTCCACAAAAAACAAGGCTTCTGTTAGCAAAAACCCTTTTGCTCCCAGGACGACTATACTCTTGTAAAGTTTTCGGAGATTTGGACTACGTGACGTCTAGGAAACTTAACGTTGCCTTTAACCACATAGCCCGTTACGTACATAATCTTCACCCATACGAGCACGTCTCTCGCTTTTCTCAACAATTTTGTGGATGTAGTCTTGATAACCGGTTGAAATTTCGGACACTTACCTACCTATATCTAGTAATTCATACAGGAGAACCCGCCTGTCTACACCGCAGACTGAACTTTCCTCATTCTAATAGGTCTCTCATTGTTGTTACGCCGCGATATAAATATATCAATTCTCAGTGTCAATTTGCCAATCTCCATTAGATGAATAGGAATAACAAGACAATTCTCAATAATTGTTATAATTTTATTAAAAGAAAGGGAAATCTTTCACTTTAATTTTATGTAATTTTACCTTTTTTTTAAATTATTTATGTGTAATCTAACATTATATTCAAGGCTTGAAATATTTAACAAGATGTATATATCTTCATTTGTAAGTGTTTAAGATTAGTAAATACAAATACAATACAATTACATATCTCGAATGATGCAGGTCTAATTTTGACCGAGATCATGCACATAAGAGTTCGCGTGTAAACATTGTCCAAAAGCTTAAGTAGGAGTTCAGACTTAGGAAATGATATGAAAAATAGAGAGACATTTCAAAAAACTGAGTCGGCTGTCAGTTTCCTGAATTTATAAACACAATTTTTGAGTAAGTAAATCGAAATCAATGTTTCTTTTATTTTCAGAACCTCCTATTGTATAATCAGTGCATAAAAGGAGTAATTTCCATCCTTTATAAAGTAAGACTTTTGTTTGTTTATCAGTTTATTGATTACAATCATACAACCGACAAACAAACGAAAGTCTTACTTTATAATATTATATTAGTATAGATAAGTACCTAACGATCTTGCGCAGACTTTTATAGCGTTTTTTTGGTAGTCCTGAACTGTTCCGAACGATTCTGAATTCGTTCACTTGGCACAAGATGACAGTTCTTGTTCTGGATAGAACAGAAAAACGATTCCGAATTTGAAGTCGGAATCAAAAACAGAATCACGCATACATGCACACACTCGCATATACGTACTCGCCGACATGTTTAGAAATAAAGAAAATAAAAACAATGTCATGCTATCGGCAATTCTGCATATGATGTCTTACAAATACATAGACATTCAACCATTTGGTTCTGCGTACCAAACCAATTCCGGATTACCAAAACAAAACGCTATTAGTGGGGCTAGTCGCTAGTGTGTGTTGTGTTGAGATAGATGGCGAGTTGATTTTTGTAAATTAAGTCTCAAACAGTCTGTGCCGTACGACAACCACCACCTTTTTAACTTTTTGCTCTAATTTGCTTACGGAAAGTGCCGTGGATGATGCATTTCAGCCAAAACTGCTGTTCTAAACCCAACTATATTTTCAAATGGGAAGCAAGAGCAACTCATGTCTTTAGAAGAGCCTCTACATCAGCGGTGTTATACTGACAAGAATTTTCTCAAAAAATGTAAATTGGATTTCCAAAATGTTTTCTTTTCAGAATATTGGTGCAATGTTAAACTTAAATTTTCAAATGAGATTGTTGAAAATATTATTAAATTTAGCAACCCACCATAAAAGCTAAAAGGATTCCCTGGAAGTGAGTCAAATTATACAAAAAAAAGAAGTGAAATCATGGTTTCCCCAATACAACACCAAAACATTCCCAGTAAGGCTCACGTATTGCGCCACCATACATATCGCCCTCGCCACCAATGTCACAACAACGCACCGATTTTGACAAAAGCATTACAACGGTATCGACGTATAGCGATGAATACAAATTTTCGAATTTGCCTTTCGGGCTCATAAATAGATGGGAAAATAAAGCCTGCGAATGATAAGAGATGGCTTCAATAATTTCTTCGATTATTGGTTTATTGGTCCTTTGAATTTTTGTTCATGTTTTCCTTTTTTGTCTTGCTCATACCTTTTACTGTCTGCAAAAAATGACACAAAAGCAATTCTGAGATGAAAATGTTGCAGGACGCAAAAAAACGTTTTAACAACATCCCTAAGGTGTTGTGTTGAAAGATTTTTTGGTCCCAAACGATGTAGTACAACGCTGTCACATCGTAAATTTAATATTTTTGACAAAGCAATAAACGAGTTCAGAACTGTAAATAAAAAAGGGACACATATATTCATTCTAAAAGAAACACATACACGAATGCAAATACTGTGGAATGGATCAATGCGATTTTATTTGAAAATTTCTGCCTGTCGTTTGAAACATTCAAAAGAAGTGCAATTGAAGAAGAACTTTTGTTAAAGGTAAATTAAAGTGCTTTGGTCCTTAAATATGTGAGACATAGTTCAAAGTTTTTAAATATTAATTAGAGGGTAGGCCAGGCTTGAGGGTTCATGTAAGAGTATACCTGACATCGACAAAATTGATTTTGTGTTTTTTGGAAATGCTAATTTATTTATTTAATAAAAAGCTTGCACCGTTTTTTGCAAACACTGGAATATGATTGTTCAACAAAATCTTCTTTGACTCGTACGCAGTTGTTATTCCACTTATCTGTTTGTCTTGTTTTTTGTCAAAACAAGATTTAAGATATTCCGCCTTGCAAAAATCATCATTCAAACCCAGGGCGGGCAATGATCACCACAATAATCAGCTAATATTAAATGGTTTGGCCTGAATTGATCACAATTCTCCAATATTAGATACAATATTCGAAAACACAAATAAATCATAGTTAAGAGGTACCTAATTTCAGTTTCATTTCACATGGAAAGGCTGTCGAGCCAACTCAGGGAATCTTATTTCCTTTTCTAGCGGCAACCAGATAGGAAGAAATTACCAGTTCGTGGAACACATTTGACGCATGGCTCTCCATCGCTTACAGGGCCAAAATCGGCGACGGGTCATATAGCTCCCCAAATGACATCGCCCACAAGAACATAGCTCTGTCTCAGTCGTTATGATATACCAGTGGCGGAAACAACCACGAAAAAGACGTGAAAACTCGACTGTCACAGAATGTTCCTTATCAAGACCAATGACTGACCTGCAGCGACTCGTTTTCAAAGCAATATAAATAGGTTTCTAAAGGACGGCAGAGAGTGCATTCCTCAGCACAGCAGCCTTCAACAATGATCTTTCCTTAAGCGATCTTACGATCTGTAATTTAATTGATCATTAAAGATCTTTCCTTAAGCGAAACTCTAAAAGGCAAGAAGTCGCTGTAATTGGCAGGAGTGTTGGCAGATGATCAATGAGCAGACTCACCTCGCCCTCAGATTTCTATCTGTCATCGAGGTTGATAGCATAATTGTATTTAACTCATCGCCTGCAGATCTTAAGATCTGCACAGGGCTGCTGTCATGTCAATGCCAAGCTTAAGGTTGTTACACGAGATAAAACTCCTTACCCACTGACAGTATGAATAAAAGTCCCGGCACTACACAACTACTGCCCAGATATGATAATTAAATTGATCAAATTTAGTAATCCTAACCTACCTATACACGACTGGAAAGTACCAAAAGTTGAGGAGGACACAGTGGGTTGCTTTCGCTATAGATCAGCTCTTTGGGTGGTCAACAGGCTCCACTTGCCGCAATCGAAGGCATGATTGAGTATGGTTTTGATGAAATCACAGTCCGTATTTATAAAAAAGTTGCGCTGCACGTTACCCCTCTAGAAGTGTGATCAGAGGTAAGAAGAGCTACAAGTTACACAAATATGGAGGTCGATGTAACACCACATCTGGAACCATCGACCATCACTGCCACTAATGAGCTATCCGAAGTGGCAGCTACACATAGACTGAAGACTCTTCTCAGTGACGAAGAAGAGCATGAGGTATGAGGATAATGCTCAAATTCCATGTCACCGTCCAGGACTGTGTTATTGTGTGTTATTGAATTATTAGGCGCCTTCCTTCTTTAATTAACGTACGAGTTTCGATAAGTTGGTCAGACAAACTCTTGGTTTGACTGAAACAAGAGGCAAATACAGGGATACAGCAAAGAAGTGCGTGGACTTTATTTAAGGTTTTAAAAAAGGAGAGGCACGTATTGAATTTGCAGGGAGATTTAAAAGCTCTTGAACGAGAACAAAAATAATTCGATTGAGTATCGAAATTGTTTCTTACAGATCACCAAAGGATAAGCATTGTCAACCGAAGCTGTAAGACAAATCAGATTATGGCGGAGAATTTATAAGATATACAATTCTTACAACTCAATGCAGACAGCTGACGAACTTGTTGAAGACCCACGATGCGATTTCGTAGTAAGCTGTTGAACTTTGTCTTATACCAATTGAGTTCAGATAGGTTTCTCATCTATTATCTACACATTTCGAAAAAATTCAAGAAATGTAAGCGAACACTGTAACGAAGTCACATGCTTTTCAATAAGTAATATTTTTCCCATCCAGAAATCGGAATTGACATTTATTAATACAATTCATACTCACCCCTTTCTGAAAATATTATGAGTAAACTAGAACAAAATCGTCTCTACTACTTCCGATATATAACGCCCAATTTCTTCACAAAGTTCTAAATTCCCTTTAAAACTCGATCCAGTGAATCTCGATCTAGCTCTAGAACTTAGTTTTTAAATTATTTCGAACTCGGGCATTTCTTCACTTCTCTGGAACTCGATCTAACATCGTCATTGAGTTCTAAGCGTTTAGAACTTGTTATTTTTAGAACCTAGTTCTAGCATGTTTTTGAAACTTTTGAGTCACCCGGCAGTGTTTTTTGACAGGAATTTCCTTCAATTCGAAACAAAATAGAACAAATTTCTGACTTTTTGTGCTTATGTTTTTATTTTGTAATGTGTACCAATAGTTATTTTTGTATGTGTATCTATGTTTTTATTTTTTGTTACGCCTGTGACGTGGTGTTTATGTGCGTTCGAATCTTACTCGTGCATAAACTATCAAGAAAAGAAAAGAAAAGAAAAGAAAAGTGCTTCCCGACTCAGCCGCTCGGAATTGGCGTTATATTGTTGGTCCCCTCAATCTTTCCCACGCACTTAGAGAATTATTGATGATGAGTGGCTAGCACTTCAGCTTTGGCATTTTTTTAGCTGTCACCACCGGCTACGAAATATACTCAGCTAACAAAAATATGGCCATTTGCTAACCATAAAGACATAACTCTTCACAAACGCTCCTGATCGTCAGGATTTTCCGGTGGAATCATATGCACCCATTGACTATTAGGTATATCCCAATATCCGAGTTTTTTACCTTGTAAGGCGTCGCCATTAACATTAACACAGACACCTTCAAAACTCACCAATCCTCCACCGGCGGCGCGGCTATTATATCTTCACATGCATATATGCATAATAAATTATTTTCATTTTTACGGTTGTTGTGGATGTTAAAGATCTTCTGTTGAAGTTGAAGCACTGCTAAGAACATAAGCTTTGTTAGTTGCAAGAGTTTTCCTACTCATTATTAGATACATGTACTCTGGACAAAAGAGACGAAAAAATCGTAACGTCCCATGTAGTTATTAATATTGGCACGTATTGGCATTCGATAAATACGCCGTTCTTCCAGGAAGACGTTCGCAACGTGTAGGTACTAAAAATCATCGTCCATAAATAAAAAATAAAATCCACTTTAATTTATTTTTACCTTTTATATGTGTTTGTATGCTCTTTTTATTTTCCAAAAAGGATAATAAATTCAATTAAATTCCCTCGTTGAAAATACGAAATTGTAATAAAACTAAGTTCTTAAGCACTAGGCCCCCGAATTCGAGGATCTAATTTTATCGAAGTTCTAACGCGTTAGAACTTGGTGAAGAAATGACTTAGAACTCAAATGAGTTCTAAAATTTTACTAAACCGAGTTCTTAGGGCTAGAACTTTGTGAAGAAATTGGGCGTAATAGTATCAATTTTTAATTGACTCATGGTCAAAGATTCAAATAGTCCGACTATTTCATCATCGGGATTTCCCTCCACCAGAGGTAAGAGGTTTCGATCTTGAAGTAATTTCTTCCTTCTTTTTATATGCCGATTTCGAGCCATCAGAAGACAGAGCCTTGAGAAAAGACAGAAGAAGGGGTGGTCAAAATGTCACGATAGTCAGCTCCAATTTTAATTCAGTAAAGGACCTTGTTCAGACAACGGTAGCTGTGATGAATTTAAACTCAGAATCATTGTTGCTTAGTGCTTCTTTTCCTAATCAGAGATGATTGGGGCTTTCAAGTGCAATTTGTATGATTGGAGAGTTTTCTTAGGAGAATCAGGATCTAGTAAAATGAACTGATCCCCACCGGAAAGTCGTCAAATCCAACCCCAAGTTTCAAGGCAAGTTTCAAGGATGTTGAAAAACATCGTTTGTGAAACAAACATCACCCAAAGTATGCAATAAAAAACTTCTTTCTTAAGTATGCTGATTTGAGTAAGGTTAACGAAACAGAATATGAATTCAAATTCCAAGAAATCAGCAAATAAAAACCAGAGGGAACACTTAAATCGAAATTACACAAATTAAATCTTCAAGCCGGTGGAAATTACAGACATTAAGGTTAAGATTCTGCTGCCTAAGGTGTGACTTTTATTTGCTTACACACTTGGAATTACACAGTGTCAATATTGTCATGTTATCATCAATTACCTTGAAAATCAAGGTACGACTAATTCTTCAAAATCATTAATTTCAAAAAGCCTTAACGTTACGAAAATTGTACATAAATACACAAACCTAAATCTTCATACGTCATGCTTCTTACACCTTCCTTCCATTTCCAAGCCTATCTCACAGGTAAGCCCACATACATATTATCGTTTATCTTTCAATTTGTTTTATTTCCGATTGATTTTTACACCCCACCTCAGGCTACCCTAAACAACCACTCTGGCAATGATAAAAAAAAAAAAAACTAAAGTAATTGAAAAAGCAAAGCAACAAAAAAACGATATTGGGAGAGTAAAAAAACTACGAGTGAGACGCCATTTATCAAACAGTTTTCCTGGTTTCCATTCGATGAGTGCTCCTTACTCGAAGGTGATATCTTCCTTTCTTATCTTCACATATGAAAAATTTGCCAAGTATTTTCCCGCACACATACACACACATAAACATGTTACTATATACACCAACACGAGCACCGCAAAGTGCCAAACAAATAGGTGAACCTGGTATCCTCCATCAATCCTGCTTGCGGGAAAGATAAGTCAAGTTATATAATTTCCTGGCAGAGGCTTTCTACATCACTCCGGTTCCTTATACTATTTTGTGTAAAAACCGAAAAGGGAAATGCTTTTTCTGTTTCTCGTTTATTCCGGAAAAATCGCCTTCGGCTTGCCTTAAGACGGCTGACAGCCAAGGGAACGATAAGAGGGAGCAGTGTATGGCTTGCAATATCTACTTTGTACTTTCAATAAATGCACATACAAATAAGCACTCAAGACAAATAAATATTTATATTTTCGGGAAAATAAAGCTACAAAGGGCCCGGAAAGTGATATTGTCCTCAATTTGGATTGGCGAGCCCAAATATACTCATATCTACCCAAACAAAAACAGAGAAAAAACAACTCTGAGAGTTTGGCCATTCTCATCCTTAAATTTATTCTTTTGAAATTTTATTTTTTCTTTTCCCAAAGTTTCCCAAGACGAGCGGAAACAAGTGTGGTGGCAGGCAAAAGTCCCTCGCAAGGACACTCAACCGCAACCATATGGATTGGAATTTATTTTCCTCGACACGAAGGAGAAAACGAAAAACAGTGTGAAAAAGGACTTTGAGCATTGGAATTGTGAAACAACTGAGAACTTGTCGAAGCTTCTTTGTTTTTTTCTCTGAAACTCTGTTTCAACATATAGCAGGTGGTTTTTTTTTTATGTTTTATTTTTAAATGTTGCACAATGATTGAATGGCAATTTCTGCCATACATGGATAAATATTCTTTTTTCGATCTAAAAGAAGGAAAAGGTGAAAATATATATTTTATTTCCAGAATAAGAAATGAAAAGTGGATTCGATTTCATCGACGCAGCAGATGACTATGTGAGGAAAAGCCAACCATTCGTACTCCCACATGAAATCCTTGCTTTATGGTTTCAAATGATAACCATCGATCTGTAATTTACTCACACAAAGTGAATCGTAAAGTTTACATTTAGAACCCCTTTATGGATAAATAAGGATTGGGAAAAATTTGTTGAAAGCTGCCATAAATTAGACAAGGAGTTACATAAATTTGATAGAAATAGAGTAATTTATTAAAAGGGGATAAGTGTAGGCCTTGTAGAATTTCAGTGATTCAATTGCTCATGTTATTGTCGAAATAACTTTTATGCCAAAATGGGAGAAAATATGTAGGCAGTAACAGCAAAACCTACTTTGATAAATTGGGCATTTTGAGTGCCACTTGTCTTATTTCTTGCCTGGCCAGAGCATTGCTATCCATCCATTCTAAATGATGACCAAGCCGTCTAAGTCACTGGCCAGGTCCGTGTCGTTGTACAACCCGTAAAGCTTGCTGATGAATCTCACTCTTCTTTCTCCATCACCGCACACGGGGCCATAAATTACCCGAAGAACAGCGTAACTGACTTTCCTCGGATTTTTTCGGCGTCTCTTCTCTGATCGAGAGAGGTATTTAGCACTCAATTAATTTCTTAGCCCTAAGAAACAGGAATGAGCAAGAGTTATTCATCGTTTAATTTCAGCGCTGTTGTTATTGCCCGTGTTAATAGCGGAGCCTAGGTAGACAAACTATTCTACTATCTCGAAGTTGAATGTTTTATCAGAGCCGTTGGTGCTGGATGTCCTTCGTCGAAGACAGCATATATTTCGTTTTCCCCTAATTTTCCAATAAAACCGATTTTTAGCGCTTCTGTTCTGTTTCGATTCTGGCAAAGGAGCCATTGATTTCACGCTGTGTTCTTCCCATTATATCAATGTCATCGACGTACGCGAAAAGTTGAACAAACATTTACACAGTTCGTCTCTGTAGATGCTGTCATACGCGGCGTTAAAAAACGATAAAAAGGTAGTGGGTATGGGTACCCATTTGGAGTTAATAGGTTTTTTCCAGGATCTGCTGCTGGTTGTTGGTTGACTTCCCTGGGCTGAAGCCACATTGATAAGAACCTATCAGATTATTGCCGAAAGGCATATTACGGCAGAGAGGATCCTTTATGCGATGTTAAATTGCTGAGGGTCCATTCATTGCATTCTTCCGACCATTTCTTACAGATGATTTGGTGCATGCTCCTATCTAGATTGTCACCTGTTGCTTTCAACAGCTTGGCAGCTAGACCTTTCGGCATAGGACTTCTTATATGAAGTTTCTTGACAGTCCCTGGTGACCTCTTGCGATTGTTGCCATCCGGCGTCGAATTTTCTTGCAGGTTTTTTTTTATTGTTTTGGTCGTTTTCGGGATATTCGTATAGCTCTATCTTACGACGAGGTATTGGTCCGAGTCGATGTTGGCTCCTCGTAAAGTTCGAACATCTAGAATGCTGCACAAGTGCCTTTCGTCGTGAGCCTTTATTCGTAAGAAATTCGAAAAAAGAGATTGTATTCAAATGACGATATGAGGGGCGAGCGAGAAAGCGAAAGAGAAAATGTGGTTCGTAGATCTTTCTATCCGTTCTCGCGGTAACAGTAGTTGTATAGAAGACACTTAAGTTGAACATAGAAAAATTTAAGTTTTTAATAGAACGCATCCACTATCTTATGTTCCAAAATCCAATAAAATAAAATAGCACTTTATCTTTTCTTTAAATGAATTAAAGGTAAAGTATAGAGAATGGCAGAAAAAGTAAGGGAATGGACGGCTGCGCACGTAAGGTGATGCGATCTATTTTCATTGCAGTATGGTCTTGTTAGTTGGAGGCGTGAGGGGAGGGAATAATGCTTCTCTATTTTTTTTTCGAATTTTATCTGAGAATGATAAGTCCGCCCATTTTTGGCAACAAGATCTCACCCCATAGATGAGCTAGGATGACTGAGTGCTTTCCGTTGTTAATGAAGTGGTCGTGGACGTTCTTAACGATATGTAGCATTTCGATGCCAAACAGGTCGGGTGCGTGAAAGGGAACAAAATACTAATGTCAGAGTGAATGAATCCAAAGAAAACGTCTTTTTTGGCGTGTGTGAGGTTTCTGAAGGCGTGGAAATAGTCAAAACTGGTTCAACCTCCTAACTACCCTATTTTAATTAACACTTAAGGTTTGAACCCATCTTTTAATTTCCTTTGAACAACTGCTTCTGTAGGTACTCTCAAGCACAAACAACCCAATAGATATCACCTGACCAGCTTATTGAACTTGTTGCCAGAGTCTGATTAAAAGGCATTGAAAGATTAGAAATAGTCTGAAATGTTCAATTAAAAGCATATTATAGAAACAAAAACTTTTTTTAAACAAATTATTGTATCCATTTTGTAAAACTTTTAATCTTAATAATTTAATATGCCATTTTTCTTTCCAGGTACGTACCATCATATTATGACATCCCAATTTCAAATGTAAACAAAACTTCCCTCTCGAAACAGAATTCGTAAGTATATCAAGTACGTTTATCCCCGTATTAATTCAACAACACAAAAATTGCTCATTTAAACCCAGATTATAATGAAAGAGAAAACACTTGACAGCTCTTCACCTATAATCGTTTTAAATGAAAACCCCAATCCCCTTTGCTCGTTATCCAAAACGAAAAACAACAATTCTTCAGCATCCGTCTCTAATAACGCTTACCAAGATCATACAACCCATCGAATCGGAACAGAAAATAAATTATCCGCTAACATGAACTTCCAAAGGATCTCCGTCTCTCGCTGCTGACGTCGCATACGTAATATAATACATGGATATGTAATTGCCCACACACACATTATGTCTATTGCTGACACTAATTTCGTTTCTTCATTTTCTGCCAAAAGGAGCAGCAACACACAGAATCTCAAGATGTTTTTAGTCATTCGAAGTGAATGAGCAAAAGAAAAAAATAAATAAAACCAAAAATACCCAAAGACGTTGTAGAAGAATTAGAAGACAACCCCATTAGAAGCAGACGCAAATTTGCAGAAGAAACATTTCCACCACCCGCCCATCGGATCAAATCTAATCTACCTATGTAGTATATTGAGTTAACCGCACACACATCCTCTAGTACCCTTCTGTGTTCTATTGTTGTTTATTTGCAATTGGAGGAGTCTTCTTTTGTCCTCTTATCCTTTGAAGAGAACAACTAACAGCTCATTTGTTCGAAATATTTCACTAGAAATTAGTTCCAATGTTAACGCATCCGCTGCTGCTGCTGCTGCTGGCCCTTTTCGACAGCAAATAGAAATCAGTCTGATAGAATCGACCTGGGTACAATAATAGAGACGGTAGTCCTCAATCGGAGCAGAAACGAAACAATAATAAATATTTCCTTCACTCGACTACACTCTTGACTTTAACAGGACTTCCTGCGTCCCTATCCTTGGTGCTCTCAATCTTATCAAGAAGATAGAATTCGATGCGTTAACGCCTCTATTAACCCATATCTAGAAATTCGAGTGGGATGAAACTATAGGGCCTCTATTCAATTCATATACACACTCCTTATACACATATCCGAAAGGATAAGGAAACAAACAAAGCTGAGTATCTAAATCTGCTCTATCTACTGCCGAAAATTGTGTCTTTGGGTGTATATACATACATACTCAGAAGAAAGAAGAACAACGCAACACGAAACACATGATGCTTTTTGATAAAGCACAATCATTTTGCCAAAGGTTGATCCTTTCATTTGCTCTAAATCTGCGTACTTGCTTTTCATTTCGTATGCTTCTTCTTCTTCTTCTTTGTTCGTTTTCAGTCAAAAAGGAGAAAGCATTCTTTTGGTTCTGGTTTTTTTTTTCAACAAATAGAATTAGAATAAGACATTTTTTGTTTTCTTTTTACCAAAAATGTTGTTTACCTTAGAAAAGAACGTTAATCTCATTCACGTGAAATGAGCCTGGAGAATGTGTCGTGTGTCGTTGGCGTATCTTGTTTTTGAGCTTTGTAAATTCAACTTCTTCGTATAATGATAAAAGAACAACAAGAAACACCGAAAAAAAAATGCAAATGAAAAAAGAAACCGAATAAGCTTATGCAAAGGATTTCAAGGATGTTGATTTTTTTTTTGCAAGACTTGCAGGAATCACATATTTTTTTACTTTGTTTTTTCTAATTTATTCATCATTACTTTTTTCTCTGTTTGCCTTATCTTGCGGCTTAACCTTACCTTTTTTTTAAACTTTCTATTCCTTGATGTTCTAATAGGAGTCCTCATGGATTACAGCTCACTGATTTTTTTTGTTATGTTAAAGAAGTTATTAGGGTTATACCTACTGGTGGTTTGTCTTTTTTTCGGTTATTCTTATTCTTGTTTTGTCTTCGTCTATTAAGATTGTGTTTTTCTTAAATCTTAACTGAGATTGTAAATTCCGAAAGGACCGTTTTAGATATTTTGGTCTGTATATTCAATTAAATACGACAGTGGCCTTTTTTCCCAGGGAATGTTCCTATTTTGTAGAAGTTCTTAAGAATGAGCGGTTTTGTGTACCAGTAAGAAGTTTAAAGACTTAAATCCTATCTCAGAATCATAAAAACTTTGAAATGCGTTCCTTAATTGAGGTGCTTACGATGTTTGGTATTTCCAAGGTTAGGTTAGGTTAGTAGGGGTATGCACAGCACTAATCTGTTGCGTATACACGCGGGACCACTGTTCCATTGTGATCTCCTTATCAAAAAGAAAGCGTCGATGTTCCTTAACTATTCATTAACGAATCAATCTGTGCTATCAATGAATTTCTTCATGTTTGCCATGGGGACCCGCTCTAGATCATTCAGTTCTTCAACAAATCGGTTTCCGAAACATTGGAGTCAGACTTAAATAATATTTAATCAAGCCTCATCCTACGGACGGTAGACCATATCCACACTGATATTTTCGCTGTGAATTTCAAAGCTGTGTCAAAAATATAGGACAAACAGGAAGATCTATTCACGAAAGATTTTTAGAACACAAACCAAACGCAAACACCAGGGGTGGAATCGTGTAAGGTGATTTGTGACTATCACCTTTGTGACTATCAAATGTGATCAAATTTTATTTTCCTTCTGTGTAAGGTGATCACTAAAAATTATTCGCAACTTGGCACTACTTCCAAAAATAAACGTTTGACGTTTCGTTTTTGACCTAAGAATCCTTAGTATGTATATGGCAAACTAGCAATCGATCATCGCGTCATCTAGTTACAAGCTGAGAAAGCTATTTTTTGTACATAAGTTGGTATTGAGAAGAAAAGAAACACGATTCTCGATAGTACTAGGTATTTCATATACACAGGCACAGCAGTTGTTGACTCCGATTTATTCATTACGAGGTTAT
>CAKKXW010000003.1:49467667-49678378 GCA_920937365.1 Sphaerophoria rueppellii
CGGAAGATTTTAATTAATTACGCTTACCGTTGTTATGCCAGGACTCTTATATAAATCAAATGTTTACTGAAAAGTATAGTAAAAGAGGTGGGTTGGCGAATCGAGCAAAAGCTATTTTCATTTGTTAAGTTGGTTAGGGGATTCAGGTGGGATAAAGATAGCTGAAATTGCCAACCCAATAACAACGTATCGCGTGACATTCGCAATTATATCTGCATTAAAATTTATTTATAAATTCGTAAATAAACAGCGGTTTTATTACCTCACCCTAGTTAAGGTTAGATCTATCATCTATCTAAATAAGTGTAGGGCATAGTGCAGCAACATAAAAGTCGATAGAAATAGGGTGGACTTAGGGGATTGGTTGAATTGTTTACTTTTATCGAAAACGAGCTAAGCGGTTGGGTGGAGAAAATGATATGAAAAGTCATTTGTAAACTAAATATATTCTCAGGACCGTATTGTTGCCATTCGCATTAATTAATTTTAGAAGGCCTTGTTATATTTCCTCTAATGGAAATTTAAATTGGCTTTTAAAATATTTAATGCATATTTAGGGTAAGCCAAATTCAATCTGACTTATTCTCTAATTTGATGTCAAACAACACAAGGCCAACTTCGAAATTACTATGATTATTTATTTTATTTATTCGATAAGTTATTTTGTGAGAGATATTGCGGGCCTCTAAATTTAATTGAAATAAATTCACTACTGGTAAGCAAATGCAAATGTTGGGGCAGGGACATACGGCGAATGGTCAAATCAAAACAATAGTTAAGGATTAAGCGGCTGTCAGGACAAACATAGAAGAATATAAAAAAAAGGAAAAAACACGAAGCACACCGGTTGTTAACATTGGTTTACGATTTTCAGTTAGTGGTATATAATCAAAAGGGTCAAAAAAGGGTTGCCTATTCTTCTCCTTTGGTATCATCTATAGAAAAAAAAAACTGCATCAGAAATTATCGAAGTTCTAAATCGAATTTGAAGCAATCAAGAGTTTACTTTAAATATTAGTAAATATAATATTGAGTGTAATCATCATGAACTAATTGTAACCCTTACGTTTGTAAGTTGACAGTTAAAGGAAAAGACGGACCCAATAATGAAGGTTTAATTGAAATTGGAGGTAGTGAAATAGTAAAATTGTTCACAGAAGAATTAAAGGGGTGAGGTGTGCAGGAAGTTAAATACCAAGAAGATAATAATCGGTCAGACAGGAGATGTTTTAAGAACTCATGAGAGTACGCGAAACCACAATAAAAAAAAAATGTGCACGACTGGTTCGTACGAACTTGCTCCTGCGTGCTAAAACTAAATATTTATGATTACTTTTATGTTCCATAAATTGCAAAAAGTAGTGTTAAAATAAGAGATATACTCTAAGAAATTCTGATTACACACTTACTTACAGCTTACATTTAACTCACAAAAAAAAAATCAATGTATAAAAATTATAAGAATTTTTTAAAAAATTAAAATTGTAAAATGTACCCCGTAAATATATTTAACTCAAAAAATTTAAATCCCAAACAAATTCAAACCTTATTCTTGATTTATTGATTTTTTTTTTTTGAAAATCGTCGGAGCCGTTTTTTTTAAATTAATTAATTTAAATTAAATTAATTATAAAATTTTTCAAAAATGTCTTAAAATTAATTTGGGTATGCAGTCTTTAAGACCATGTAAATATACATATTATGCTTCAATTTTAATTTTTAAAATTGATCCATTTTTGAGATACAGAATTTTGAAAAAAAATTAAAAATACATATTTTTTAAAAATCCAAAAAAATTTGAAATTTTTTTGAATACAAAATATTATTTGAACAATATATACGTACCTTAAAAAAAAAAAAACTTACGCTGATCGAACTTTCATTTTTCGGGAAAATCTAATAACAAAAAAACGGTTCTATGGGAGGTACCGTTTTAGAGCAATACAATTTTTTTTTTTTTTTATAAAATACAACTTTAAAAAAAATTAAACTCGAGGAAGTTCAAAAAAAATCGTAGGAGCCATTTTGGAGAAAATTGAAATTTTTTGGTTTTTGGCCAAAAAATCGTATGGTGACTACCAGAGATTAAAATGAGTCAAGTATTGCTTGTAAGTTTCGGGTATTTACTCAAAAAAAAACGAGTTTGATCAAACTGAGTCAACCATCAAACAAGTAATTTCGAGTTTTTTTATTCATGAGTAAAATTATTTACAAGTCATCCCTTATTTCAAACGAGTTCAAACGAGTTTACTGATTGAAAGTAGAATCGCTTACAATCACCACTCCATTATTCATGGCGCTTGTAAGTAAATCGAGAAATATTGTTTGGTTTGTTTGAGATTTGTGTGCTGAGTGGAAATGTTGGTAATTTATGGTCAGGAGGTTTATTTTCATCGTTGATTTTTTTCATTCTCGAATTTGTATACCAGTGTATAATTTTTTGAATAAAATAGAAATGAATAGAAATAAATAAGTCCACATATTTTTTGATTTTTTGTGTTCAAAACACCATTGTAGAATATTAACAGGACCTTGTGTATGGGTTTCAATATACATTTTGATTTCATGAGCAAATTAATCCGCGTTTGCAGTTGAATTTTCTCCAGCAAAATCGGGGTACATATCAAATTCCCTTGAAGAAACTGACGGTTGCATATTCAAAGAGTTCGTATTTTGGTTCAATGGCTGGAGCTAGGGACTTTATAAAATCGTAAATTTTAGTCTTCTCTACTGCTTGGAATAATCTTATGTTGTTACATGGCGGCTATTAGAACGTAGCGGTCTTGAATGTTAGCTTGATCTCAGCGTAAAATAAAGTCATAAGATAATGTTTCACTTTTCCTTTGAATTCAGGTAAATTGAATGAATCCGTTTCACCCAGGACACAGGTCGTCTCTTTAAAGGGATTCAAGAATATAACAATTTCATTCAATAAATTATTGTTGATCTCTTGAATTCGTTGCAGCTGTTGTTTCTGCTGTAGAACATGCACAATATCTGGCATATTTTCTTGAATCGATTTGCACATCTCATACCTTACGTTCTATATCCTTATGATTTCATTTGACTCTTAATATTTAAAAATGTACTCATTGAAACAAAAAAATCTTATATTATAAAAAAAAATGCGGAAAACCAAAAATTATTACTGAAACTAATTCATTCATAGCTTGACTTCTTCTTTCATACCTCAATTTTTGTTTTAATACTCTAAAAAATAGCTAACATCCCACCCTAGAAAGGGATTACAATATATTATCCAGAAAGTAGTAGATAGCTTGGTAATAGGTAGAAGTTTAGATATGTCAATTATTAACAATATTTAAAATGTCCTTCTCCTTACAGAACTGCATTCTCTACTAACCGGTAGCAGGTATTCCCACGACATAATCTTCGTCAATCACTACTTTCTATTTAGGTACCTATACAAACATACCTAGCCTACATTTAATGCATGCATTCATTAATAAATCCTTTCTTTAATTAATGTGAAAAATAATGTTTCCAGTGCGGATTATAATATTTATGACTGAAAATCCGGCCACCTAACTCTTTTATAAATATTTTTACTCATTAAATTATAACCCATACAAAGCCTACATCTTTCTTTTTTTTCTTCGTAGAGAGAAAAAAAATGAAACATCCAATCAATTTTACCCGAAAACTCGAACATGCTCGAGTAAGTACAAGCAAACAAATTGCTTGTGAATCAATTTGACTTGAAATGATCGAAACCGAAAAATATTTACGAGTTTCCTCTGCTTGCTTGGTTTGACTTACAAGCCTTTTTACTTATGAATCAATTTATTCATAAATAAGGGTTGCAAACGAACGAGTATGAACAAGCACACAAGAAAAAGTTGGACGTGTTCGAACTGTTCAAACATACTCATTTTAATCTCTGGTGACTACCCTTAATTTTGATCTTAAAACAAAAATAAAAAAAAACTGGGATATAGGTTTTTGCTCAAACCTCTAATTTTCAAATTTGAAGTCAATCGGACCAGTAGTTAAGGCTGTATATGCCTGTAAACTTTCCGACAGACAGACAGACGGAATCGCCGGACCCACTTTTTTCGACTTCTTTATCATCGTAATGTCATATCTCATCCTCATCTCAATTTTTTTTTTTACGAATTCAATATCAATACTTCCTATATATTCTATAATACATGTCGCAAGTAAAAATGAGAGTGCAGCAGTTAATCGAGATCTTTACCAAATCAAAGTATGTGTATATTATAATTTTTGTCATCTAAATCACAGATATATATATTTTTTTTTTAAAGGGACAAGAACAAATTAAGTTCACACCTTTTTTCTGGTCTGTATTCTGAAAAGAGAATGAGTTCAAAAATGGATCCCCCGATGCAGCGAACAATCAGTTTTGTATGCAATGTGTTTTCTAATGAAAACTTTGAATAAATTAGACGCATAACTTCACCGCCTTAAGAAATTGTCTACATTCAGCAATAACTGCATTGTTTGTTTTTATTTAATAGAATGTGTCCATATTATTGATTTTGGTGGCCCCATGATTGCAATTAAATGAAAAAATGAGTGCGACCCATGTGGTCCACACCACTAACTTCCCAGAGTAGAAAAAAAGGTAAAATAAGATATAACCTTCCAGCCGTGGATTCAAAGGGGGGTTTTCCATATAAGCAACTTATATCTATATATACAAAATGAAATCCTACGTGTCCTTGCCACTAATTACTGGTAATTCTTGATTACAAGAACGGTACACATACCTACTACAAGGCAGTGTTGAAAAAATCTGTGAACAAATAAAAGCCATGTAATGATTCACATTCAGTCACGGCGGGAGAAACTATAATTAGAGGAATCAAAAATGAGAATAGAGGTTGTTTTCGCCTTTTACCAGTGGTGGTCTTGTTAAGAAAAAAACTAGAAGATAGAATATTACTGCACCCTCTTTTTGACAGATAGGTCGCCTAGCGCCCATCCGTTTACAATTTAGTTTGCTGGTCCGCAAATCGCCGTTTATGCTGCTAACAAATTGGTTTGAGCCTGAATGTACAACTCCGGGGTCGTTCGCCGCTTGCCCTTAGCTAAGTGCTAAAGTAAAAGTATTTAGTACCTTATTTACTCTTAAATCAACTCCTTCAGAGTTTATTCAAGACAAAGGTCGCTTTGCGTCCGCCCGTTTAATCTTTAGCTTGCTGCTATAGACAGGTTCGTAGACCACCATTTACGCTGCTAACATCTTGGTTATAGCCAGAACAAACCACTTCTAGGGCCGTTCAATATATATTGTAAGACAATAAGTTAAGCTGCTTCTTGGGGACGACCCTGGATCCGCTGAATCATACCTCATAATAATCTTTGTGTGATTGGTTCTGTTGGAATTCTAATAATTATCTGGTTATTTGAACTTATATTAAGTGAAACTCATATTAACAAAGTTTCGGTTAAATTACTATTGGTAAACAATAGTTAATACGCGGATATGGAAAATGAGAAGTTAATTTTTCACCGCAGTCCGTGGCTACCTATGGAACATACAAAATTTTAAAAATTATTGTTTTTAATCTTTTAAAATAACTGCAAAGAAGGTGGAACACAATACCAAGAAGACAGGCTATTCACATTAGGCTTTATGGATATCCTTGCGCGGGAACATGCTACTCGCAAAGACCTTATGTAAGATAATCATATTTCCTGATCCGCTTGTTATCTGCTCCGTAGAAGTAATTCTCCACAAAACTACTTAGGTACACATTATTTGCTGAATGAATCAACAAAGTGAACACACTTTGAAAGCGGTGACATGATGACACTTCCATCAGAACGAACAGAGAGCGTCTTTAATGAAACTTATCCTATTCAGCTGCCAGCAGAGCGGATTTGTTTAAATATCAATGAATCAATTTGTACCTATGTACAATCTAAGCAATTAAATTTAAAAAAAAAAAATAACCATCGGATCACGTTTTTAATTTAGTATCAAGAGAGTATTGATTTGTTCTCCTCTGAACGTAACGTAGTAGATATTTAATTACAGACATAAACCACAATCACTTCTCTAATTTCCTTACCGAACAGGTACTAAGTTATAAAGCACAAGTTCCAAGAGCAAAACTGAACGCTGCTCATTTGAGCGAACAAAAAACTAAAAGAGAAAAAAACAATATAAATTGTTAAAGTATGAAAGTAGCGCCACACCATATATGAGTAATGACTATGCAATAACCTCTATCCTCTATGTCTAATGTCTATGTATCCATAACCTTCCTACCGTAAAAGTGTTACGATCGTAAAGTTTTATAATGATGCTGTAAGTTGGTATTTTATTACACCTGCTACTTGCTTGCGGCTCGTCATCTCTGTACGATTGTAAATAGCTCACAGGCAAGTACAATTTATGTGAGGTTTTTGCCTTTTGCCATTAATGCTATGCAGTGTATATGTCTCTCCTTCCGCCCCCAACGCAAGAGATATTAACTAAGTTTCATTTTCATGCGGTTTGGCTGAAATTGGATTTTGAACTATTTCACTTTTTCGCAGCCATATCTAATATCTAACATCGAGCAAAAAATAATATTATTTATGAAGCGAAGAGGGGGTGGACAAGCACAAATTGAGCCCTCGAAAATTCTTTGGAATTGACAGTTTACGTTGCGTTCAAAGATCAACGTCCATCCATTTGTATGTTAATTTGATATGACACTTAGTTCAAGCATCGATAAAAATGTCACCAAACCTCAATTCGAAGGAATTATTGCCATCGAAATGTCATAAATATTGTCCAATTCACATCACATTATGCCATTCAGCACTTTTACGTTTGGCGATAATATGGATGTCACATCTAATAGTCTTTCCTTTAGACTGTAAGTGAGCTTTTGTGCCATAGGCGAATAATAAACAAATAAACGCCAACGCCATTCTTTTATAACTGGTCGTTAATTTTTCGACTGTCGTCATTGTCGAAATAATATAGCCAAGACACATTCAATATTGATATCACATAGTATAGCTGCCCTTACCCGCATCATAATTGTGATGTAGACAATTTTGAGATAAATCAAAAAAAAAAAAGGCAAAAAAAAAAATGATGGATCATTTGAGAATATAATAATGACAGGTCGTCATGTCGATTTATCGGGTATGGCAAGGTGTGGTCATTGTCGGCCATGAGTAGTTTTGGTACATGATTTCTTTTGTGGCATGTGAACATCGAAAATTATCTTAAATTATCTTGTCGAATGGGGAGGCCAAATTCCATTAGTTTTTCTTTTGTTTTTGTAATCTGTACATACGGAGATAATGATTGATATTAGATGATGGAGCAGATTTTTTAGAATTTGCATCAATTTTTGAGTAGAAAAACAAAAGTTATTTTAACTTAATTATGACAGATTAATTTGGATTTGGATTCCTCTCACGGAAACGTTTAAGTCATCTCCAATTTAAGAATTCTGACAATTGTATTGTTGATATTCTCTTCGATGGTTAAAAAAAAAGATGATTCTTTAGGGAGTCGTACGAAATCCCCAAAAGACAGAATCCCCATTGACAAAATCCCCAAAGAACAAATATTTGTTTGCCAAAATCTCCTTGAAATCTCCAAATTTTGAAAATTCTTTTCAAAAAACAAAACAGAAAATTATGTGTTTTGAACAACGATAGTAAATTAGAGGTGCTTCCACCAATGGCTGGACTCCGGCCAAATAAAGGAATTGACGGAAAAAGCCATTGGTGGAAGCACCTCTAAGTTACTACCGTTGTTCAAAAACACATAAATCGAATTGACGGACGCAGCCTAACTGCAGTGTTAAATAACACAAAAACAAATTAAAATAGAAAATTGTCGATGAAGTTGTTACCAAAACAAAGTTAAATTTTTTAATTCCAACGTAACATCTCGTGCAACCTTACCTAAATAAGACAATATAAAATATAAATCGAGCGATTTAATCGCATGATTCACTACTTGAACATAACGTGGTTTGGAGACTTAGGCATGGAGATTTTTGCAATGGAGATTCTCTCTTTGGAGATTTCGCTGCAGGAGATTTGGGTTTGGGGATTTTCGTTTGGGGATTTTGTCTTTTAGAAAACGTCACCAACCCGAATCTTTAGCATTCTTTTAATTGCAAACAAAAATAAATGGAGTTATCAAACAAGAATTTAAGTTTAAGATAACAGTTCAATCACATTTTCCTTGCACTGAATTTCTGAAACTGGCTTTTTTGAATGTTCTTACTAGCAAAAATGTACTAGTTCGGTCCAACTTCTTTATTTGAAATCCAAAGGATTTGAAGTTTTTTTTTTTTTTTTTTGTTCTCATTTCCAGTTCACAGGTTTCAAAATCTGCCAGTCTAGTGTTTCAACTATGAAAGTTATTTAATCGCCAACCCTATTGGGAAAGTGTGAAGGTAGATTGCTAAAAGCTTTCACAAAGTTTTCAATTCTCAGCTTGGTAACCGATCCTTTATCAGGCTTCGATTGGGTATTAATAGAGCTTCCTCGACTTTCAACGGCGATTAACCGGTGTTTCAACGGACAAGTTCAAGAGTTAACTCAGACCAAATGATCAGTTTCAGCATAATAGAAGGCATAAGGTTTTCAACATGATTTCCTACACATTTCCTACAAAAACTGGTTGATCAGTTTCAGCATAATAGAAGGCATAAGGTTTTCAGCATGATTTCCTACACATTTCCTACAAAAACTGGTTGTGAACTATATTTTATTGAATTGGAAAAAATCATACAAACACTTTTTCTCATATCTTCTTTGTTCGTAGTCGATGTATATATTTATTTTGTGGAAAAAATGTACGTTATTTTGGAATTTGTTATGTATGCAGCCGATGCGTCATTAGAATCTAGTGCTGCAAACACTTAACAGTGCATAAGTCAAGTTTGGTCTATTGCCCTGTCGTAACTTCCAATTCTCTTGGATTTTAACGCAGCTGTTTTTTTTTGTTCATTTGACGACTTGTCCAGCTAATTACGATTATGCCTCTGAAATTATTCGTCCTCATAAACCATTGTGAGACTGAAACGATGATAAAAAAAATAAGATTGACAGGATCAGGTGAGTTCAACACCTAGCTCGTAGGAGCGATGAGTAACCGACCTTGAAAGTCATTTACAAGACCATGACGCTCCAGGACTTCGGATCTAAATTATATTTTGTATGCTGTTCTTTCTTTAGCTGTAAGGCACTGGGGAGTCCTATTGGCATCCACTACTTTAATGAACTAGAAGAGTAATCTGAACTCTGCTGAACTGAAAGTGCTTGAAATGGCTCAACAAAAAATTGAATTCATAGGTTAAAAACAAACTTTTTTAGTAGTTACAATACTTAGGGGTATCACAACTAATCTACATTGATCTAAGTGTGACGGCAACACAACCAGCTATCAGCCCATTTACCCTAACCTAACCTATGTTAGATTTTGGATGTTGTCACCCAACGATGAATTTTCACCACTAAGTCAATGTTTGCAGGACTTACAAATGAGAATATAAACCAGATAGCATTATAAGTTTTTTCTAGAATCATTTTGCGCACAAACTACCACTTGGTTCCCCGAATCGGTGACGTAAAATATCGCCAAACGAAATAAGGCCGAATTCGAAAAATTTGGCATTATTTCGTTTTTAAAAACGAATTCTCAATTTGGCAATATTTCGATTAAGAAAACGAAATAATTCCAATTTGGCAGTATTTCAATATTAAGTTATGCAGAATTAGGTCTCGAAGTCAGAAATCTTACTTAGTGTTATAATTATATGAACAGTATACTTTACTATGAAAACACTTGTGAAATTAATATTTATAGTTTGACTATCGAACAATACTGAAGTTTTTCAGTTTTAATTTGTTCATTCGATCATATTTTCTTGTTCAATAAACATCTTGTAAAAGGAATTTTCTCTTATTATTAAATTGGACTTGCTGGAATAGCCATTCTAACACTTATGTATGTGGTCACTATTATGTGGTCAGCAGTCCTAAATTTATTTTATCATCCATCGGACAAAAGTCCCATATGAAAAAAAGTGTTTTATTAGAACCAAATAACTCTATTTGTACTCGTCGCTATTATATGGAAACAAAAAAATGTGCACGACTGGGTCGTACGAACTTGCTCCTGCATGCTAAAACTAAATATTTATGATTACTTAATTTGCAAAAGGTAGTGTTAAAACAAGAGATATACTTTAAGCAATTCTGATTACACTCTTACTTACAGCTTACACTTAACTCAAAAAAAAAAAAATATATAAAAATAATTAGAATTTATTAAAAAAATTAAAATTTGGAAATGTACCTCGTATATACATTTCATTCCAAAAATTTAAATGCCGAACAAATTCAAACCTTATTCTTGATTTATTGAATTTTTTTTTTGAAAATCGTCGGAGCCGTTTTTTTTTAAATTAATTTTTTATATATAAAATTTTTCAAAAATATCTTAAAATTAATTTGGGTATGCAGTTTTCAAGACCATGTAAATATACATATTATACTCCAATTTGGATTTTTAAAATTGATCCGTTTTTGAGATACAGAATTTTGAAAAAAAAAGTTAAAAATATTTTTTAAAAATCCAAAAAAAAATTTGAAATTTTTTTGAAAACAAAATATTATTTGAACAATATATAGTACTTTCGAAAAAAAAACTTACGCTGATCGGACTTTCAGTTTTCGAGAAAATCTAATAACAAAAAAACGGTTCTATGGGAGGTACCGTTTTGGAGCAATACAAAATTTTTTTTTTACATAAAACACATGAATGTTTAAAAAAATTAAACTCGAGGAAGTTTAAAAAAAATCGTTCGGGCCGTTTTTGTGAAAAAAAAAGTTTTGGTTTTTTGGCCAAAAAAATCGTATGGTGGCTACCCTAATATTTGATCTTAAAACAAAAATAAAAAAAAAATGGGATATGACTTTTTGCTCAAACCTCTAATTTTCAAATTTGAAGTCAATCGGACCAGTAGTTAAGCCTGTAGATGCCTGTAAACTTTCCGACAGACAGACAGACGGAATCGCCGGACCCACTTTTTTCGACTTCTCTATCATCGTAATATCATACCTCATCCTCATCTCAAATTTTTTTTTTTACTTGCCATATATTCTATATGTCGCAAGTAAAAATTTCATCGTAAAAATAAAAAAAAAATGTGTATATATATAACTACAAAATATATATAAAAAAAAGCCTTATAGATACAAAGGAGCATTTTTATTTATACTATTTGTAGGCAAAATTGACAGATCAATTCATTTTTCAAAGCTGCTGCCATTTCCTTTATTTTGGAAAAGGAACCACCACGCACCTTTGTAATGTGCGCTAGAGTCTGGTGAGCAGGTTCCGCATTGCAATGATTCATTTTGAGCATCTTTTTTCACTTTTGTCTGTCTAAGGATGATGACGATCTGGAACATACAAAATCGATTTGATTGGAAGCGAAACGAGCGGAAAAAATTTTGCCCAAAAGAGAATCAATTCGCGCGAATTTTTTTATTTTCACCCCACATTGATTCTCTTTTGGGCAAAATTATTTCCGCTCGCTTCGCTCGCTAGCTACTGTACCTGCTTCATGTTTTGGTTCAAGCTCCACATCCTTTATTGAAATAATATTTTAAGACATGTGAGACTGAGTTAAAGTTTTGTATTGCAAAGATAATACTTACATCTGCATCGACTTGATGCAAGAAAACTAAACTTCCCATCAATACAAAAATGTTTTTCTGATGGAGCTGTTAATGTTATTGAAACAGCTCAGTTATTTTAGGTGACAAAAGATACAATAAGATGAAACTGGGTTCAAGTACAGTTAGCTTGTAGAATGCCCTACTCTCACCGAACACCACAGTTCAGAAGAACGTTTGCATTGGGAAGAGTTTCCTTTAGGTCACATAGCTTAGAGCATGCGGTATGTTAACCTTGAAAACATGTTCAAACTGTCCACTCAATTTATTGTTTTACAAAATGTTTTAAACCTATAACGAAGGTCAGAAACCCTGAATTTTATTTCTGGACAGGTCCCAAAATAGAATTCCCACCATAATTATTGTGCGAATAAATAAATAATTATATTTAACTTGTAAAATTATGGTAATATTCAATAAATTGGTTGAATTATCACATATTTTGATTGAATTATAATAAATTACTAACATTGCTCTAAAACCTGTATAGTTTCACTGAAACAAAAAAAAAAATTGTACAGTTATTTCCAACTCGCAGTGGAAATTTATTCACTTAAAAAGTAAGCAATTCCCTTGAAGTTATTTCCCTGCACCGATTTACGAATATAGAAATAATTCGGGGTTACTTCCATTATATTTTTGGCCTTATTTCTTTTTAATCGAAATAAAGCCAAATCTGGTCGTATTTCGTTTTGAAAAACGAAATAAGACCAAATTTGAAATATGGTGTTATTTCATTGGCGTTATTTCACGTCACCCCCCGAATCGCGTTGGCAAAACATATATCAGCTGCCTGCAGTCAACTTCTGATTATGGTACTCATGCAAACGGGTGGTCATTCATTTACTTACAGTCTGATTCTCCCCTTGTGAGGAATCAGAAGTCATAAGCCCTTGTGACTATTTCTTGTGAGGATTGTTGTGATTCGATAACACAATGAAACTCACCACAGCCAAGGTGAAATCTTTCTTTTAAAAAATGGCCTTACTCACAGTCAACATAGAAGTCGCTGGAACAAGAGATTGATTTATCTATACTGATACACAAGAAAGATGTAATTTATATTTTTTGAATCGTTGATTAATGCAATATATTATGTACATTATGATTTATGATACATTAATGTCCCAGATATGTTCCACACAAAATGAAATGCATAATTAGTGATTTTTTCAGTAATAATATGAAATATGTTTTATTATTATGAATCAGTTTTAGTATGTATCTGCATTAACCAAATGTATAAATGCGCCATAATCATTTCTACTTCCATTTTTTCACTACTCAGAAATCACAATGCCAAATCTCAAATAATTTGATAGTTATGACCTGCTCTGAAGGAGATCACAATTTCGATTGTTTTGTGACTCTCACAAGTTGTGACTTAGGAGGAGAAAAATCAATTTCACCTCTTCTTATGACTTGTGACCTTGTTAGGTATGATCAGTGATCACAGTACACAGAATAAAAGGTATTATATTGCGCATCTCTCAGAGACCAAAGATGACAGAAGTGAGAAAAGGCACAAAAAGAAATGCCGATAACACAACAACAACTTTTGTTGTATTTCGACATTTTGGTCTCTGAAATGTGACATATGCGCGAACTTTAGAAGAAGAAAATCGGGAATATTTATTTATTTATTTGAAAACAATAATCACTTACAACTTAAGACATTTGTCTTATAAAATGTTACAAGCCTTTAAATTATTACATTAATAACAAACAAACTCGGGTTCTTGAGTTTGAATAATTTGATGCAAGAAGCTGATTTGATGAAATTTCAATAAATTATCCAGGCTGCAACCGCAAATTTGAATTGAAAAGGTAGATACATGGTCGTATCGGCGGCGTAAGTTAAATAAATACTGGGCAATATTGTTGTATACAACATTAAGTTTGCGGGTCGTGGCATAGTCCAAGTCACAGATAACTTCACATCCATAAAAAAACAGGTAGGTTTGGCTACCAACATTTTGGTTTTTTTAGGAAGGAACCTTTGAGTGACCTGGAGAACACGAAGGCTACCATAAAGGGTACGATTGAAAACGATTCCTAGATTCCTAACGGAGCAGACATAATCAATGTTTCTGATATCCAGCTTCAACGGGTTTAGAACTGATAAATCAAATGCTTTGCGGTAGATGGGCAGGGTTTTCGATTTTACAGGATTTAAGCAGAGATTATTTTTCTTTGACCAACTGGAGATACGAAGTAGGTCCTCGTTCATTAAAGAAACCATGTCATTTTTAGCAAGGAATGGGCGACTTATCAAAAGTTGTACATCATCTGCATATAGATGAACTAGACTATTTTTAACAACTAGCGGGAGCTCGTTGATATAAAGGGAAAAGATGATCGGCCCAAGTATAGATCCTTGTGGTACACCAGTTAGAACACTCATAAAGCTGGATGATTGATCATTTATGACAACGCGTTGTTGTCTTCCACTAAGATACGAAAGCATCAACTTACAAGTCTCAAAAGAGAATCCGAAGTTATTACTTAGTTTTCTACACAGTATCGAATGGTTGACAGTGTCGAACGCCTAAGAGGGTTAGAAGTAGAAGAGTTAAGTGGTCACTGTCCTTTCTACTTCGTAGTTCGTCTGTCACTAAAAGTAATGCTGATTTACAACTGCGTTGTGGATGAAAGCCAGACTGACATGTGCTCAAAAGATTGTTCAAAGATAAATAATGTTGAATCTGCTTAAAAATTGCTTTTTCAAAAGCCTTTGAAAGAAAAGGAAGTATAGCTATTGGACGAAATTCTGACACCGTACCTGAAGCTTTTTTGGGAAAAGGGATAATTTTGGCTTTTTTCCATTCCATAGGAAATTCCGACGTTGTCAGTATACGTAAGTACGGAAGCAGAAGTTTTACAAATTTTGGGTTTATAAGGTCGAGGAATATAATACCTTGAATTCTGTGCACTTTGATCAGTGATGATGGGGAGAATCAGGCTGTTAGTCTCTGCTTTAGGTTTTATCAGAAAAGCACACACTCCTTGATCTTCATCATGATATTCATTGCACATGGCTTGATTTATTTTTTAGATTAAAAAAGTAAATGGTGGCTCTTGTGTCTTGTTCTACATGATCTAGGTCTCCTGGCTACTTATTCCACCAATTCCAGTATGAGGTGAGTCTGATAAGAACTAATTCGATGTCAAGAGCGTGATAGCTTTTTTTATTTTCGTTTAAATTGACTTTTGAATATGAACCATTGAACCAAAGATTTTTTTAAGGAACACACAATAGACAGGCTGGTTTAAGGTAGGCCGCATATATTAAATATTTTAAAACTTATAACACCGTTGTTCCAAACCCAAAACTCAACTATGATGAATTCCCACTTTTTGAGTGACATCCTCCTGGAGTTATTTTATTTCAAAATTTAGCAGGTAGCTTGCGAAAGACAGGTGCACTCTTCACCATTTTATATGAAGGGATTCGAGGCCCTTTCTTGTATGTAACTATTAAAAAAAACTATTTGTTTATTCACCATGCCTTTTTTTTTAACATTCGAAGTTCTACTCACAGAACCTGCCACCCATCATGAAGAAGCAACTTGATTACAGGAGCATGTTTTTGTGGTGCAGACACTTTAAATTGTAACCTTTAAATAAATTCAACATCTCCAAATTTTACAGTGACAAAACCCAAACACATAAATCATAGTTAAGGTTTTCATTATACACAAAAGACTATATATAGTTATTGAACAAACTTAATTGCACCATTAGAACATCAGATATGTTTAGAGCCAGCAATAAATAACAATCATGAGGCTTTTAAGTCATTTCAATCATAATTCAAAGCAACTTTCATTCATCTTATTGGCTTTTTTAAAAGCTTCTTTAGTCGAAAAACCTGCAGATAGCTTCTTTTGTTTTCCCAGTAATGGCCAATTTGTTGGCTTTTTGTTTAAATATACATCAAACCACTGACAGTTTTTGTATTAATTTACTTAGTTAGTCGTTTCTTGTATCAGTTAACTTTATAACCTTCCCCTTGGGGGCCAAAAAAAAAAAAAAAACAAAATTAAAAATAAATAAAACAATAATAATGAATAGAAATCATTTAATTGGAATTTTACAGCCTTCCCCAGGTAGACCAACACAAAAAACATGAATTCATTCAATGATCGATCGGATGGGTTTTCTTTCATAAAGGTGTTTTATTTAAGATATAGAAAAATATTAAATGCAAATTATCTAGCTACCATTATAGTCTCATTAGCATTATTTATAATGTTTTTTTTTTTTTGGTAGGAAAAAACTCTTTTGTTTGAAAGCATACCGAAATATTGCTTTTATTAGTAGGTGCTTGAATATTTCTGGCTAACTTTGAAATTTAACAGGTTTTTCAGAATGAAAATCAGAATTATTGATTTATAAGCATGAGACAACGTGACGCTGGAACGAACGGTTTTATTGCTATGAGTATTGGGGAGGTCTGTTAAATCTCCGTGAAAAGTCTGGTTTTTGATATTTCAAGGGCAAGTCATATCATGATTCTCATTATTTTAAAACAGTGTGGTTAAAATTAAAAATATATTTTCCTTACTCTTAAAACTGCCCAAAGCCCTTAAAGATAAAAAAACTGGAAGTCATACACATTTCACCTACATTTTCTCTTAGATCTTAGAACAATTGTTAGAAAAATTGTTCATCATTCTTTCATGACAAGAAAAGGGCAACCTTTAGCTGCTAATGCTACTGTTATGTGTTACAGTTATAAATTGTACAAAACCTCAGATATTGTAATTATTGTAAGTGGTTGCCTCTTTTGTTCAAGGATAAATTCCATTTCCCCCTTATGATTCATTGTGGTCTTGCTCCCTTTCGTTCAAAAATAGTGTGAAATGAAAACTTAACTTTATCTCAAGGAAACTACAAATGTTTTGAAATCCAACTTTTAATCAAGATAAAAGCTTCTGTTACTTGCGGTTGTTAGTTGAAACTATGTCCTTTGTGGCGTTTAAGAAGATGAAGACACTTTGTGGTATCGAAGTTGTTTTATTTTTGAATCTCTAGATGTATGAACATTTTTAAATGTCAATATGATAATACGCAAATAATTAATATTTTTAAATGCGACATAGTGTCCGTGGCTTAGTTGTTAGGTGCATTGGCTGCGAAGCAGAACGTCCGTCGTGAGTTGGAGTCCTAATCGTGCCCATAGTTTTTATTTCATCTTTCAGGGCACTGCGCCACTGCCTCTTGCGAAAAATCGGCGTTCAATTGTAGGTCCCCTCAGTTCTTCACACGCACCCAGAGAATCGTTGATGAGAGTAAGCCACTTAAAGCCTTGGCTCTTCCAAAGCTGCCGCGCCACTATTTTTTTTTTTTAATGTGACATAGAGAATAAAATATGGGAATTATTGAACTCGTAAAAAAATGTTGAAATTTTAATCAAATATGACATTACGATGATGACGATTCCGTCCGTCTATGTGTCTGTCTGTCTGTAATCGCACCTACAGGACAGCCTTAAACACTGGTCCAATTAACTTCAAACTTGAAAAGTAGAGATTTCATCAAATTTGCGTGGGTCGCTTTTTTTTAGATCAAAATTAAGGATAACCACCATACATTTTTTATGTCCAAAAACGAAGAGTTTCCATTTTCTTAAAAACAGCTCCACGATTTTCTTAAATTTTTAAGAAATTTTTTCGAAACACATGTATTTTATGTTAAAAAAAAATATTTGTCTACTACTGCAAAACGGTGGATTTCATAGAACCGTTTTTTTACTATAAGATTTTCAAGAAAAATCAAAGTTATAAAATGCATATTTCCAAGTTCTTGAATACTGCATACCTGAATTAATTTTAAGATATTTTCGAAAAATTTTACGTATAAGAAATTTAATTTAAAAAAAAACAGCTCCAATGATTAAAAAAAAATTAAATCAACAATTTCTTAAAAAAATTCTACGACATCAAGTTTTTTTTCAGATTGAATCTATTTTTGAGGAACATATTTAAAATTATGTTAATTTTTATTTATGCATTTTAATTACATGTTTTTAGTTTTTAATGTTTTGTATGATTTATAATTTGGAAAAAAAAACCACGAAACTTCGAAGCCTACTACCGAAGTGACTGAAGTTTATTGCCTTTAATACCAAAGTGTTTATTTCCCCCGATATGCCTATGTTTTGGTGGGTTTGTTATTACGTTGCGTGCTGTGCGATAACCTGATCCTACAACCATCTGGTGTGGTGGATTTTTATTCCGATCTTCCCTTACACCCCTCTGGTAAAACATCCCTGATAACCTAGGCCTATGTTAAAGAAGCATCACAATTTTAAAGTTGAGCAAAATCCCAAAGAATTTCTGCTTCGTGTCATGACAGTAAAAAAAAATAATGATCTACACTACTACATATCAGAGACCAAGGAATTGTGGGAAAAATGGGCTTTAGCCGTGCTCCAAAATAGCTGAAGGCTCACTTATCGGCCGAAAATATGATGGCCATCGTTCTATGGAATTGAATATGTGTGAGCCAAATTGCTTAAAGTAAGCCACGAACTGCTGGCCCAAACCGTATTTACAAGATTTTGCCCATTACGACTTCTTTTTGTTCCCAAACTTGAAAAATTCACTTGACTGCGAGCAAATTTAGGTTGAATAATGAGTCAACCGGGCCACGGAGTCCTACTTACAGACTTCGAGACTTTAATGAAAAGTTTTTGTATCCTTCCTCAGTGAGGTATTTTGGAAGTAAAAACAAATCTGATTTCTATAGGTACATATGCCACTATTCCCTCTCGAAATGGCTCTGTTTGATATTTTCCCCCCTTTCAAGTTTGAAGAGAGTCATTTTTGACTAGCGATTATCATTTGTTGAAATACTAAAATCAAATCAAATTTGATAAATTAAGCTATAACAACATTTGCTAGAAACCACAGTTGAAGAATACTTAAAGAGGCTAGATTTACTAAAGTTGAAAAATACTAGCACTTTTCTGTGATAGAAAAAAATATGAATCCCAATGATTTTTGTTGAATCGACCTTTTCCATATTCGATAAATAAAACCAAAAGCCAGACACCAACACACACTTCACGAAACTAGCATCGCCTTTACCATACATTGGCTAATAATAAACCATTCTGGGCAATAAACTCTGTTTTCTGTCAATCCCTTTTTTCCGGCCATACACATTCGAACCAGAAATCGTACATTTGATAAACATAAAATGATAATGGTTGCGCTTAAGGACATATCCATAATATAATAAGTACAATCCTTACGTATGCCATTCACACTTTATATTTATTCATTTGCAATAAATCGAAAGTCCCCGAATAGCATCATTATCATTATCACAATGTTCGCCCTATCCTTTCGTATTCATATGTCCGCATATGAATCTGAGAACAAATTTTTATATACATATCTTCGCATCGGGAAATATTCTAAATGGATTGTTTCTTCCTCTCCCATTTCAGATTGCTTAACCATTTTCATTTGTCCTTTTATACTGAACACTCCTGCCCTTATATCACGATAATATAATAGACTTTAAGCCCATCATACTTACCACGTACTGGTGGGGTCCATCAAAAGGATCAACCCCATAATCCAACACACATATCGCATAATTATGTCCCTTAAATGAAATACCATCTATATACATCGTCATACTCCCGATCGTTTTAATTAAAACCGGAAGAAACATATCATCATAATCATAATCATCATTATCATCGTCATCGTCGTCGTCATCTTCAGAAGCTACCTCTTACCCATAGATGCATAATAGTGATTCCTTACACTTTGTGATTTCGTTTTCATATCACATGCGGCTAGATGCTGTATAAAGTATAAGTATATGTATTTTATGTGAAACAAGGACATACAACGTCTCGAAGAATATCCTTTTTATGTGATATGAATACATGTATGCGTAGAATGACGCCAAGGATTGCTTGAGATTGTGAATTCAGGTCGGAAGACTCATAACATACATTTCACAGAATCACAAGCAAAAACGGAAACAACACCAACAACAAAAACACAAAAACTGAAACAAAAACAAGTAACAGCATAAAAAGCTATCTGCTGTTTGCTTCTATATCTGTCCATTCCATCAGGACCAATAGATGAAATTATGGTTGCAATTAGTAAATGTAGTTTCGACAAGGACACCAAAAACAATGACAGCAAAAGCAAAATGGCTACAGTGCCATACATATCGACATCTTCATCTACACAACTGAATCACTAATAGAAACATGAGAAGAATTCTTAATTGTGCAACTGTAAGTTTGTAGAGACGTGATCGTTTTTTTTTTGTTTTTTATTTTAGGTTTATTTTCGTCTTGGAAAGAGTCCTTTTCTTCTGGTTATCATTCTGTTCTACGAAACAGATTGTGTCTTAAGACTGTTTTGGGGCTAAAGAGAAAGATATGAATGTACGAAGTGAATGCATGTATATGAAAATTCATCCAAATTCATGGCATTACAAGATGGAAACGCTGTTTTAGTGTGAGTCTGACAACTCGACGACGTGACAAACGATACTGAACAAGAAAGCCAGTGCAGCTGACAAGTGTCAAGCGTGGATTGTCGAAAAAATCCTGTTCAAAATCAAGCCTTACGAAGAATTACTAGTTGGTTCAAGTACAAGTTCTTCTCCTTTTTTTTTCATTCGACTTTCTGCCTTCGAGGCAGAGCACACCAAATTGTCACTTTCTGTGGATGCAAAAACACAACACCTATTTAATAACTTTTCTTTTTCATAATAATAGTAGGAGAGCCGATGAAGGCCAACCTTCACCGAACTGTTAACCGGCTGAAACTTTTTTTTATGAAATTTAGTTTGAAAACATATATGAATTTGATAGCTTGCCTAACGAAAAGTGTGCCAGGCTATATTAAATTTAAATTTATTTTAATCAATTACTAACTCCTCCTTCACCCATACGTAAAATAAAACGTTGTGCCACATAGCCATATGTGTAAGTAGGCTTGAGACAAGAAAAAAATTGTATAGGAGAGGGGGGCCTATTCCCCCCGTTTAGCCAGGAGGGGCAGTTTTCTGAAAAATTGGCTAATTTTTTTTTTTTAAATATTAAAATTCAACGGCTTCATCTACAACAACGTGTTATGCCTTTCTGCAAAGCCAAAAACTTAGGCTTTCATTTTGTATTTAAATTTAATTGTTTTAAATAATAGTTTTAGACGAAATAATTTTCATACTCAAAATTTTGCAAAAAAAAAATTGTTAAATTTTTAGTTAATTTTTTTTCAAAATTTTAGGTGATTAAGAACTTATTTTGCATTCAACATTCAATACTGTTAATAACTTTGAATATAAAAAACAGTAACGTAAAAATAAAAAAAAAAAATTTTAAAGCAAAAAGTGATTTTGGTTTTTTCTTTATATCTCGACAATGGCAAGGTATTTTTCAATCCGGTTTACTGTCTTCGACTTAAAATTAAAAACAGCATTGAATGTTGAAAACAAAATTAATACTTAATAACACGAATTTTGAAAAAATTAGTTCGAAATTTAAGAAATTTTTTTTTTTTCAAAATTTTAAGTTTGAAAATTAATTATTCTAAAACTATTATTTAAAACAATTAAATTTAAATACAAAATGAAAGCCTAAGTTTTTGGCTTTTCAGAAAAGTATAACACGTTGTTGTAGATGAAGCCGTTGATTTTTAATATATTTTTTAAAAAATAAGCCAATTTTTCTGAAAACTGCCCCTCTTGGCTAAACGGGGGGAATAGGCCCCCTCTCCCATGCAATTTTTTTCTTGTCTCAAGCCTACTTACACGATATGGCTATTTGACACAACGTTTCATTTTAACATATGGGTGAAGGAGGAGTTAGTTATTGTCATTGATTAAAATATAAAGTCAAATTTAATATAGCCTGGCACACTTTTCGTTAGGCAAGCTTTCATATTCATATATGTTTTCAAACTAAATTTCATAAAAAAAAGTTTCAGCCGGTTAACAGTTCGGTGAAGGTCACCCTTCAGCGGCTCTTAGACTATAAGTACACACTTAAGGTGTTTATATACCTTTTTTATGTCAAAGCACAGTGCAATCATCAATAAGAGGAGAGAACATTGCAATGGCTATAAGAAAGAGAGCACTCCTAGAAGCGCGTGTGTTACGACCGAATGTTTAAGGGATAGAAACTGGATATTACACTAATCTAATAGTATAAAACTATAAAACAGAGAAAGACATGAAACGTTTCGATAGTGTTCCAACGAAGTGATTCAATCTTAGTGCTAATCAGCCCGGGATGGCAGCTGTACACAAGGTTTTTGACGAAAAAACTACTTACATATTTTAGCTGAGGAAAAAAATTTCTTGATTATTTCGTCAAAGTCGCTTTGCCATTAACTTGTTTCGTATTTTTGTTTTTTTGTTATTTATTTTTTTCGTTTTTGCATATTTCGCCCAATACATACTTCGCTTCATCATATTGTCGTTTTTATTATATTTCGTTTTTTTTTTCTCTTCGTATTTATATTATTTTGCCTTTTTGTTATTGGTCTTTAGTTCACTTGGCCTTTTATTATTTCGTTTTTCTTCACTTCGATTTTAATTATTTCGCCCATCGTTTATTTCCACAAAAAAAAGAACGAAATAAACGATAGGCGAAATAATTAAAAAAATATGCAACAGATATTTTGAAATTGATTGCTTATGTTTTGGCCAAATTTCTCTAAAAATTCTTATCATCGATCCCAATTAGACTGACAAAACAACCTTGAATCAAATTAAACAAAAAGTGAAACAACCGTTATCGAGATAAAATAAAACCAAATAACTCAGGGCACTTGAAACGGAAATGCAAAACAACTAAAAAACAAAAGAAACAAATGCGAAGGTATAGTGGGGTGCATTAAACAAAGGTTGTAGTGTGAAAAACGAAGTGTTTGGGGCCAAGTAAAAAAGCGAAACAATAGGCACCCACAGACAATTGACTGTCACATTGATGCAATTGTCACTCATGGACAGTGGTCAAGGCAGAATATCTCAATGCAACGATACAAGAGAGCATAGTCTTATTGAATCATTAAATTCTACGCGGTTTTTTATTCATCATTGTACACTGCTGCTTAGGTCTGCTGCTTACTTTGCCGTTACAGTTCCATATCCTTAGATTGAGAGGAGGATGTCAGTCGGAAAACGAAATCTTGCTATAATACTTACTTACTTAAGGTGGCTCTACAGTCCGTTGTGGACTTGGGCCTCAATCAACAGTCTCCGCCAGCTAGCTCGGTCCTTAGCTAGTCGTCTCCAGTTTTGCACTCCAAGTTGATTGAGGTCCACTTGAGTGCGCCACCTGAGTCATGGTCTTCCTCTCCTCCTACGTCCCTCGGGAATAGTGTCGAAGGCTTTCCGGGCCGGAGCATTGGTGTCCATTCATTCTAAATGACCGAGCCATCTGAGTCTCTGGACCTTGACCCTTCTGGCTAGGTCCATGTCGTTGTACAACCCGTAAAGTTCGCTGTTTTATCTTCTTCGCCATTCCCGTTCAATGCACACGGGGCCAAAGATGACCCGAAGAACTTTCCTCTCGAAACAGCCTAAGGCACTTTCATCCGATTTTGTCAGGGTCCATGCTTCTGCACCATACAGCAGGACTGGGATGATGAGTATGTTGTACAGTTTTACCTTAGTTGCTCGAGAGAGGGCTTTTCCACTCAATTGCTTTCTAAGCCCAAAGAAACAGCGATTAGCAAGAGTTATTCTTCGTCTGATCTTGGCGCTGGTGTTATTGCCCGTGTTTATAGCGGAGCCTAGGTAGGTAGGTAGAAATGGCTGTCCTACTTCGCGCAGGACACAATTCCTGCGATTCTAAATGGATTTGAAAGTGCGTTCTGGATTATGTATGTTCCGCACACACAGTCCTATATATGAATTGGTATTATTCTCCTACCCTACGGACTATTATCTCATAGTGCCATTTAATGAGGGAGAAATAAAGAGGGGCGGGAGGCGCTAAAGCCACTTTGTATTATTGAGGTAAGAGATCAAATCTTTGATCTTGAAATCTGCGAGTTCCTCAATGCCGTTGAAGAATTCTTTACCTAAATGGAGTGCTCTTTTCCTAGCCAGGGCTGGACAATGGCATAGAAAGTGTAGGACCGTTTCTTTTTCTTCCTGGTTCTCACAGCTACGGCAGAAAGAGTTATGTGGTATACCCAATTATGCCGCATGCTCCCCTACAGGCCAATGCCCTGTGCAGGTAGTGACAATCCTGGCTATGTCATGCCTTGGTTTGGAAATTAAATTGATTGATTTTGGCTTGTTATTGGCGGGCCAGATTTTCCTAGATATAACGCAGCTCGTTAAACTACTCCACCTATGATTTGCTTCTGATGTGTATTTGATCAGGATATTGCCCTTCACAACTCCAAGAGGAGCATATACTCTCACTGCCAATGAGTTGTGAAGGGCTGATCCTTGCCTGGCTAGCTCATCTGCTTTCTCATTTCCCTCATAGCCCCTATGGCCCGGTATCCAGATTAGAGTGACGCTCATATCAAGTTCCTTGAGAGCCTCTTTGCATTGCTTGACCAGTTTAGAGGATGATAAAGCAGAATCTATGGCTTTAATAGCTGCCTGACTGTCTGTTAGTATAGCTACATTTTGGTTCTGTCGTATGTTTCTAAGGGCTTTACAAGCTTCCCTTATCGCTAGCAATTCTGCCTGGAATACGCTGGCAAAATCGGGAAGTCTATAGGATTTTGAAATCTCAAGAGATTCACAGAAGACACCTGCACCAACACCGCATTCCATCTTTGAACCATCCGTGAAGATAGTTGTGTCGAAGTCTTTCGTCACATCACCTTCCTCCCAGTCAATTCTTGACGGGAGCAAGACTTTAAACTTCTTTGAGGTGTCTAAGGTAGGGATGCAGTAATCGGTGGTTGTGGATAGGATGTCTGATGGTATAAGGCTTGTTTGGTTGCAGTGCCCGTAGGATCTAGATTTCCAGCAGCCTATTTCTTTGAGTCTCAAGATACTGCAGGACACCTGATATTTAATAAAGAGGTCAATCGGAAGAAGGTCCAGGATGACGTTAAGTGCATCTGTTGGGCAGGACCTGATTGCCCCTGATATACCTACGCAAGCATTTCTCTGCACCTTTGTAAGGTTTTTTACTATGTAAGCTTTGCTGAGAGCGGGCCACCACACAATGGAACCAGGTCTTACAACCGCCGTGTATGTCCATTTTATCATTTTTGACTGGAGGCCCCACTTTTTGCCGAATGTTTTGTTACAGGCGTAGAAGGCGACACACGCCTTCCTCACCCGTTCTTCAATGTTAAGCTTCCAGTTCAATTTGGTGTCTAGTATTACGCCCAGATATTTAGCACTGGAAGACAATGATAGTATTTGTCCGTTTAACCGAGGTATATTGAAGGGTGGTACCTTGGTTTTGGTGGTGAAAAGCATCAACTCGGTTTTGTTACTGTTAACACCTAGTCCACAGCTCGCAGCCCAGGTGCTTACTTTCTTCAAAGCCATATTAGTGATTTCACTGATCACGCTTGGAAATTTTCCTGAAACTAGAATGACCAAATCATCGGCGTACGCAACCGCTTTCACTCCACTACTCTCGAATTTCACAAGAATGCTGTTCATGACCAGAAGCCATAAAAGAGGAGACAGTACACCTCCTTGGGGTGTTCCTCTGCTGGCATATTTGGTGCACGTTGAATATCCTAACTTTGATTGAATCCTCCTATTACTTAGCATAGATATTATCCACCTTCTAATGTAGTTCTCTACACCAAAGTCTGCAAGTGATTCTGCGATGGATTCAGTTAGGACATTGTTGAAAGCTCCTTCTACGTCTAAGAAGGTAGCTAGGGTTTATTCCGGAGCCTAGGTAGACAAACTCCTCTACTGCCTCGAAGTTATACGCGTCTATTGTGACGTTCTGCCCGAGCCGTCGGTGTTGGGTGTCCTTCCTCGAAGACAGCATAAACTTCGTTTTTCCCTCATTTACCGCTAAACCCATTTTTGCCGCTTCTGTCTCAATTCTCACAAAGGCGCCATTGACATCACGCTGTGTTCTTCCCAGTATATCAATATCATCGGCGTACGCGAGAAGTTGAACAGATTTTTGGAAGATAGTGCCTCTGGTGTTGACTTCTCAAGAACGATGTTAAATAAATCGCATGACAGAGCATCGCCTTGTCTGAATCCTTTTTTGACGTCGAAAGATTCCCTAAGCTCGTTGCCAACCTTTATGAAGCAGCGTGAGTTCTCCATCGTCATTTTGCACAAGCGAAAGAGCTTGACAGCGAAAGGCTTCAGACGTTCACATATTACGGCAGAGAGGATCTTGTAGGCGATGTTTAGTAGACTTATTCCTTTCCTCTATAGTTGGCGCAGTTGTTTGGCTCTTTTTCAGGATCGGGCAAACAATGCTGAGGTTCCATTCATCGGGCATGCATTCCTCTGACCATATCTTACAGATGATTTGGTGCATGCTCCTATCTAGCTCGTCGCCTGCTGCTTTGAACAACTCAGCAGCTAGTCCATCTGATATTGCGGTTTTCACTTCTTCTAGGCCGGGTTCACGGAATTGTTGGCTATCATCGTGTCCGATGAAAGGCTCCTGTCTGACGGCGGTATTTTGTTCGTCGTCGCCGTTATACAATCTACAGAAGTGGTCTTTCCAAATCCCCAGCATTGACTGCGATTCTACTATGATGTTCCCTTGTTTATCTCTGCAGGCATCGGTTCTTGCTCGATGACCTTGAGCCAGCTGTTTAACCTTTCGGTAAAACCTCCGAACTTCATTCCTGCTGCTGGCTCTCTCAATATCCTCGATTTGACGCTTCTCATGCTCTTTCTTTTTCCTCCTGAGAAGCCGGCGTTCCTCTCTCCTCTTTTGCTCGTAGAGCTCACGAGCAGCTCTTGTCCTTCTATGCAACACTTTGTATGCCTCCTGCTTGGCTGCATGGGCCTGCCTGCATTCTTCGTCTAACCAGAGGTTTTGTTTTGGTGGCTGTGTGAAACCCAGCACATTAGAGGCGGCATCTCTAACTGCTCTTTGGCAATGTTGCCACTGGTCTTCGATACTTGATGTTGGCGGCATAGGACTCCTTAAGAGGTTACTTGACACGCGATCAGAGAATGATCTGGCGATCTCTTGCGATTGTAGCCGTCCGACGTCGAATTTTCTTGCAGCATTTCCTTGTTTTGGCCGTTGTCGGGATATTCGTAGCACTACCTTGGCTACGACGAGGTAGTGGTCCGAGGCGATGTTAGCTCCTCGGAAAGTTCGAACATCTAAAATGCTGGACAAGTGCCTTCCGTTGATCGCAATGTGATCAATCTGGTTGACGGTTGATTGATCAGGAGATCTCCATGTACCTTTATGGATGTTAAGATGAGGGAACCAAGTGCTTGCTACCACAACATTTCGCCCGCAGCAAAATCGATCAGCCTGAATCCGTTATCGGAAGTGGTGTCGTGCAGGCTGTGTTTTCCGACCGTTCCACCAAAGATGTCCTCTTTTCCCAGCTTTGCGTTAAAATCGCCGAGGACAATTTTAATGTCATAACTAGGACATTGCTCGTATGTTTTGTCAAGGAGCTCGTAGAACTCGTCTTTGGTGTCGTCCTTCTCTTCTGTGGGGGCATGCGCACATATTAGGCTCATGTTGCCAAACTAAGCCTTGATTCGGATTGTCGTGATGAGTTCGCTCACGCATTTGAAGCTCAAGACTTTTTGCCTGAGTCTGCTTCCCACGACGAATCCGCATCCAAAGAGTCGCTGTTGTTGCTCTCGGTAACAATTACCATAGTAGATGTCGCAGTTTTTCATCCTCCTTTTGCCCGGTCCATCCCATCGCATTTCCTGGATAGCGGTAATGTCTGCTTTGTAGCAGTTGAGGGTCTCCGGTAACTGTTCGGCAGCACGCGGTCTGTTAACGGACCTTACATTCCACGTGCATATCCGAAAATCGTTGTCCTTTGTACATTTGCTTTGGTCGTCATCAGTGTATCCGTCCGTTTCCGAGGCCTGTTGTTGCTTCGCAACTAAGATTATTTCTACGTGGTCGGGAAGTCACCCCGACGCACAACCCCCAGCCTGGATTAACCAGTCACATGATGTGACTCCAAGTGCAAGATCCGGAAAAACCGCTCCTTTAACGGCCTGGGCTACAAATAAGTAGGACGTAAAGGTGTTCACCAAGTAGTTCGGCCTAACTGGAACTGGAGACGCCACCGTTGATTCCAAAGAAGAAATTCATTGGCTGCCGTCCCTCGGTGGGAGTGCCTTGGTGGGAACACTCCTTCGTTGTGGGGTAATTGGTAGTAACAGCCTTCTCCACTTCGACCTGTCGACCATGGGAGGCCCTTCTGCGAAATCAAGTTTCGCGATCGCATAGCTCTAAGCTTCATAGTAGTAGTTACCGTAAGCCGCTCCGTCACGTCAAGGCTTACCCCGTGTTATAATATTGTCAGCAAAATAATGCATTGGACAAGACAAGAGATCATAAAGATAGTTGGAAGCAAAACGGAGCCCTGGAGCACACCAGCATTTAAATTTTGGGCTTCAGACATGAATCCGTCCAATACAACTTGTTCGAAAGAAAGTTTCTAATACAACAAAGGAGTGGCTTATCCATACCAAAAGCATGCATTTTCGATAAAAGAGCAAGATGGCAGACTTTATCAAATGCTTTGAAAATATCAAGTGCAACCACCTTCCTTTCCGCTGCTCAGTGACATAAATCATCAGATCAGATCAGATCACTCCTTGCTTGTTAAAATTTATTCAAGTTAACCTCAGTAAGGTTGGCTTTTTAACAATGGAAACGTACCTTTTTAACTTTGATAACGCGGTACAATAATAATATCAAATCATTTGATATCATCCCTTTTCGGGTGAAAAGTTCTCAGTCCCAGAAGAATCAAACTTGTGATCATATCTACACTGGAATTAACATAGATCGTTACTTTAAGAAAAAAAGAACTCTTTTTATTGTATTCAAATAAAAAAAAACACGTATACGCCACAGTGAACAAAATACAATAAAGGACAAACTATCATTCCGGTTTTAATGCGATATATATAATGAAATAAAAATGGTTTTAATGGGCTAATGTAAATGTTCTACAAACAACAGGAAAAAAGAAATACTACCACATTGGGGACTCAAAAATGTACCCAATTTAAAGTCGTTAGGAAGAAACTACCATTCTTTAATTTTTATCCATGAAACTTTTCTCAAATAATTCTTGAATAATTTACTATCACATTACAAAATAATTGCTAAACTTTTCAACTTTCTAAGGGTCACAGGTCCATTCAAGCTACCTGCATAACACCAAACTGCTCTATTCCGTGTCTCTTATTCTCATGGAATATTTAAATTCTTATTTTTGCATTTTGCAGCAAATATAGAATAAGGGTCTTTTGATAACCCGTGCTGCTAGTTGGTTATTTTTAAACAGAAAAAGAAACTTCAACAAACTAGACGATGTGTACACGAAACGTATCGTGTTTCGAACGACATATACACAATTTGGCTCATGTGTGTTGTTTTCTATCTTAACTGTTTCTGACAAAAATAACCCAGTCACAAAAGAGCAATATTGCTCAAACATACACCCAACCAAAACAGACCCACGAACAAACCGACCGCCCGACACGATGCACACGCCACCGACCGACCAAAGGGCGACAAGCATACAATAAAGTGACGTTTGTTTTTGTTTCAAACAAACAAGTACTGTTTGAAAGCTGTACTAATACTGATACGGTAGTAGCTAGAAAATTTAAATTAGAAAAAAAAAACTTTAAATCTCATTATCATATCTTTTGTCCTCGAGTGTGCATTTGCTGCTTCCTTCAAATAAAATTGCACTCGCTTTATTTTTGTTTCTTTGGTTTTCCTGCACTTTCGATTCAATTCAAAAATTCACGTTCAAAGAGTTGTCATACGAATACAAGGAAATTCTGAAAAGTGAATGGTTTTATTTTTGAGAAAGCACACATATCCTAGTTCTCTACTATTCCTAAACACCCACCAGCCACCATTGCACCCATGAAAAAAAAAATTAGATAGATATCAGAAGTCTTTATTTTGACTTTATTTTTTTTTCTATCTGAAAGAAATGTTCAAATGCACAGCGATGTTATCTCATTGAAAGGGAGTCTTTTGTGCATCTCTTAGGGTATTGCGGTTCGGATAGCCCGCATGTTAAGGTATATCATAGATATGTCAAAAAGGACTTGTGTATGGTACAGTGACAAAGAGTGTATTAGATAAACAAAGGCAAATGCTTGGCTGAGAAATACGAATAGCTATCATACCTACCTACATTTATTCTTACAATAAAAACCGTATTCGTCCTTTGAGAAGACAAAAGAATACGTTATTTTATTTTGAGATTGAAATGAATTTGAAAAAAAGATCCTTTTAGTGCCGTTCCGCTTTAAGATATTTATATTTTATGAATTGGAGCATTTATAAGCTTTTACGGTGTTCTGTGCATATAAATGTTTCGAGTGTGCATACAAATTCAGTCAAGTACATTGGAGCAGCAACGATTGCAGTTGGAAATGAATTCCTTGGAAATCTCGGACGAGATCATTTTTCTTTTAAAATGATACTTATGATGTTGTCAGCTACGGATTTAAGGTATTATGTTCGTTTTTCTTTCTTAAGCCGATGAAAGGATTGTATGAGTTAAGGTTGGGAAAAACTTTTGAATGAGCAGTTTTTCGAAAATACAAATAAATATTCCAAGAAACTGAAATCGGACTATGTAATTTATGAATCCACAATCAAAAAATTCGAAATGTTTTTCAAGACTTAGATATTTCCAAAAAAAAAAATATCTTTTTGACATTAAGACAAAAATCTTAATTATTGAAGAAAATATTTTTTTTGAACGAAAGTTTTAATTTTTTAATAAATGTGTATGTATTTGTAAAAAAGGGTATGTTTGGAATATTTTTGTTTTTATTTTTTATATTGTGAAAAATCAGAAATAATTTCATTTGTGGGAAATAATATTATTTAAATTGCTTAAACAATTTTTATATTTTTTATGAATGGTGACCCACGAGCTTGATAGGTGGAGTGTGTAAGTTGCATTAAGACAAGAGGGGGGATTTTATAACCAAAAAAGCCTTGATTTTTTTTTTTAAATCAACGACCTTGTCCACAATGCCAATCACTTCTTGCAAAGCTAAAAAAAATAAAACTGTGTTCAGGAATAGTTTTCAAGAAATTAATTTCAAAGTCGAAAACGAAGAACAAAGGTTAGAAAACTTTTCAACAAAGCTAAACTGAGTAAATTAGAAGATGACTAAAGGTCTTATAGAGCCGCACTTAACATGTACACCAAAGAGTTAAGGAAGACCAAAAAGGATTCGTGGGCTAAACATTGTGAATCAATTGAAAAAACAAGTGCGGCGGCAAGGCTCCGTAGAACCATTGCCCTTAATCCAACGATCCCGGGGTACATAAAACACCCGGATGGATCATGGTCGAACTCGAGCCTAGAAACCTTTGAACTCTTCATGGAAACTCATTTCTTCGGTTGTAGGAACCCAGGAAGTTCTGATTACTTGCAATCGAACACGCTGGATTTTACTCACACGGAATCAAATTCAGAGCTAAAACAGGTTATTACTGAGCAAAAGATTATCTGGGCAATAAACTCGTTTAAACCCGACAAATCAGCTGGACCAGACGAGATATTTCCGGCTTTTCTTCAAAATGCTCTAAATGTGATAACTCCTTGGCTTAGGGTAATCTTCATAAGTTGTATCAAACTGAGATACGTCCATAATAGCTGGAAGAAGGTCAAGGTAGTCTTTATCTTAAAAGCCGGGAAACCGACTCACACGACCGCTCAGGATTATAGACCAATAAGTCTCTCTTCGTTTCTCTTTAAGACACTAGAGAGAATAATTGATCTACACGTTAGAGAACTTTTCAACGAAACAATTTGTGCAACTACCAACACGCCTTCCTTAAAGGTAAATCAGTAGAAACTGCTTTGCATGAGGTAGTTTCACATATTGAGAAAAGCTTCGAACAAAAACAGTATACCCTGGCGGCATTTCTTGATATCGAGGGTGCGTTTAATAACGTAGAAACGGAATCAATCAAAAACGCCCTAGTTGAAGTTGGAGTTGAATCTGTCATTGTCGATTGGTTCTTCACCATATTAAATGGCAGAATTATCAACTCTCAATTGGGACCTAGCACTATTGAGAAAACAGTAACTAGAGGCACACCACAGGGAGGGGTCATCTTACTCCTACTCTGGATCCTCGTAGTAAACGAAATTCACACAAAGTTTAAAGATCAGGGCATAAAAATTGTAGCATATGCAGATGACATAGTGGTTTTGGTATCAGGCAAGTTCCTTGCCACCATCGGAAACATTATGGAAAACGCATTAAAAGATTTATCTTCTTGGGCAACTAAGAACGGTCTCGGGGTCAACCCCACCAAGACAGAGCTAGTTTTGTTCACGAAAAAACTGGAGGGCTTCAACCCTCCTAAATTAAATGGTATTCCTCTAAAACTCTCTAAGGAAGCTAAATTTCTAGGGGTGATCCTTGACCCCAAGCTTACATGGAAGCGTAATACTGAGGAAAGAATGAAAAAAGCACTATGTGCATTCTACACATTCAAAAGGACCTTCGGTGTACGTTAGGGTATGCGACCGCAAGTCATCGAATGTACCCAGTGATTGTCAGGCCCATGCTCACTTATGGCTCTATTGTATGGTGGAAAGCAGTGGAAAAATCAAGGTAGGTCAAGAACCTGAATAAGGTACAGAGACTGGCCTGTATAGGAATAACAGGGGCTCAAAGATCCACACCACAGGCTGGGTTGGAAATGATCCTGGATCTCCCGGCTCTGGATGAGTTCATAAGGCGCATGGCAACCAAAACTGCAATTCGTTTAAAAGAACTGAGTTTTTGGAAGCACAGCACTTATGGACACAGGTCAGTCCTACAAAGATATGACATGATTCCAAGACTGATGAAGTCCACCGATTACATCCCCCCTCTACTGGATTTTGACAGGAAATTTTCATACCAAAAGCTGGGTTGGTTCCTAATTCACTTATAAGTGAACAAGGTATCCCTTTCTACACTGACGGTTCGAAAATGGAATCAGGAACAGGTGCTGGAGTGTTTTGCCAATCGCTCAACATCAGAGAGGCGTATAATCTCCAAGCTGACTGTAGTGACTTTCAGGCCGAGATCTATGCCATTGAAAAAGCAGCTGAATTGGTACATCGTGAAAAGCTAAGCTCCTCGGAGATTACTTTTTTCGTGGACAGCCAAGCTGCTATCAAAGCCTAAGCCAGTGAGACCATAAGATCAAAGGTAGTTTTAAACTGTAGGAAAGAATTAAATAGAATCTGCCGTACTAACCAGGTTAAGCTCTGCTGGGTTCCTGGACACAGCAATATAGAAGGGAACGAAATAGTAGATGAACTAGCCAGGAAAGGGTCAGAAGCAGACACAAGTAGTATAGACCATTCAGATAGGGGACCACTCGTCCGGATTGGGATACTCAAGAGGAAGTTATTAGACCTCAAACCAAAAGAGATAATCAATAACTCCTGGAAATCCAGGGACGATTGCGTTATCTTTAGAAGTTTATGGCCTAACATTAATGAAAAGGAAACTCGGTATATTTTATCGCTGAGTAAAAGAAACATTTAAATTCTGATAGGTGTACTAACGGGTCATTGCGCCATTGGCACAATGGCCAACAAGATAGGGGCTTTTTCAAGAGATTTCTGTAGGAGCTGTCAGGATGAGGAGGAAATAGAAACCATTAAACACCTGCTCTGTGACTGTCCGAACCTCAACACAAACCGACTCCGTCATTTTGGGAAAAGGTTTGTTGGGGAACTGGATGATCTAGCACAGGTCTCAATGGCAAACATGAGGAAATTTATAGATATCACAGGCTGGTTCGTTAACGAGCCGGTCTACGTTAATCGACAACTTTGAATAGCATCGATGCTAACTTTTATTTTTATATAGGGGATCACAATGGACCAGTAGGCCCCCGTGTATGCAACAGTTTACGCTGTGCACACCTCTCATAACCTAACCTAACCTAACTTAAGTCGAAATATTGGAATTTTTAACATTTTTTTTTTAACTTCGACCTCATTTTTTTTTGAAATTTATATTATTTAAGTACTTACATTTTTCACAATTATTTTTATTTATTTATTTATTTTCTAAGTGAGATCTAGATCTAGATAACTGCGTGCTAAAATGTCTTCTTGTTTTCGAGATATTAAGAAAAAACCAAAACCACTCAGAAAACAATTAACAAAATTACTTACAAGTGTTAATTTTTCGAATAAATTGAACAAAATTTCATCCTCTCCCTTTGTATCTTATAGGACATTATCTAGAGTCTAAAAAACATTAAAGGAAGTTGAATGCGTATTTTATGTTTTATTATACTTACATCTGTGAAGCACCTAAGCGAACGTCATGGGTTCGAGTTCTATTCGTGTCCATAAGTTTTTATTTCATCTTTCACGGACACTGCCTCTTTCCAAGAACTGACAAAACTTCAGAGAGTGTCAATCTGTCATGAAAAAGTGCTTCTCAACTTTGCCGTTGGGAATCGGCGTTAGATTATAGGTCCCCTCAATTCTTCACACTCACCCGGAAAATGTTTGATGAGAGTAAGACACTTAAGCTTTGGCTCTTCAGGCGTCAGTCTATGTATATTTTGTTTATCTGAGAAGCTTTTATTTACATTTTCAGGGAAATTATTACTGAAAATCCAATCGCTGAACTTCGAATTCTTGTTTTCATTATATGACACGTATGTTGTACATACCATATAACAATTCAAAAAAAAAAAAAAAAATACGAACTTAATATTCCCTGAGTTCCGCTCTCGGGCCGACTTTTGATAAAATCTAAAAAAAGGAATGCAGTCCTTCTAGTGTAATTTCTTTTTATAGAAAAAACTACACACTACTTGAAAAATTAAGAAAAAAATACATATAAAAGTATTTTCAATTCTAGCGGGTAGATTATGGCACCCCGTGGCGGCCATTTTGTTTTGGTGATATCTGTCAAATCTCTTGTTTATTATTCGGTTTTTTATGCCAAAGCAATATTAAAACACGATTGAACAGAATGTTCAAATGATAAAACTTTACTATCAAATGAGTGTTCATTAACGCAATCGTTGCGCTCATTGCGCCTATTTTACGCGTTGTGGCCCTTCACAGTCGACTCCTCAACGTTTGGTGGCGGCCAATTTTGAGACGACTGTTTCAGTAAGCAATCAACCAATACCCGTGCGTTCAAGGAACGCAAGATCGGCTGAGAACAGTGAGAACATCACCCTGGTCCGTGAAAGTGTACTGCAGAACCTGAGGCTGTTTATTCCTCGGGTCTTCCTCTCGGCCTTTCGCAGACTTCAACTTGAAGAATTTTGCTTCAGGACTTGGGCTTACAATCGTTGAAGATCCAAATGGCTCAGGCGCTCAAAATTCATGACCATTGACAACACCGTTTGTTCCCTGACAAGACTTCGAATCACATGTATCCGTTCTTATTAAAAACCCTCTATAAATGTCCAAAAAATACTTAATATGATTGATTGACATTGACATTACAGTACTTCGCACATGAATGTAACGAACTACAGACACATATTAGCACTGGCGACTGAGGCCATCGGCTGGGACTGAAACAAGACATACGACAGAGAGAGACAGATAGACACATAGAAGGCACAGAGGAGGAGACATAGATTTTTATAGTCTCATATTATCGTAGAAAAAGAATGCTGCCGAAGCTGGGGTTTGAACCCGCAGCGTTTGGCTTAGCAGTCAACTACTCATTCCTCTGAGCCATGGCCACCTGCAATACTTAATAAACTGAGAAAACAAATTGAGTAATTTCCACACCCATCCACTCGATCGAATATCAATCCTTGATAACCTCGATCATTAGAAGTATGCCTCCATCAGTTCCTTTTCCTTGAAGCAAATAAACTGTTTCTTCAGAACTCAAAAAATCACCGATTTTCACATTTAACTTGTCATTATCACTAGCGATATTTCCCTCACGTATTTGTTTTTGTTAACTGATTTTATTTATTTTTGAATCCCACCGAATTGAATTTCGTCGCCCGAGAATGATAATGTCGTAAGCGACATTTTTTTGATTTTGGGAAATCGCAATCAAAGTTTAAAATATCATATCTCCGAAACGGCTACGAATAATTTTTCAAAACTGTAACTATAGTTGCAGAGCTGATGAAACTTCATTTTAGAATCAAAATTAAAGCCCAGCTTCCATTTCTACAGATTTTAAAGCCAATAAACCATAGTATTATTTTGTCGTATGTTACATTTTGCTAACTAAAATGTTTATTCCATACACATACGACAAAAAATTTGCACATACGACAAACTTTTACCCAATTCAGTTACTTTTTATTCAACGAATAAATAAAACTACGAGTTATTCAATACTTTTTTGAAACAAAAATATAAAAATTTAATTCACATAACATAAAAATTAACAGTCTTCTTCATTTTACAAAAATAAACATTAAATCTAAAAAAAAACATAAACACATCCATGGTGATTTATCAACTTAACAAAACAATGAAACAAAAAAATAAAAATATTAACTTAAAACTAAAATACATAAATAACGAAATTAATGACATTTTCTTATGTATACAAGGATAATGTACACAAAATAACAAAACAATTTAACAAAAAAAAAAAAAAAAACATAAAAATACTAACTTAAAACTTATATATAAATTAAGAAATTCATCACATTTTCTTGTAGGTGCATAAAATAAAAATAGAGTAGATTATAAAAGATATCAAGTTTTTCTTTAAAAAAAAAATAAAAAATTGCATTTATGGTTTAAAAAAGGGCTCTGTAAAAAGATTTATCTTCTTCTGACAAATAAGGTATCATGCTTTTGATATCATCTTTTTTCTTTTTAAAAAAACATTTAAGTTTATTTTTACTTTATAATACTCACGCCAAGAGTTCTGGCGGTAACTCCGGCGCAGGGGACCCGTCCGCACTCGACGACATTCTGAAGTCAACTAAAATTGTTCTTCTGCATACACGTCCTTATGGCACATACGACAATAATTTACCGTAAGTTGGGTAAAAAATTGTTGTATGTGAAGGATTTCAAACACATACGACAATCATTTACGCAACCAACAAAAACCGCGATTTTACATGGAAAAACTGTCGTATGTGAAAAATTCTTACACATACGACAAAATTAATACCCAAAACGCATTTGACCTTGCACATACGACAAAATAATACAAAATATCTCCGAAACTAAGGGAGATATCAAAACGCGGATTGCACCATTCGAAAGATTATTTTTTTCTTATCAAAACTGCATTTAAACCTCAAAAAACCATTTTTGTGATATACGACATTCTTTTTCTCAGGCGACGATTTGTATTTGATTTGTTAATCAAACCCTAGCAACAAGAGACGACTGCCTCGCACGAAAAAACAACTTGAATCTTGATATGATAAGGACAACAATACTATCGACGAGACGACGACGCCAGTAATTTGCAGTTATGTTCTTCCTTTGGGGTCATTTAAAATTGCTTTAAATTTTAATCAAACATAATTTATCCATTTTTTTAAAAAGCTGCGCGGTTTCCCTTCCAACACTAACCAATAAAGTTTCAAAGCCACTCTTCCATTTTTACTTACGACATATAGAATATATGGCAAGTATTGAATTCGTAAAAAAAAAAAATTTGAGATGAGGATGAGATATGATATTACGATGATAGAGAAGTCGAAAAAAGTGGGTCCGGCGATTCCGTCTGTCTGTCTGTCGGAAAGCTTACAGGCATCTACAGCCTTAACTACTGGTCCGATTGACTTCAAATTTAAAAATTAAAGGTTTGAGCAAAAACTCATATATTAGTTTTTCTTATTTTTGTTTTAAGATCAAAATTTAGGGTAGCCACCATACGATTTTTTGGAAAAAAAAACAAAACTTTCAATTTCCTCCAAAACGGCTACTACGATTTTTTTTAAACTTCTTCGAATTTAATTTTCTTAAACGTTCATGTATTTTATTTAAAAAATAAAAAAAAATGTATTGCTTCAAAACGGTACCTCCCATAGAACCTTTTTTTTGTTATTAGATTTTCTCGAAAAATGAAAGTCCGATCAGCAGCGTAAGTTTTTTTTAAAAGTACGTACATATTGTTCAAATAATATTTTGTATTCCAAAATTTTTTTTTCAAAATTCTGTATCTCAGAAACGGATCAATTTTAAAAATTAAAATTGAAGTATAATATGTATATTTACATGGTCTTGAAAACTGAATACCCAAATTAATTTTAAGACATTTTTGAAAAATTTTCTATATAAAAAATTAATTAAAAAAAAGGCTAAGACGATTTTCAAAAAAAAAAAAAAATTCAATAAATCAAGAATAAGGTTTGAATTTATTTGGCATTTAAATTTTTGGAATTAAATGTATTAACGAGGTACTTACAAATTCAAATTTTAATTTTTTTAATAAATTCTAATTATTTTTATTTGAGTTTTTTTTGTGAGTTAAGTGTAAGCTTTAAGTAAGTGTGTAATCAGAATTTCTGAAAGTATATCTCTTATTTAAGTATTATTTTATGCAATTTTTGGAACATAGAAGTAATCATAAATATTTAGTTTTAGCATATTATGCAGGAGCAAGTTCGAACGACCCATTCGTGCACATATTTTACTTGCGACATATAGAATACATGTAAAGTATTGAATTCGTAAAAAAAAAAATGTGAGGCGAGGATGAGATATGACATAACGATGATAGAGAAGTCGAAAAAAGTGGGTCCGGCGATTCCGTCTGTCTGTCTGTCGGAAAGTTTACAGGCATGTACAGCCTTAACTACTGGTCCTATTCACTTCAAATTTGAAAATTAGAGGTTTGAGCAAAAAGTCATACCCCAATTTTTTTTACTTTGTCTTAAGATCAAAATTTAGGGTAGCCACCATACGATTTTTTTGGCAAAAAACCAAAACTTTTTTTTCTCCAAAACGGCTCGAACGATTTTTTTTAAACTTCCTCGAGTTTAATTTTTTTAAACATTCATGTGTTTTATGTAAAAAAAAATGTTTGTATTGCTCCAAAACGGTACCTCCCATAGAACCGTCCTTTTGTTATTAGATTTTCTCGAAAACTGAAAGTCCGATCAGCATAAGTTTTTTTTTCGAAAGTACGTAGATATACATTGTTCAAATAATATTTTGTTTTCAAAAAAATTTCAAATTTTTTTTTGGATTCTTAAAAAATATTTTTAACTTTTTTTTTCAAAATTCTGTATCTCAAAACCGGATCAATTTTAAAAATCCAAGTTGGAGTATGGTCTTCAAAAATGGTCTTAAAAACTGCATACCCAAATTAATTTTAAGATATTTTTGAAAAATTTTATATATAAAAAATTAATTTAAAAAAAAAAACGGTTCCGACGATTTTCAAAAAAAAAAAAAAATTCATAAATCAAGAATAAGGTTTGAATTTGTTTGGCATTTAAATTTTTGGAATGAAGTGTTTTTACGAGGTACATTTTCAAATTTTAATTTTCTTAATGAATTCTAATTATTTTTATATATTGAGTTTTTTTTGTGAGTTAGGTGTAAGCTGTAAGTAAGAGTGTAATCACAAGTGCTTTAAGTATATCTCTTATTTTAACACTACTTTTTGCAATTAGTAGTAATCACAAATATTTAGTTTTAGCATACAGGAGCAAGTTCGTACGACGCAGTCGTGCACATTTTTTTTTTTATTTTTTTCAATACTTGTCATATCAATGTTTCTGAGGGTAAGGCAAGTCAGTTTCCCTGAACGCTTATTTAACTTAAGAAATTTAAAATGTCATTAAGCTCAAATTCTGAAACTCACTTCGAAATTTTATTGTGAATTAAAAACGAAAAGTGCCAAGCCTAGAAAAATAAATATTCAGGAACTTCTTCGTGGTTGGAACTTTATATTTACAATGCAAGCCTTGCAACATCCTCGTTTGCAACGCTTGCATTGGAAATATAAATTTCTGCAAAATTCGCATCTGCAAAATAAAATTAAGCAAACCATAAATATTTTAAGTTCACTATAATGTGTTTTCTACAAGTTGAAAATCTTTTCCTTGCGAAATGCGTTTGAAAATCTCTTCGAAGTGTTCAAACTCATACATTTGGTCATTTTGCCAAAAATTAAATTTCATTTTTAATAAATAATAAAGTTCACCTGCGATGTGAATTTTTTGTATGTCAAAAGCACACAAACAGCTGTTTCTTGATTTTAAGGCAAATATTTTTGCCTTATTTTCCAATCTGCTTTCCAATGAAACTGACTAAAATGGAAAGATTTTTTTTTGACATCTGACCAATCAGGTACACGCATTTTGCCTTAACGTCAAGTGCCTTACGAAGCTGAACCAGCCCATTGTCAATATAAACACGCGTTTGAGTTCGGTCTTACAATGATGACTTTTACAACAAACGCTACTTTCATATAAATTCACAATGATATCAATGTCTTCTTTCAAACAAGCAAATGACTTATGTTCCATGTTTCTTTTTCAAAAATAAAAAGTTAGGAAATGTTTTAAAAAAACCCAATTTTAAAAAATGTTTGCTGTGTTTTTCTTGAAATTCAAAAATTAATACAAGTAGGAATTTTGAAAAAAAAAAAAAAAATCCTTCAGTATGCGTACATAACGAATCCCAAATCAGGCGAAACGTCAGAATCGCAACCGTTATTGTGTTTTTTCCCCAAATCTCTTTATTCCTTAGTCCTGAACAAAATGCAGGACTGTGCCATTGAATACCAGTATCGCTGGGTTGAGTTATTCCCCCGAGCCATCGATGTTTTGCATAATGTCATGTACCCTTCGACCTGTGTTATGTTCTAGGTTGGCATTCCCAAAAATACTATCTGAGCATACGGGTAATAGCTGGTGATATGGTAGCAGTGGACGAAGATAAATTCATCGTGTGTACATCAGAAAATTTGAGTTTTAGATAGAATAATCTCAGGAGAGTTTGAGAAGGACAATGTGATGGGAAGAATTTGTGAACCCTAACGTACATTCTACAGTTGGATCGTTATCATCGTTTGAGAGGTACTTTCTCCATATATGTTCATCGTATACAAAAAACTATACAATGTAAGATATGTCCTCATTCGTCGTCACATGAATATTGGAGAGCATAATACGAGTAGGTATGCTCAATCACAATCCATACCTATACAGGAAGATAATTGAGTGCTGTTCACATCACTGAAGTGAAATTACAGGACCATTAAGCCTCTTTGCCAAAAGGTATAAATGAGACTCCCATAAACAAAAGAGGGAATTCCTTTATGTGTTCTCTGTACACCATAATAAAAAGACAATAATTTACTGTTGTTCGATACAATGTAGTATATAGACCGTAGAAGCATTAATTATTATGAGAAAAGAGCAATTTCGGTCGAGTATACCTCAGTCGTGCAACTTTCTATACACATACATTTTTGACTCGTCAATAGACCGTGTTTATGATGCATGATGTGCATGAGACAATAATAATTAAGAACCGATTGTCTTTACTCTGCCCACTTAATGGAAAGGTTTACAAAGAAAATTCATTCATATGAGGGAGGCCTTCAACAACTATCTTCCGTTCTTGTTTGTGAACTTCCTCATCACACTTCTGAACACGTAGGGATATTCAATGAGTATGAAATCGATTTAAATGTTGCTGAGCTTGAGAGTATGTTGTTCATTCTCCTCACAAACGAAATGAGCGTTTGTTTTGTCAATTCGAAAGTCAGTAGCCGCTTAAGCTTCATTAATTAGCTCTAACCAACAAAAATGTTTTTTTTTTTAGAATATAAGTTATTATATACTCCTTTTCATGTTCTCTCAACTTCTGTCTTTAATTTAAGCTCCAACAATCACAATTATTTCAGACCTTACAAAGCGTATCTTACGCCATTTTTACACGTCCATATTTCACAATTCATTCACTTGAAGCCATTGTTCAACGAGCACAGACTTCTTCTCCCTTATAGAGCTTCAGGACACATTCATGAAACAAGAATAAAAAAAGGATGAAACTGAATTGAAGTGCACGAACCAAAACACAAGTCACAATGCACTAACCACAGTTCTACACCATTATCTCTTAGCTCGAAGGCACAGCAATGAGCTACAAAATGTGGTGTTGTTGGTTTCCTTTTAAAAATAAAAATAAATATAGCTACATGTATCTACTCTTAGGAATGAATGAAAGTTTAAGAGCACTGTACATTTGAGTTTGTGTATGTTTACGAACCATCGCATACATGTTATCACACCTTTTAGACCATTTCTAAGGAAAAATGAAAAAAATACATGAAAATCATAAAAGCTCAAAAACCTCTGACAAGCGAAGGATTTCATCAAGTTTCATTTTCTTTAATGACAGTTCATCATTAAAAAATGTTTCTTCAGTCTTCCCGGTATCAAGCAATCTATCGTTTGTGCAATCCAGCTTTATTGGTGCAGCTCATAACTCATTTGTATGCGGTAAAGTAGGTATGCTTCTGAAAAGTTCTCTTCAAGAGAAAGAGTCTAGAGTAAAGTATATTTTAAATGTTTTGTCCTATTGTCATTAACAAAAAAAAAAAAAAAACAAAAAATTTAAAACAGTGGTTCTCGGACGTCTGGTTGGGCAAAGGAAAAATATTTTATCATGCCAAGTTTTTATTTTTCGGACTGCGGACAAACTCATCTCTTTCACCTTACCAAGCTCCGCGAACGACAGGTATTATGTCGAACCTAAAGCAGATATTGATTCCCTCCCTCATATAGCTCTTGCTAACGCCTTGACAGCTCGTGTACTTACTATGCTTAATGGAACTGTCCCTAATTTGTCTCACTGGGTTAAATCACAAAACATCACTCTGGTTGCACTAAAATTTTCTGCAAAATATTGACGATGACTTAAAACATTGTTGCTGCAATTTTTGTTTCTTTTTATCTACATTTGTGTTCATAATTTCTTTCAATAGTTCATGTGTTTTACATTTATTTTAAACATTTGTATTTTATATTTTTTGTCGCGGCGATATCTCTACTATTCAGTGCACACTTGCGTCATTTTACTGCAGGTTACAATCTTTAGATTGAGTTTGTCTTTAAACAGTGGAGGTTAACAGGAAGAAGAGAATTATTTTCGCGTACCACTTGCATAAAAGTAATGTTCTTTATAAAAAGAAACGACGTCACTAACGTTAACGACTATTTTATTCATCGTTTCATTGTGTAAGATCTTTGGAAATTTGATGAGTTGGCGGTTAAAGTTTCACCAGAAGTCAAAATCAAAATCAAATACAGAGAAACCAGAATCAAAATCATCCATTTATCGCTTTCCATTTGATAAAAATTTGCGTTAAGAAAACGCATGCGTACACTGCACAATAGAAAGCAATGTACTACAAGACACAAATGCAATTTATGTCGCTGCGACATTGCTGGATATCGCAGAAACTTTTGCGACATTTTACCGCAGAAATGTCGCTGTGATATCGCTGCGATATCTCAAGTGTAATGGCACACTCCATCGATATCTGCGACAAAAAATTGCGTGTGTGTACCGTCCTTACACCACTCCACGCGCCACGACACTTTTGTTATGGTTTAGCCAGCCGATTAGCCCCTGAATTTGGATAAACTAAATTCCAATTGCAGAGGTAATTATCTTGGGTTTCTTTTACATCTTACTTATTGCTCAGGAAAAATTGAGTGAGTTGTTGGTGAAAGCGCTCCGTCTCCCGTTGTTGGAATTATGAGTAGAGGGCTTAACCTTGAACATGAACATGATCATCTCGAATGTGACTTCAAAAGGTGAACAAAAACGCCTTAATTTTATGACATTTGTATTTGTATTTGTTAAACATTTACAGTGTACCTGGGCTTACCTCACGCAGTTATTTGAGCATTCTTATATATGGTAACTTTTTTACGAATCGTGGTCTATTAGACTATTTCTTTTCCTTTTTTTCCTTTTTCTTCGCCTTTCCTGACCGCAGACTATTATGTCTTCGAATCGATAGTCACAAGAATGATCAAAATTACCTATGCAGGTATTATTATATAATATTCGAAGGAAAACACTTATAAATAAATCTATAAGAACATATATACAGATTACTTTTTTATGTAAGATATAAATACCTTCGGGTTGAGCTCTTAATTGCTTAACGGTAAAAAAAAAAATACTTACGACAAATTTTGGCGGTAGTTAGTCAACTCTCGAGTAAATTGGTACTCACCTCACTCACCAGCGAGCGGAAGTCTAATTTTCGATATTCGGATTCCGTACTGAAACAGGATCTTTTTATTTTGTTGTGATTTCAAGGTCCAAAATTTCAAAATAATAAAAAAAAAACATCATCTTTTAGTGCTCAATTTCTTATAGCGTTTTTGTTAAACTGTATGCTTTTGCTGATAAGCCTCGATAAATATTTGTCAAATTTATAAAATTGACTTCATAAAATAAACAAGAAAATAAAATGCTTGAAAATAAAAGACTTTCAGCCTTATTCTTTGGTTTGGACTAAGTAGAAAACTAAAAATAAATAAATAAATTTTCTCTTAGCTTGTTAAGCTAAGTATACACGATTGGAAGATCTTCCAATGTTGGCCGAAATGACAAAAGTCTTCCAACAGCAACCAATGAGCTTTCAATTGCCAATTTTCTATCAAATGAAAAATGTCTGTTTATACGATTTCATCCAAAAATTAGTCAATTTATTGGAAGAAAATTGGCTGTCAATTGCCGACAATTTTTTTTTTTCATCCAATTAAAAATTGTCTGTTTACACGATTGAAAGTCTTAAGTGAACAAAAAATTGGTAGACCCATTGGAAGAGAATTTTCTTCCAATAAGAGGTGTTATTTTGAATAGCCTCGCTATTTCGGTAGATATCACTTTTGAAGCCGCCAGTTTTTGCGATATGACAAGTAGAAACTACGCCATTAATAAAAATGGAACGATACACGCTTCAACAACGCATTGAAATTATTAAAATTCACTATGAAAATGGCGCTACGTGCCACACAAGCAATGAAACCATCGATGAGTTGACACAAAAGAGACATCGCAAAGTTTGGACGAAAGATTGGGTAACGTAATTGGGTCGTAAGGAGGAGGGGCTTTACTCTAAACTGCTTGTCGAATTGCGAAGCGGGGAACCGTATCCTTACAAGAATTTTTTGCGGATGGACTCGAATCAATTTGATTTCCTTCTTTCGCAAGTGACTCCATTAATCGAAAAGAAAAATACAAACATGCGCGAAAGTATTTCAGCTGGTAAACAACTTGTGCTGACGCTATGATTCCTTGATACAGGCGATCATTTTCGGTCCCTGCATAATTTGTTCTTGAGTCCAATCCTTCTAAACTTTTTGCTTGTAGGAGTTCTTATCCATTTACGTTGTTTAAAACACAAACACTTCTTTAAATTTGTTCTCAACTAAAAATGAAAAATTGTCTTCCAATTCCAAAAGTAGAACGAAGTTGTTGGATAGAATTTTATCCAATGACCAATTAGTCGACAAACGTTCAATTTTTTGAAAATTTGAAAAATTATTTGTTTACAAACGTTTCACACGATTGGAAGAAGTCAGCCAGTTTTTTCAGTTTCCAGTTTTCCAGTTTCAATTTTTTTTCTGCAAGTTTTGAGACAAAAAATTGGGTGTTTATATGATTGCAAGAAAATTGATGAAAATTTGTTTTGAAAAATCTGCCAATATTGGAAGATCTTCCAACCGTGTATACTTAGCTTAAGTTATTCCACCATATAGGTGTTTCATTAAATGGAGCCACAATCTGTGTCACTTTACTTTTTCATTTTTATTTTATTTTTTATTTTTTATTTTTTATTTTATTTTTATTAACAAGAAATTTTAACCCATAGATTAATTCTTATTGTACGTTTAATGTGAATTCAAATTCAATAATATGGCTATTTGTTGTGTAATATATTTTATTTTATGATTTGAAGTTGGTTCTCGTTGATTTATTTTACAATCAATGTAAAACCAAGTGTTCGACGTTCAGGTGTGAAACTTAAGGCTTGAACCAACACTGTACATTTTACAGGTTGTTCTGTGCTATAAATAGTCAGGTCATATACATGTTTAGAACATACTTCAATGCTTATCCAAACAAAGTTTAATGCATCCCTTACAGTTGTTCCATTAAATGTTTCAAGTATTAAACTTATTGATTTATTTAATTTTTTAATTTTCCTAAATGTGTTGCCTATTCAATTATCATAATTTAAAAATAATTGCGATACCTAGCCAATATGAGAATTTTCTTACATTTCAAGCAAAGATACCATTAGGCTTTCATTTAATTATTCCAATACCTGTGTAAGCAAAATTTGTGTTCCCCATAAACGAAAGGAAAGGTTCACCTGTATTTTTTTTGCATTTGTTCAACTGAAAACAAAAAGAGGTTATAAACTACTTTCTAAAACTGCTCTTGATTGAAACTAAAAATAACAGAATGCCAAAAACGAGGTTCGACATTTTGTTTTAAGTTTATTATAACTTAAGTCTGTTGAACTTCCTCAATTGAACCCAATTTGCCAGTCTGGTCTTATTTCCCTTTCCGTGTCAATTAGGATATGAGTTGTTTGGAACTTTTCTCCTCGTTTTTACCCTTTTTGTGCTTGTATATGTTCATAGCAGACACAAGTTGATACAAAAAAGAAACAGAACACATACAAAAAAATAAATAAAATAAATATTGTGCATCTGAAACCCTTCTTCTACAACAACATATTATTCTGTCCACTTTCTCAAATTTGTAACTGTTTTTTTTTTCTTCTGTCATACAGCATACAGAGAAAATCCTACCACCGACAACAACAGGAACCGGAAAAGTGGACGACAAACTAAAGAGAGGATGAATAAATGTTCAACAGAAAAAAAGCTACAACAACGATAGCAGCTACAAAACAGCCATACCACCGCCAACTGTGAAGTGTACTTCCAGGATGCTGAATTTATATAAAACATAGCTATACTCAGCGCAACAGAAAGCAAAACGAATAAACATACATTTAAGGATAATAACCTTAAACAACAACCGGAAAAATTCCGACAGTAGATATAGTAACGTCTCGTTGTCGCGCGAACATAAATTTAGGTAAAGTGCTCCATATACCAATACATGCATACAATGTAGGTATACTTAAAAAAGAGTGTTTTAAACTAAGTGCTTAAAAAGGATATTTATCCGCTTTCCTATATTAAATAAATATTAAAAAAAATCTACTAAAAGTTTTTAAATTTAAGTAAAACAAAAAAACACGCACACACACACATAAAAATGGTATCGATACGACCCTGCAGGACCGCTACATACTGCCATTGTAATTCTGCGATACATAACTTATTAGTGCAAAGTATATCAACGGTGTATTTGTGGTGGTTATTTGGGACGTGCTTAATTCTTTTGACAAGCACCGGAGAGCTTTTGATGGTTAGTGCGGCGTACATGGAAGCAGACGAACTTATCAACGAATTAGACCGACCAGGTAAGACCATTTTCTATAATCTTTTTGATAAAACTATAAAAATGGTATTGAAATAAGTTAACTAAATTTGTACATAAAAATAATCAAATTTAAAACTCAGGTATCAGCTGAAAAAAAAAATCCATAAATATACCTAAAGTGTCGGTGCTTTCGCTTGATTTCGAATCAAATTTCAGCAAATTATAGGGTATTGACAGCCAAAAATAAACACAAATTAATTATGATCGTACTGCAGGCTTGGATATTTCACTGGTCCCTTGACCAAAACGTTTATTATATCATTCTGCAGAGGTATCCATATTTTGTACACCTATAATCTTCGAGCAGATTTTATTACAAGTCTCACGTTTCTCACACAACATTAAACGAATCCGATAATTGCCATACTCATGATAATAAAAGTGTTTCCAGAACCGCAGTAAAATGCCAAATATAAAAACAGAGGAGAATTCCTGAAAAAAAGTTACCGAATACGAACAGTACGCTGGCTGTGTTAAATTTATAAATACATTTTGATGAAAAGTTAAAGGCCACTGAGCATCAAGGGACGCACATTGGCGTTAACATGCCCTAATTATATGTTTGATAGGAAGATATATTGTTTGGCATACAATTTTGTATTTGCTATTTTAACATGGGTATAGGGTATGCTTGTTGAGTAGAGGAAACTCCTCGATTTTTTGTGAAAAGATTAAAGGTATATAATTCCCTACACACTATAGAAATTGTAACGAAGGGAACCTAAACGCTCGCAAACATTATTAAGTGAGAAATGTTAGATTTTTTTTTGAAATAAGAATTCCACGACTTTTCAATTCGGAAAATCAGTTAAAATTTGTATCAGGTACTATCCATATTGGTGCTATAGGCACATTTGCGGTGTCCCGTCGTTCTATGAAGAAAAACAATTTCTCCAGTTTTTCATCTTAAGAGTTATCAACATTTGCTTAAATAACCTTTTTTATGAATGGATTTTTCTCGCTTTTAAATTATTCCTTTAAGAGCAACGTATCTGTCATAAATAGACCCTTTTTTTGGAGAGCGGTACCTAGCAAAATTTTGTCAGATATGCGAAGAATGATTGACTTAAGACTGTCTGGTAGCTGTGATAGAAAAGAAATAACTTCAAACACATGTTACGGGCCACCTGTGTGCATACACTTTCATGTCTTCATGATTCTCAGATGACTTACTTGAGCTTACATAAGGTCTTTATATCCCGTCAGCAGTAATGCTTGTGACCCGTCTTGAATGTGCAGTTTTCCCAGGCTATCGATTTGCTAATGTCGGTTAAAGAAAAAATTTGTATCCGTACTCATTTGGTTGAAGATTTAATGCTGGATGTCATGAAGGGTATAGATGAAAAGTAAGGCATATCAGTAATTTGGCAATCGACCAATGACATACCGATAAGGCCAGAATATTCACGTGGGCCCGAATTAGATCCAAATTCTTCTACAGATAGTAGAGAAAAGAATTCCAACCTCCCCATGATGTTGAAGGCTCAGACAAAAAGGTGTGTTACTGCTCTACTTCTATTGTGTTTAGCTTACTCCTCGTTTGCATTGGATCTACCGTATCGGCAAAAACTGCCTTCCAGCTCGTTGACAACCTAATGCACTACGACAACGCTTTCTATCCAGCTGCTTTTGAAGTCTTTGAGTTTCAAACTTATCACTTTATTTTTGTCATTACTCCGATCCACTAAAAAAGATTTTTCACTAAAAGGGACTTTTCTGTCCTTTTAACAATAACAGTAGTTATTAAGGGAACAACACTTTACTGGCTTATCAACAATATTAACCTCAATGCGCGTGTCCGAGTAAATTCGTTGGACGAATTGCTCGATTTCCGCCGGACGGCAGAATATTTACTTTAACTATAACCTGGATTTTTTTTTAATCAAGTCGCTAAGGTTTCCAGGCAACAGTAGTGATTTCCTAGCATAGACAGTTACAGCTGCTAAAAAGGTATCATTTGTGACGATACCATTCAAAGCTTGTTTCTTGCCAAGGCGAAGAGCTAAGATTCTTGACAGGCAGCATAAAATTAGACTCTGCTAGGACCCAGTCCAAAGCGGTATACCAGCAACGAGAAAGCCAATTAATTAGCAAGAATAGTATAAACGTTTGGCAGTTGACGCGGTAAGAAAAGTTCAGCTTTCAAAAAGAATCGTCAATATTGCCGATGAAAGGTGGAGCCTTCTTGACATCGCGGTATCAGAAGAAAGAAATAGATGAGAATCAGTTCAGATTACATATGCAGAAGATGCGGTGATGAGGAGGTGCATGAAGATACTCCATACTTTCTATGCCACCTGTCGCACTTTTTCCACCAAACTTCGTCAATGTCTCCAAATGGCTTGATTAAATGAAGTCATAGGGTTTTATTAGTTTGAGTAGCAATACTCGTATTACAAAATAGATCTTCATTGATCTCTCTGTGACGGTTACGACAACAACTGCTAACCCCTAAACCCAACCTAATCTGGATTTTGTTGGTGATGATCGAACTTTCTAGATTGTGCAGGCTCAATTGTTAAATGTTTGCAACATGACAACATACAAAACAATTTTTTAACTCCATATATATATCAGGCCCACGATATTATTGCCTGGACTTTTATTTCAATATTTTTTCCTACTTAATTCTAACATTCGTGCTCTACAAATTTATTTAAAAACTGAAGTTTTAGGGTCTCTTTGTAGACTCTAGACTTGAAAGTGAGGCAACGCTTCCAGAATAAAATCAAAGAATTAATATATTAGACTAAGACAGGAAGATGAAGGAAGAAAATAAAGCGTTGGCGTTCATTCGATTGTTTATTTCAGAACAGTTCGGACGTCTTTATATTCCTGTGATTTATTTTTGACATTTTTGTTGCTCAGAGTAAAATAATTCATAATTATAGTAACAAAGAATTAGACTTTAGAAAGGCAATCTAGTCATATTAACACAATTATTAGTAGACCTTGGACGACTTTGATTTAGCGATGTACTAAAGCCAGCACGAACAAAATACTTGACTTGTGTTCCGTGCTAACGAGGCAAGGAGGTTGCGATTTATTCCAAACTATAACAATCTTATAGTTTTTTTTCACTATAAAGATGGATCTTCTGTCAATATTTTTTGTCAGAGAAAAATTAAAATCTTGAGTTAAGGATCCCCAACAAACCCTAATTTTTGTCCGCATTCTCCCATACGTAGGGTTTTTTTGTTTTTGTTGACAGCATGTTAATTAAACCTAAGCGATAAGCCACGCAATGAGGTTTTCTCTTAACACAAAATCAGGTATTAGGCGAAGTAAGGCAAATATAGTTTCAATACTAGTTAAAAGCTTAAGCAATGGTCTCGCCACAACAATATTCTATGCAATCTTATCTCAATATCCCAATGCCAAATATGTTAATCAACTATTTCAATACCGCCGGAAGTGTAAAGGCATTTTCGAAATGCTGCAGAATGCGGTATGTATGCAAGACTATACAAGAAGTAATAACAACAACTCTCCCCATTGCAGATAATATAATTATTATTGAATTCACCATTGTTTGTAATCAGACCAGAAGGTATGCAGATGGAGTTATTCCATTTAAGTCGAGCACACCCATTAAGTGCCGTGCAGTTTCGCACATTCAAATAATTTTCCAAGTAAGAGTCTTCATTCCAATAACGTCCTTGGAACTTAATGTGTGCTTTAAACCGTTGCATTTACCTACATAAACTTTAATGAACTGTCAGAAAAGAAAAAAAATAGTAATGAATTTCCGAAAAATAACATAGGTACATGATGAGGTCAACATTAAATCTATAGGGTATGACACATTATCACCCGTCAAAGATATAAAACCTTTCTGTATGCGTGCCAAAAAAATGTTCCCTCCGTCTGCACCACTATAGGTAGTCCGTATAGTTGTCCAGCCGAACATGAAGCCAGACAATAACATTATAATTGCAGCCATCACCAAAAGTGGTCGCTTGGATCCTCCCTCAGTGTTAACACATTCACTTTATAATGAGTCTCAGCCGCGGCTCGCCTGATGCCTTCGGTGGGGCTGCGGTACTGTGGTACTCCAAAGAGCCCAACATCGCATCGCACCATTATTTTTGCAATGACTGGACGGCCAGGGGGCCAGGCTATTGGCCAATATACGAAGTTAAAAAAGATTTATGCATTAACCTGATGCCTCCCTTGGATATATGTATACATTTTATTTAATTCTTTTTTCCTCTCCTTACATTGAGTGTGTTCTTCACTTTTAAAGAGCGTTCCAATATCAACTTTTTTTTATTATATGCAAAAAGGAAAAAAATATATGCGCCAAGCCCAGGTCCTGGGCTATTGATTTATGGAAGCATTTTTATGTAAACTTCGGTGCCCGTAAGCCAAATGATGAGACGCGCGGGCTTATATCGATTAAAGTCAAATTGGTGGCAACGCAAAAACGAAACAAAGAAATTTTCCGAACGTTGCGTGAATAGAGAATGCTGACGGTCGGTGCTGGCGATGATGATGATGATGACGATGATGATAAAGATGGCGAGAGGTGATAATTCTCGGGTGTCTGCTGAAATTTGTAGTTGTTATTACACACGATTTTCTATATGGCGCACAGCAGTGGCGTTCAAAACCAACACCGACGACCGAGTGTAATTATTTTTTTGTTCGTTATTGTGTTTGGTTTTATCTGACAGCTTAACAAATTGATGAACTCAATTTGGCGAAAGATTGCACCGAGTATACGGAACTCGAACTTATGTAGTTTGCAAGCCCATAAACATATACACTGATGGGTTGATATATTCTGTTGGCGGCGGCGGAGTTGAGATTGAACAAGGGCCGATTGGGAACAAGCGAGAACCTAATAGCTGCGGCTGATAGGAAAAGGGAACATTATTTGAAATCCTCGTTGTTGGCCTCATCCTCAAGCAGGGTCGATATTCAAGTGAGCTTAGCCGCGCGTCCGATGAGAAATAAGATAAACAATGATTTAAGGATTCGCTGGAATAACTTTGAAGGCTCTTTGCCTAGGGGATAATGTTCGAGAGAAGATTAAATTGAAAATATCCATTTTGGGAAAGAAGTGCGAGAAATGTACATACAAATGAACATGCTTATAGATAGATATACAACTAAGCCGCCCCATCTGATTTAAATCCGGATTCTGAATTTGATTTTCTCTCACTTTGAATGAAAAGCCTTTGGGGACAGAGATTATGCTTAAATGTTGAGATACAAAACAGTCAGGCAAATATATTTTGCTTGAGTTTGGTTTGGGCGAATTTAAACTCTCTGCCGGATATTAGGTTATAGAACATATATTTCCTCTGAAGATAAGAGAAGTTTCGTCGAGAAAATGTTAGCATTTCCATAATTGGACGAGAGTCACTATAGATACTGTTTTATTTATCTTGAAGAAACTTATTATCTTGTTTTGATACTCTTTTATAGAAAATAGGTAGTACCAAGCTACTTGCTGAGTAACTGTGTCTTATTTAATGAATTTTGATTGTTTTTTCCAAGTCTAAGTTCCATCGTAGACAAATAAATTAGTTTAAACTAAGAAATTCGACAATATTCGACCATAGAAAAAACTGAAATAAATTACATCTAACACTTCTGCACTTCAGGGGATCAAAGAATTACCTAAGTCCATTTGAAACAAGACGTTAAAACAAGGTAAAGCTGTGAGCTCGGCGACACTTCTCCCCTCAGCGTCGGCGAAATTCTTTAATATAAATCAATTAGATATCAAAGAAATAAACTGAGACCGTTCAGAGTCAAGCCTGTGAAATTAACGGTTAGAGCTCTGGCTCTCTGTCGTGTGTATTCCAGATGGATAATGAAATATAGAATCGGGGAGAAGTCAACGAAAAGGTCGGTTGCAAATATATTATGAACAAATATATTCCCACAGCACTACGAATAGTGTCTTCCCTCAAAGTTTTTCGGTGTACGGATTCAAACTTGTCGATGGTTTTACCATTTAGAACGATATGTATACTCTACCGAAGCGGAACAGAAACTGAATTTGTATTTTGAATGTCTGGATGTTTTTAAAAATTTCGAACGACACGATCTGATCGTGAAATTCGTCTTCCAATAGCCCTAAGACTTAAGCCGCTTGACCGAAAAGTCAAGATTTTGCCTTTTTTTTATTTCGCTTAAATGCGCATCGCGTGGCATTGTTGTTTTTTTTTTTTTGTGCAGTTATATTTTTGCAATACACCAGGAGAGGAAATAACGGTACTCTATTTTCTTCTCAATTTGCTCGATCAGTGGTGCAAATCAAAATAGTAAGGAGTCACTCCTAGTGTAGGTTTTCTTTTAAATGCATTTTTGCGGGTGCGGTTATACTTATGCAAGGCACTGTTATATCTCAGAAACCTCAAATATTTCTAAGATGAAACTGTGAGAAGTTTTACGTCGGCACCTAGCAATTAAGCCTTATGCGACTTGTGACCATTCACACTATTATCTATTTATGAGTGTTGATATTCACCCTGATGATCCACCAGCATGCAAAATCACACCTCAACTTTCTAAAGGAAGAAGCGGGTACCCTGCATCTAGATTCACACCAGTACCAAATGAATTAGTGCCGGCTCTTATTCTTTTTATTTTGATTCTAGACTACTATTCATGCAACACACGGAACTGCACTCAACCTTCAGTCACCGAAAGAAGAGCCGTTATCCGGTCACGGAAACTGCACTCAACTTTCATTCACCGAAAGAAGAGCCGTAAACCGTGATTTGCGAATAGCAGCTGAGACCAAACTCAGACAACCACAACCCCCTCGAAGGTCCATCCCACTAGTGAGGTGGCAAATCCTCACTACCCGTGGTACCCAATTGCCTCTGGGTGAGGGGTTGGTGTCACATCTTAGTTTTATATAACCATTCGTTATACATCATTGTTTTTTGTGATCTTTTGTTGGGACACCGCTCACCCTCTGTCAAGTATATCCACATTAATCGAAGGGATGAACCAGCCAATCATGGGACACACCCAACAGGGCGTCTAATTTCATTAACATTTATCCACATTCGTTACTCGTTGATCGTATTTCCTCATTTAATATATACTAACATATATTATCTTTTAAGGATCGCAGTAATCTTCATCATAGGTCCTGCTTCAATCCGTTAATTCCATTAGACAAAAAAACAAACAAAAAAGATGAAAGAAGAGATCTCACTCTCTGAAAAAAAAATAGGTGGATCCGTTTTCTTGGTTAGCCATTTGAACATAATTATGTGTTAACAATATTAATTTCATTTGTGGTATCACAATGGACCCTTGAGGTCTAAGTGAGTCAATTACATTCAGACAGCCACTCCAACCTAACCTAACCTACTTCGCACTATCAAGAATTTTTGAAAATCTACTTCACTCAAAAAAAATGTAATTCGATTTTATTGATATTTCCAAAAGCCGCTTGCTTCGATTAGCTTATTAAAAAATAATTTTTTGCCTACAGTTTATAGTGTAAAATGGCATGCCTTCATCTTGAATAAGGTTTCAATCGTTATATTATGCGAACATTAAACGGACACAATTTACAAATACAAATGCCTTATTCCCAAATCTACTACTTTTTACAATTGGTAACACTGACTGCTCCAAAAATTAATGAATTTTGTGTGTGTACTGTTTTTTTTAAATAGCTGTTCAGCTGTAAGACAAAGCAAAAGTTTAGCAAATTTGAACTAGGGTATCCGTTTGGAGTCACAGTACGTAACATTAAGTTCTTTTCCTTACGATTGTCAAACGATGGGTGAGGTCGAAGCTACATTGTGATAGCAATAGCTGAACTCATTAAACGTCAGGCGAAGCTGAAGCTGAAGCGTCTTTGTGATTCTTTAATATCTTTTCCATCACTTTTCGAAATATTCGAAGCCACGCAAACATTCGTTTTCTAGTTTGCATGCATTCCGCATCGAACCATGGTCGTACAAAAGTTATTTTGTTATTTCTCTGTTGTTTACTTGAAACACTGTCTTTATGACTCCTTCTAGTGGACCAAACTCAATGATTTCTTGAGTTGATAAGGTTATATTCAAATTCGTTCTGTATGCATTGCCGCGGACGTTTTTCCATTTAAGCATTGATCAAAGCTTCATTTCTACATGTTCTTCCTGTCCTTTCGTCCCTATTCTTCTCAAAGTAAATTGATCGTTAACCTGTGTATTGTTTATTTTTCTGGCATAGTGAAGTGTACATTAAAACAGTGTTCTGTACTACCAGTTGCTAAAGTGGGTCCTCATAAACTTTTTCTTAGCACATTCAGAGCACATTACGAGGTCAAATTTATCACAAAAGAAAATAATTCAATTTTATATATACTTTTTTAACGATAAACTTTTGCAAAGGAAATAAATTGGCCAACGGTCAATAAAACCAAGCTTAGGTTCATTCAAATGCCGTTAATGTGCTGCATACAATCTATCAATGTCCTATTTTAGCTTTTATTTCCTTAAATACAAGAAATTTTGAGACTGTTGTTGCTGACCGTATTGTTGGCTGCATAATTATATTATCTTTGGTAGAACCTTATGTAGAAAACAAATGTATGTTCCGAAAGAGCAACTGGCCCTTAATGTCTTTCTTAAGAATATAAAGGACATAGGATTCGCTGGTATTTGCACATAACTTATACCAATGACAAGACTTCATCAGTGAAAGGTAGGCTCAATTTTGAAATGTTGTTGCCGATTTGCTGTCAATGGGGGCCTATCGTTCAAAATGCATGGACATTTTTCTTATAGCACTTTCCATTGGAAAAGAAGCATCCAGAAGCATCCGGAAGTCTTCTGAAACCGTTCCATTGGTAAGAAAATGACACTTCTGACGATTCTGAGAAGAGAATATTGTTTCTGGATTTGAATACAGAATACACTCAAGAAGCACAAATACGTCATGCATAAATCAAATGTCAAACAAAATGTCAATTTCACCCATTTTAATTTGTTTTTTGTTTTTAGAATTATTGAAAGGATTTTGTGAATTATTTAATTAAAACGAAAATGAAAAAGAAATTAAAAGAGTGAAAAATAAAATTCATCTATACTAATATATAAAGTAAGACTTTTGTTTGTTTGTCGGTTGTATGTTTGTAGTCGATAAACCAACAAACAAACAAAAGGCATACCTTATAAATGTAGTAGAAATCTTCTGCGATGCACTGAATGTGCAGTAGGATACTCTGAAAGAAAAAGAAATAATTATTAATAGGAAAAAACATTGATTTTAATATACTTACTCGAAAATTTTGTTTGGATATTCTTAAAAAACTGACAGCCGACATCAATATTTTGAAACGTCTTTCTATTTTCATTTCATTTCATTTCATATCCGGTTCATTCTTCTAAATTATATTTAAGGCTGAACTCCTACTTAAGCTTTTGGACCAAAACAATGTTTACATGCGATCTCTTGGGCACGACTTTCTGTACAAAAGAAAATTTCAACATCGATGTTCAAAAAAAGCATGGATTTTATTTTCCAACCTCTGTGCATGAAAATTTCGCGTTATGAAAATTGGTTCTCTAGATAAAACTGGAAAATTCAAAAAGGGGTTTTCGAATGCAAAATAGAAAATTTTTCATGAAAAACTCGGAAAACTAATTGGTTTTAAAAGGGAAAATTGCATGTAACTGTAGGTGCATTGGTTTTCAAATGGAAAACTGGAAAATTTCAAAATGGGTTTTCGAATGCAAAATGGAAAATTTTTCATGAAAAACTCGGAAAACTAATTGGTTTTAAAAGGGAAAATTGCATGTAACTGTAGGTGCATTGGTTTTCAAATGGAAAACTGGAAAATTTCAAAATGGGTTTTCGAATGCAAAATAGAAAATTTTTCATGAAAAACTCGGAAAACTAATTGGTTTTAAGGGAAAATTGCAGGTAACTGTAGGTGCATTGGTTTTCAAATAAAGTACTGGAAAATTTCAAAATGGTTTTTCGAATGGAAAATAGAAAGATCTTAATGAAAAACTCGGAAAACTCATTGGTTTTTAACGGGAAAATTGCATGTAATTGCAGGTGCATTGGTTTTCAAATGGAAAACTGGAAAATTTCAAAATCGGTTTTCGAATTGAAAATAGAAAGATCTTTATGAAAAACTCGGAAAACTCATTGGTTTTTAACGGGAAAATTGCATGTAATTGTAATTGTAATTGGTTTTCAAATGGAAAACTGGAAAATTTCAAAATCGGTTTTCGAATTGAAAATAGAAAGATCTTTATGAAAAACTCGGAAACCTCATTGGTTTTTAAAGGAAAATTGCATGTAATTGTAGGTGCATTGGTTTTCAAATGGAAAACTGGAAAATTTCAAAATCGGTTTTCGAATTGAAAATAGAAAGATCTTTATGAAAAACTCGGAAAACTCATTGGTTTTTAACGGGAAAATTGCATGTAATTGTAATTGTAATTGGTTTTCAAATGGAAAACTGGAAAATTTCAAAATCGGTTTTCGAATTGAAAATAGAAAGATCTTTATGAAAAACTCGGAAACCTCATTGGTTTTTAAAGGAAAATTGCATGTAATTGTAGGTGCATTGGTTTTCAAATGGAAAACTGGAAAATTTCAAAATCGGTTTTCGAATTGAAAATAGAAAGATCTTTATGAAAAACTCGGAAACCTCATTGGTTTTTATCGGGAAAATTGCATGTTATTGTAGGTGCATTGGTTTCCAAATGGAAAACTGGAAAATTTCAAAATTGGTTTTCGAATGGAAAACTGGAAAATTTCAAAATCGGTTTTCGAATTGAAAATAGAAAGATCTTTATGAAAAACTCGGAAACCTCATTGGTTTTTAACGGGAAAATTGCATGTAATTGTACGTGCATTGGTTTTCAAATGGAAAACTGGAAAATTTCAAAATCAGTTTTCGAATTGAAAATAGAAAGATCTTTATGAAAAACTCGGAAACCTCATTGGTTTTTAACGGGAAAATTGCATGTAATTGCAGGTGCATTGGTTTTCAGATGGAAAACTGGACAATTTCAAAATCGGTTTTCGAATTGAAAATAGAAAGTTCTTGATGAAAATCTCGGAAACCTCATTACTTTTCATAGAAAAAATTATTAATTGTGTCCTGCGAATTCGCAAAATTCAGCGAGAGCACGAAGATAATAATTATAATTATTCTAAGGTTGCTCTGAAAGGTGCGAGACAAGGGTCGCAGGGTCGGCTAGTACATTAATAAGTGACAAAATAAAATATGGAAATACACAGTGTATTTTTTGGCGAGTGTCACTTCGCACTCACACAAACACAAAACGTCAATATTGAGTAGAAGCAGTTTTGCTTGTTCCATTGGTTTTCATTGGAAAGTGCCATTAGAGTTCGCTTCAATAATTGATAACGCAATAATAGTTTTGCACATACACATGAAGCTTTCTATAATTCCGTACGATATCCCGATATCATCGAGTATTCAATCGATCACATTTTCTGCGAATATCAATCATTTCATTACGTACTTCCCATAGCTTCACGTAAAGTGTTCATTTGTGTTAATGCAAGGATTTAAGTTCAATTTGGAAAACGAACAGAGAAGAAAACTCTTTTCAAAGGATCATTCTTTTCTTCTCCAAATGGATTGAGTGAAACCATTGAATAAGCAGTACAGGAAGCGGTGTTAGCTACATGTGCAGTGTGCGTGAGTGAAGCAACAAAAATGTCTAATGATGTAAATTTTTGGGACCTGTGCTGTCAATTTTTGGGGCCTGTGCTGTCAAACTTTGACTGTGTTGTCAGTCAAGTTCAGGGGTGTGTTATTTCTGTAAGGCGCTGCTATTCGTTGAGTTCCCGTAGTTTTTTGAATAGTTCTTCTATCGTGGTTATTTCTGTTGGTGATGGTAAAGCGCTGCAATTCGTTGAGTTCCCGTGGTGTGCACGGTTGTTTTTAATAGTTCTTCCATCGTGTTTCGAAACGTTTTTATTTGTTGATTGTATTACAATCAACTAGAAAATACTTCTTTATTTTCCTCTTGTCAATATTTGAGTCCCTGTCTATATATTTTGAATTATATCTTCAAGAATTTGAATGCTCTAAAATACATACCTTAACAAGTTGAAGATTTCCCAAAGCTGAATGGAAAAGAGAAAAGTGGATAGAAATTCTTAAATTGTATGAGATAAATTCTAAGTCCGTTGTTTGTTCAAAACACTTTCATGAAACTGATTTTGTACTTGATGGTGCAAGAGAAGAAAAAAAGGTTATTTCCTTCCGCAATGCCATATCTATATGTCTGATCTTTTTGAAGAGCCTCAGTAATATGTGCAGTAAACGTGAAGAATAACCAATAACGGATGAAAAATTAAGAAAATGCACTGGAAAATAAAAAATTAAACATTTAAAACTGTGCATGTGCTGGTTGACGCCCCTGAGATTAACCATTCAACTGCAGACCAGCCCTGTTATAATGTGTTTGTGATTGTGAAACTCACACTACTTTGAAAAATGCTTCACTTCTTTTTCATAAGACCCCTTCCTGTACTTCTTATTCAATGAGTGAAACCTGTTAGACATTTGACAGCTTCAGATTGTTATCAAGTCACGTCCAAGTTTGCTTGCATTTGGTCTCATATGTTTTATATATATATTTTTTTTATAAATAAAATAGCTTTTGTGACATTATTCTCTTATTGTTATTGTAAAGTATGCTTGGTAGAATGTGGAAGGAAGGATACAAAAATGTCTTTCATTTAAAAGGAAATGGATTCTGCTTCTTTCTTCCTGAAAAATTTTGCTTGAGTAAAAATATTTTTGTTTCCTTAAGAAATATTTTACTTTTTCAAGGTTTAAAAAGGAAGGATGATAGGCTGATTGGGTTTCCCTACTTTTGGAATGAACACATTTTGACATTCTCTGACAAATGGTTATCAATTTAAATAGTTTACAAAATTACAAGATCTGAGTTTTTATCATGCTTGCTTGCATGGACTATGACTAAAAAATGGGGTCTGTGAACTTTGCCATTGTTTCGTAGTAAGAAAATAAACACAAACTCAACTATCAAACAAAATTATTAGCAACTTAAACTTTAAAAACCTAATCTTTTAAAAAGACATCAAAGAAAACTTTGTCCCATTAAGTTTATCAATATTTGAATTCAAAATTCATACAGTTAAATGTCTACTCATTTGAAGTCCTTCAACTGAAGACTTATTTATTTTGCAAACTTCAAATTGACTAAAGTGTCTTCCTCTTTCCATTTTTCCCCATCCATTTTGTGGTTCTTGAATTATTTATTTTGTATACAAAGTAAACTTCTTGATCTAAACAAACGACTTGAGTAAAAATTAATTCGCCCATAAGCCCTGTGATATTAAGGTCACACACACCTTGTTTAAAAATTTATTGAGTCAAAGATTAAAGAAAGTTCCATTTAGGGTTTTTCTTTTTTCGAAAATCTGTGGTCACTTTGCTTCAAACCTGATCTTAACTGAATTAAAACATTTTCTCTCATAATGTTTATCTCTCTTAAATGCTTTCAGAAAAAAGGTCCTCAAGTTCAGGGACGAAATTGTTATGTGTGTCATTTGCCCCACCGCACTTAACCAATTGGATAAACATTTTAAAGTAATTTTAAATGCCAAAACCGATTTAAATATGTATATGTAATATGTAAAAAAAAAATCCAATCGAAATTCACTCACACATACACAAAATAATCTCTTGGAATTAAGGTTAAAACGAGGGATGGAAGATGGTTGTTGTCGTTTTTACGCTTCGATTCGATTGACCAAATCTCATGGTCGATTGAAAGGATACCTTCGATGCGATGTAACGATGACGCCAACTAGGTGTGAATAATTCCGATTTTATGATGACCTTTTATCCAACAATTCCTCCTGTGCACGCATTCTCCTTCCATTTTTATTTCATACTCAATAACAAACAACCCAATTAGCTTCCCATGATAATCCTACATTCCAGGACACCAGTGCCTACCCACTACTACGAGGTCAATACTTTGTGTGTATACCACCCACGACCCATCATTGTTAAGTGGAGCTTCGGATTTTTTTTGTTGTCAGGAACAAGTTAACAGGTGTGGACTTTATTAGGATTGTGAAAAGGAGGGTAAATATTGCCAATTTTAAAATTTTGATTTTTTTTTTTTTTTTGCTGAAAAGGGTTGTCAAAAAAAAGACAAGGAACCGATATTTCATATACGCATAAAACTGAGACAGACCCTTGGTACATCTTAAGCCAATGAGGGGGTATAGTGCATCCAATATGACCTTTCTAATCGCCTGAGAATGTCTCTACTCTACAAATCCGCTTTCAAGAAAAAAAAAACGAGGAAAGAGCAACGTCATGGCCCATGTCGCGTCGTCGTCGTGTCGGTCGACTTCGCCAGCCGGGCGATACAGCAGCAGTGCTTAATTCCGTTGTGGTTTTCTGTGTTGTAAATATTTGTACATGAAACGAAGTGTAGCATCATAAATTTGCATTTGTACCTAATGCTTTAGCTGCCATCATTGAACCCTAATAAAAATTTTGGACGTTCTTGACGTTAGGGAGGTCGGAGTATCCGTTAGTTTTGCGGCGTGCGTGCGTCGTCAGCATCAGAGGACAAGACATTTACTACAACAACAGTAGGTACAACTCATTGACCATAATAATAATTTGAAGCTCCGCCGCTGCTGCTACCGTAGAACGAGGTTAATAAAGAAAAGCACACAAAAGTCCTTCAAATTATTCGATCCACATGCTCAATCGACAGTCACACACACATGGGGCAGGGCATTGATATGAAATCTTTATTTTACTTTCAAACAAAAACAAAACCCAGCACCTACCTTCCAATCTTCCAACTTCCTGTAATGTTCTGAATTCTCAAGCCTCTTGGAGACATGATTTTCCTTTTAGCAAACGTTACTTCTGGAGCAAAAAAAAAAAAACTTTCGCTCGTAAATCGTAGGAAGTAGAGTCCATTCTGCTTTGGTTCAGCGTTCTCGTCTACGGTTGTGCGATTTTTATTGTGAGAATTTTATTCTTCGGATCATTATATAGAAAATAGGTAAAGGAGCAAATGAGCATACCTTTTTTTACGTCTAAAAAAAGAATCTGTATCGTAATGTCAACATAAAAATATCCTTTGGGAGAGATAAGTTAAATCAATAAAATGGAAAACACGGCGAGAAAGTGTTGCTTGGGATGTTTGGCTTGTTTTAAGGTTTAAGGACTTGGTGTTCGTTATTTGGTTTGAATGTTGTTGCTTGTACTAAATTTATTGATATTTTATTATGTTAGTTCGGTACCTAGAACATTTCGTTTGATGTCACATTGACATTTAATGATGTGCATCTATGCTGGGTAATGATGGTCTGAAACGGCAATAAATTAGATTTCATAAGAGCAAGCTTCTTAACGAGTTTGTGCAGGTGTCTTTTTTTCAATTAAATATTTGATGATAGCAAATTTAAAGATTAAATGAAGGTGGTTAACAATTAACTTGACAGGATATTTGTACTTTTTATGAGAAGTTTCTTTTATTTTATTTTTTCAGTCATTCGATAAAATGGACGTGACTGGAAATTAAAACTTTTAACGTGTCAAAAAATTGCACTCGAAATTCCTTGTTTAAAACTTTCTGATACTGAAGTTGGATGGCTGAAGATGTGCGAGAAATTTACACAGTTGATGCATAGTGCTAAGGAACGAGGCTTTTTATGCAAATAGTGCAAGTTCTTATTCGTAGTACTTTAATATCACATGTGTTCCTGTTTGTATTATGCACAGAATAGGCCAATTTTTAATTGCAACTTTAATTTGAGAATAATTAAGTAAACAATAAAAGTTCAATTTGGCGAATGAGGAATATCATAAATTAACTTTAAGGAAAATGGAAGTTCCATACGCAGCAAATGATTAAATGACTCTCCATAAACTTAGGTTAAACCTGAACAAAACATATACGTAAAAAGTTCCTTATTGTTTTCTGTATTCGCAATATGACTGTATTAATGCGAATACAGAAAACAAAAATAATGATGTCTACTGCTAAAACGGACATTAGACAAAGAAGTTTTTTTTTTGTTTCTCAAACAGTTTAGCCATCAAATTTTGCATCTAGATGGCTTCAAGCCATTTAAGTAGAATCACGTAAGTGAACTTTATTTTATACAATTCACACTCACTCCCTTCGGAAAATATTATAAGTAGACCAATACAATAATGCTTAAATTGCCTCTTCTACTACTACCGAATGATTCAATAGTATCAATTAGTAATGTTGGTCAGAATCGGAATTTCTCCCCACTAGCAGTAAGGGGTATTGAAGTTATTTCTTCCGTTTTTTTTTTTATTGCATCGGCATCGTGTGTGTAAACAAGGACATTGTATCTGCTGACCCGTGCCACCAGCAGCTTTTTCCCTACCGATCAGGAGCTGATAGGATAGCGTACACGATCACCGCCCCATACCGATTTGTCCAAGGACCTGTCAGAACACATCAGAAGTTTTGACCAGACGATCGCGTCGGTCTGTTTTCTTCAAAGCAGGTAAGAGCACGGTGAAGAGTAGGCAGATCAGTCTATCCTATTTTCGGAGTCTATTGAGAATAGACTTACCGGAGCTTATTAGCAAATGGTTTGTTGAGGTGTTAAATTCTCGTCCTTATACCTTCGCCCGTTTAAGGAAAAATATTTGCTTTGTTGTTGATATGCCGTGATTTAAACCAAATTGATACATGCTTCGTATGGTTCCATACCATTTTTTCTCTTTCTTGACATAACTTTTTATGATCAGCTTAGCTAGTATACCTACGACATAAGCGCTCTTGTTGTCCTTTAACAGTGCTCTTTACTTAACTACAGAAGATAGGACTTCTTTTTTCTAGACTGCTTCCTGTTTCTTCATCATTTTTTTCTAGAATCCACTTCGCATGCCTTCTATTAGATTGCTATATTGCTCGGTATTTTTTCGTTGAGACGCTTGTTTGAATTCACCACCAAAACTTACTTACTTACTTACTTATGGTGGCGCTACAGTCCAGGTCGGACCAGGGCCTCACCCAACAAACTTCTCCAGCCAGCTCGGTCCCTGGCTAACTGTCTCCAGTTTCGCACGCCAAAACGGTCTCAGGAATTTCAGCCATTTCTCTCCTAAACGGAGTAGGCTGATTTCTCCACTTCCCTTTCACACTGCACTCTGGTTTAAAGAATGCATTGTTCGCCCTTTAAACATTTTACCAACAAGATTACTAACTTGGTACAACTTGATATGAGCTTACTGCTTTAGAGCGGTCAAAAGGCGATAAGTGATCTATCTGGTTACGAGTTACTCTACGTCTGGTACACTGTGGCGTATGAGTAATATAAAAAAAAAGATTGTTATCAAACCCAAGTCACTCTGTATACAACATCGTTTCAATTTAAACTTAATGTTTCTAATTCGCTTTAAAAGTTATAATTTCACCCTAGAGATTCAGTTATGTTCAAACTACTCCTAATTGGCAGCTAAATATCGTTAGGATCCAATTATAAACTTCTTTTTCATCTAAAGAGCGTATGTAACGATTTAACATTTGTTTCACCACTCGCTCCTTAAATTTTATGTAATAATCCTTTAAATACGTTTAATACGGCAGACAAACTCTCATTTCTGCCACCACCTTTGCAAAAAAACAAGCAGCAGCAGCAGCAAAAAAAAAAAAACACAAATGAAAGAACACAAAACCACACCTCCTATACAATTATATGAATGTTGAAGCACCTACCTATCTATCTTTTTTTCCCATCTGGCTTTTTCTGTCCTTATTCACGGACAGATGAACTGTCTCCCCCTACTGGTAGTTCACAGACAGTGTCTTTGTATTGTATTGAAGATCCCTACATCGAGCATTACGCTTTATAAAAATGTTTTCCTCTTTTTTTTTGCTCTATCATTCTATTTCTTTTTTTTCCTCATTCAACTACAACACCCACTAGGATTCTCTCTGTTTTTTTCTCTTGCTAATTTTTTTTTCAACATTTTTTTCTCTGCAAATGTTTAATTAAATTTAGTTATTTTACACACGAGATTCGTGAAGCACTGGACCATGTTTTATAGGTTTAATTTGTAGAATTATACCGTTGGGAAATTGTATTCGGATACGGTCTAGCTAGCTTTTGATGAAAGAGCAAATGATAGGCGGAGGATAAAAACATTTCATAATTGCCAGCTGGGATATAACAGGCCTACACAGAGCTTTGTTTGCTTATCTATTTTATTTTTTTTTATAAGGAATACGATAAACAACTATTTTATAAGGTAGTGCACTTAAAAATTGAATGAAAAGATAAAACATAATGGAATTAAATTCATTGATTAGTCTACCTTCTGACCCATTGCAGTTCTTTAGTAATTAGCCAATTAATTTTAGATGATAGAGGATTAGAATGGTTTATTGGCTTATTGATCCATGTTTAAATATCTAACGATAGTTAGGTGTAAGGTTTTAGCACAGATAATTAACTTATACAGATGTCTCATCCCTGCAGAAAAAAATGAACCATATTTTGCCCTTAACAGACAAAGCCTTAACAGACATAGAGCTTTCGGGAGCTTTTTTCTTTGCCTAAGTATTCATTTATAGGAGATGAGATGAGCCAAAATAGATTTTGTATGCATTAAGTAAATGTGTTAAAGCTTTTGGAAAAAGCTTCTTTTTTAGTAGCTTTCAGTTTCATATATCATTTCTCGCCATAAGGGTGAGACATCTGTATAAATTTATTATCTGTGGTTTTCGGACTATAAGGAAAACACTGAGGAAGCAAACAACTTTGGAGTGCTGGACAGTGGAATGCGTTTTGTAAGTAAAATTATTTTTTTAAGCTGCATATTAAGCCTTTTTTTTTATAAAATGCACGCACTCAAGGGGTTTTTGTTCCCTTTTTATGCGCTGCATGGTGCGAGCGTTAGGGAAAGTGGGATAGACGGAGAGTGTTAAGGATGAATTGTCTTGAGTTGTTCTTGAATTCCTGAACATTGCAGTGCCTGGAGAAGACAAAGTGTGAAAGAGAGTTCCACATTCGCATAGTACGGCTAAATAACGATTCTCTGAACATGATCGTGAGTCCGATGTTGGCCTCGAGGGTGAACTGATGGGCATTCCTGTAGGCGCGGGTATTACGGTTGAATATCTTGGGATGAGGAATGCAGCTGGCTATTTCACTAGAGTATAAGTAATTGAAGTAACGGTAGAAGAGGGTGAGGTATGAGACATTACGTCGATGTTCAAGTGACGTAAATGTCTCAACTATCATCTAAAATGCTCTGCTCTGGATACTGTCCAAAAGTACGTTACAGGAGCATCAGCCCAAACATGGGAGTTGTACTCAAGCTTTGGACATATATATGTTTTATATATATCGCATATGTGATCATTCCACAAAAGGTGGTCGGTTAAACACATACCGAGAAATTTTAGATGTTTGGTTTCATTGATACAAGTGCCACTCATTGACAGTGGCAAGAGGGTAATATCTCCATTCAACGATACAAGACAGCATTGAGTTTTCTAAGCATTAAACACTACGCGATTTTGTATTCCCCATGATGGCATAATGCTGTTTAACTCAAACTTTAATGTGCTAATCATATTTTTCCGTTGCAGTTCCATATGTGAAGAGGAAGGATTTGAGTCTGGGAAGGAATAGGAAAATATTGCCCTGTAATGCACATGATGAACCAAACAACTGATTGTCCTTGGAAGGAAATAGGATGGTTACTCGCTGTGCTATGTTATTTTTTGGAGATGCTGTTTTTTTTTCTTTATTGCTTCTAATATTTTTTTTTTTTTGCGGGATTATTATCGGTTTTGTGAATGTATGCATGTAGCTGGTTTGAACAATTTTTTTTTTTGTTTGTTTGAAAAAACCACTTATGTCAGAGTTGTAAGTCAGTCAAGTGTGCTTTTATCATGTGCTTTTATGGAGCTTAGTGTTAAGCTTGAGAAAAAGAACAGCGTTGTTAGTCCATTCTTACTTATTCTGTGTAAGAAACGAACTACTTATAGAGCAAACTGAGGCATACATTGAATATAATAACAGAAAAGTCTCAAGACAGATAGACAAAAATAAATTGAAAAGTCTGCTATTTACGATTTTCGTTGTGATTCAGATAACAATAACGAAAGGTCACAAGAAGTCTTCTGTTAACTGTCGAAAGCGTAGTTCGTCATCCTGTTCTACATATAACATCCTTGACCAGGCAATTCTATTTTTCTATATTTTTATAATAATCGCATACAAATATTTTTTTAGACAAACAAAAAATAAGGTATTGTACTCGTTGGTATTCATCTTATTCTCCTCGACATTATTATTATTTACCCGCATTGAATCGCTTTCCACACAAAGAAGCCCATTGTCATTCAGCTTAACGATAAGACCTCATATATCTTCAGCTTCAATCTCAATACAATGATATAAATCTCTTTTCAAAGCATAGTCGATCCAAAATAAGTCAAATCGTTCACACTCATCCAACTACAAAGGTCATACTCTCAACATTGCAAAACTGTTCCACATATAAATTGCATTCGAATTCAGTCTGCATGCACAAAGCCCATATCCTTTGTCCTTCGAAACCTTCACATTCATTGCTGGTGTGCCAACTGCCAAGATGAACGTCGTTGCACAAAAAGACACAAAGCATAGACAAAAACTACATCTATAATAATCTTCTATATTTTTATCTATAAGACATTTCTGCCCCAAACTCAATCTTTCGTTGAGAAGATCCACTTAAGAATAGAATCCCTTAAGCTATTTGCCAAGGATGCAACTTTAGGTTGCAGTCCCTCTTCGTACCACACATACCTTTCGTTCGAATGCCTTGAATACTTGAATGTCAGTCTTTCGTCCTTTCTTGCACGGAATAAACTTTCATGAGAAAACAATAAGGTGAAGGACTCTATGGTAAGAGTTCCAGAAACTGGATGCAGCTGCAATAAGTCCCTTAGGTCCATAGTGTAGGTTTTTTGTGTCCATTACATAAGAAAGTTTAAGCCATCACAACAATAGAAAGCAGATATGTATCTGCTGATGCTGTAAGGAATGATCCTTGACTTCGCATTTGTAAGGCTGCATACAACACATGTTGGATGTTATAGATGTTTTAAAGTTTATCAATAGAATGGAATGCATATAACTACATTACAGCTCTATTTAAAAGTCAGACAACTGGTACAACAATATACAAAAAGCGAGAAGGTTTTCCATGACCGATCTGTTGTGTGGCAATGAGAGAGCTCGGAAAACAACAAGGTTGCCCTCGTTGCAAGTTTATGCAACTTTATCAATTTGTTTAATTTTTTGTCTATTCTTATAGTGTCATGCGAGGAATTGCCATTGCTACACAGACAGGATGGAATATTATCTGTGCTTGTTACATTTTGTATAAAATTTGCAATTTCACAACAATGGAAGGGATGTTGGGAGTTTTTTCCTCCATTCGGAAGTCCAAAAACCTAAGGAAGAGAATATTGTTGGGAATCGAATTAAAGTTAAGTGAAATTAGATTGTTTGCTTGGAAATTAATTGGCAATTACAATTACTGAGAATTTCAATGAAAACTTTCTTAATGATCTGTCAGACTTTGCATGACGTTGAAGTATGCAAACACTTTTAACACGAAATCAACAGTAAGTCATGAATCATTTCTCAGGAGTTTGCTCAGGTCCTGGGCATTATCAAAGTTACGGAATTTCTTTAGTGGCAGTGAGAGTCAAATCACTTGAAAACTACGACTAGACCAAATTCAATACTTCCTTCTGGGAACTTTTTCGCACGGTACAAGAGTAAAAAATGTACTCGACTGAGTCGTACGAACTTGATCGTATGAATTTATTTTAAAAAAATAAACAGAGTGGCAGCTCTTGAAGAGCCAAGGCCAAAGTGGCTTCCTCTCATCAACAATTCTCTCGGTACGTGTGAAGAATTGAGGGGACCTACAAAATTGAAAAGCACTTTTTCATGACAGATTGATACTTTTGGAAGTTTTGTGAGTTCTTTGCAAGAGGCAATGCCAGTGAAAGATGAAATAAAAACTATGGGCACGAGTAGGACTCGAACCCACGACGTTCTGCTTAGCAGCCAACGCACCTAAGCACTAAGCCATGCGACACTACATGAATTTATTTTTAATTTCCAAAAATTGCAAAAAGTAGTCTTCCTTAGTAGGTTGAGGTCGGGATGATTTGATATGGAGGAGGAATTGACATTAGTCCTTCTCTTGAAAGGGATGAACAAATGAAGTAAGTTATGGTGGTTAACAGTGGTAAATAATTGATCGATGGGTCTTTGAAGCTGTGTGATATGGTTGAATAAAATTGAACTGAAAACCTTTACTTAAGAGAATCACATAATATTCATTTAAATGATTCAAACAAGATTCATGAAGTAATCATTTAAATCAATATATGTATAGATCCTTATATACGTTCATTTAAATGAAGATTTTTCCAATCATAAAAATTTCACTAAAATGATTCAAATCGGTGTCCAGAGCCCAGGTAAAAGAATTCAAAATGATTCTTTTCGGAATTTTTTTTTCGTCGAGTTGTTCAGTTTCATGATTTAGTTATGATTCAATTCTGAATGAAAATGTTTGCTGGGATGGAGGGCACCGATTAACTAGCTGACATGCGAACGAGTAGGATACACACACACACCTAGAACCGATTCTCCAACGGTTGATTCCTCTCACTCTGTCACGGTACCAGAAACCAGATTAGTCAAATAAAAAATCAAAAAAATAATAAAACAACAAAACAAAACTCTCTCCAACTCGATCCCGTTGCAAGACAATAAAATACAAAAGGACATTCTTGAAAATTGAAATGAAATAATAATAAAGCAAAATAAATTCTTGTTGCGGAAAGCAAATAAAATAATTTTGGGAAGAACAATAAAATCTACAGTCTACCTAGACAAAAAAGTATGAATCACAGTGTTGGTTAGGTTACTTCAACAAACAAGCAAAACTAAGAAAATTTATTTCATAATCACACCCCGATCGACATGGATTGACCAAAGATTGAATATGTATAAAGATGGGAAACTGACTTACGTTTCACTCCCTCGGTCATGCAATTTTCACATTCCTTCATATACTTTATTCTTTTCGTCTACATAAATACATGTGAGTGACAAAAACACAGAGATGAGCTGAGATTTTTCTATTCTCTTTGTTTGTTTTCGCATTTCAACATTTCTCTTTGTTTGTTTTCGCATTTTCATATGGTTGGACCATATTTACTGTGATAGTATTGGTAAAAACACGCATACTTTCACAGTAACTATGGTCCGAAGCTTGTAGGCAACTGTCACTTTGACAGCCTTGTTTCCCATCTTGTTACTTATTTAATCTTTGGGATTGACGGTCGGCGCGACGGTGGTGGTGTGGTAGAGACACACAAAAAGAAACAAATTAGAGGGAAAATAATAAATAATCACGAAAACGAGTCTCTTCTACTCAGTGGAAAAAAAATTATATCAAAAATATAATTTTACTCACATTAGTTTCTTATAAATGCACCAACTCCAGTCACACAGAAAAAAATACACTTTATTGATACTTTCGCGGCAAAGGTTAACTATCAAGATCAACTGATCTTATTTTCAAATGACATATGAACAGTCAGTCCTGCATGCAGTATAATGTTACACAAACAAAATTGACGGATAACTGGAGATAACATATTGTTCAGCTGAGCCTACATAAGGCGTTTTTCTTTTTTACATCTGAACAGAGCTGAACTGCCAAACTAACAATTATTGTGTTTCTTTTTTAGTTCAGAGTAGTCTCAAGATGGAAAACGATGGTGTGCCATCCTTAAGAATTTTTCACAAGAAGCAGTTTTTTTTACATAAGTTTGATAATATTATTCAGCGTCTGTTCTTGTGTTCGCTCTTTTTTGCCTACAAGCTGGCATAGTGGTCGTTTTGTACTACCCAGTGAGAATGTGTAAGTTTTCCAATGCTTTTTAAATGAGAGGACTAAACCAGTAGTGTCCGTAGCTTAGTGGTTAGGAGTGCGTTGGCGGGGGACTGCTACGCAGCAGACGTCCGTGGGTTCGAATCCTACCCGGGCCCAAAGTTTTTATTTCATTTTCCCGGACTCTGCTCTTGCGAAGAACTGACAAAACTGTCCAAGAGTCTCATTGTCATGAAAAAAGTGCTTCTCAACTTTGCCGTTCTGAATCGGCGTAAAATTGTAGGTCCCTCAATTCTTCACACGCACTGGAATTGTTGATGAGAAGTAAGCACTTAGGTCCTTGCTTTCAAGAGCTGTCGCGCCACTCTATTTATTTATTTTACTACACAATACCATTTCGCACTGAGTTAGCTACAATGCTCAGGTTTGAGTCGCGGTGGGTTTCATGGGCCTCAGATTTCGAAAATAAGATTCGTTGAGCTCAAAATTTTAAAAAAAACTTAAAAATACAAAAAATTGGGCCATTAATATGAAAAATAAATACGTTTTATTTGTTTCTTTGCACTTTTAACATATAAATGCCACTATAATTTATCAATATTTGTATCAAAAATTCTTAATAAATCTTTAAAATAATCACAAGAGAAATCGAATAGTAGCATGTACAATGTGCGTTTAGTCTGTATTGCTGTGGAGGAAGTTCTGTCACTTTGGGCCTCAGTGTTACCGAGGAAAATATTTTCGAGTCCCAGAAGCTTGAAAAAAATAGTTATTTGCAAAAAAAAACAAGTCCACGCTAAAAAAAATTAAAATCTTTCAGAAACATTTTTCTTTTAATTTTGAACAAACGAAAAATTCATTGTATGGTTTTAATGTTCGAAATACAAGCGTTTAGGACAAGAAATAGACGATGTAAACATGTGATTATTTCTTACAATATATAAAATTCTTTAAAATTCTTAGTAATTTTATCTATTGGTGTCTGAAAAAAAAACGAGTCAAACGTGATAAAAACAAATCCCGGAGTCAAGGAAGAAAAAAACGAGTGCTTTTTGACAATATAGAGGCCATGGTAACACTGCTTTGGGCAACAGGAAAAAATTTTACTCACGGCTGAGTACTCACTCTTTTGTCGCCTCTAACACAGATTCACAGCACCAACCGAAAAATGTATAGGGCCGTGTGTGAATTGCGTTAAAATTTGCGTTAAAACTTTTGAGGGAGCTGGCCATTAAATTTTGCCTTAGGGAATGGGAATATATTTCTTCAAAAGTAGTAAAGTACTATTATTTTTTGTAAGGTTCCCCATACAATATTTAAAAACCTTTTTTTTTTTGTTTTAACTATACCCTATCCCGTAAAATAAAAAAATCATAACATAGATACCCTCTCAAAAAAATAAATTGACTTTAGTATTTGGTAAAAAAAAAAAAACTGCTTCGTTTTATAACTATTTCATACAGAATCCTTTTTAATATAAAATTGGCGAATTGGAATCTGTGATAGCAGACAGTTCTTGGAAAGAATGTCATTAAAGTTGCCTCATGAAAGCTCTCTTTTTGTGAAATAAATATTTGTTTGTACCTTAGTCTTCGTTACAAATTCAAAAGAAGCCAAGTTATAAAGCCTGAGAAACGAGTTATTTTTGTTTACAGAAAGAAACGATTCCCTGGCACAAAAATATTATTGAATAAAATTTAAAAAAAAGTAAAAACAACAAAAATTTCAAACAGATTTTTTTTTTTTCAGTTTATTTTCTTTTTGTATTGCAATTTTTTTATCAAACGGAGAAGAAAAAATGAATTTTCATATAAAAGATAGTCAAGTGAGGTAGGTACAAAGGAAAAGCAAGCTACATGGCAAAATAAGAGCTCAAGTGAACGGGAAAGTTATGCCTGATAGCTTCCCACAATCACATTGAGAGCATAAACCAAACATACGAACAGAAAAAAAAGTCAGAAACACTCTCAGATAAAAAAGAAAACAAAAATATTAGTCCTGCGGCAATAGGACAGACATCAGCCATAATAAACAAGGATGACAAAATGGTGCCACATAAAAGTAAAACACTTAAGCGACAGCTATTTTTCCTTTGGCTGCTTGATTTTTTTGATTTTTTCTACTTTGGTTGAGTTTGTTGTTCCCACGTGAACATCGTTTAAGAAAACATGAAATTCAATCGAAGCTAGTTGGTGAATTTAACACGAGATATACTTTTCCTTCGGCTGTGATGGGAAAGCAAAATCGTGAACGTATCTATGTTCTGGTTTATTTTTGTCAATGCTCACTTGCTCTCTTGTGGTTGGCTATTGAGCTTTAAGATAATTTTTGAAGACTGGAAGAAAAAAGCTCAATTTAACAGTTTTGATTCAAACAGGGTTAGATGGTAGAAAGAGTGTGTTGGCTATAAAATATTTTCAGCAATTACCTATTACATTTTGTTTATTTCTTTTTTAAGTTTCAAGTTTTTATGGAAAACTTTTCAGGCTTAAACTGAAGTTAAGAAAAATTTATTCAAATTAATTCAGTATTTCTTTCCATCCTGCATTGTGTTTACATTGAACACTGGTCCGGTTCCGGTCACGTGGCAGGAAGATGGAATTTTGGATAGGTCTACTGAAAAATCGAATTTTAACCATCGAAAAGGAATCAAAACATAAAAAGTGCTTTAAGGCAAGCACAGATTTTATCAAAAACATACTTAACTTCAGATAAAAGATAAAACAATTGACCCACTTGGATAATTTCCGGTTTTAGCTTTTTCTTCTTTCCTGGAAACTTTATTTTTAGACCTGGTTTCAGCATAGGATAACAAATTTTAAGGACACATTGATTTCCCGACCGAAACAAGACGAGCGACGACTTTCGTTGATTAGATTTGTGTTTTTTCTTTCCACGCCCAATTTCATCACGATGTCCGTATCCATCGTCCACATCCACTCCCATTTCTTATACATATCTGCGATATAAAGGTTATAGCGTGTTTTGTTAATGCCTTATCGTTAAAAGTCATATAAAATAGATTTTTGAAAGCAATATCTGAGGAAAAGAAAACACAAATGGTTCACAGAACACACTTATTTATAGTCGGGAAAATATATACAGGGTGATTCACGAGCATTGTGCCAAAAAGCAAGAGCGTGTAGGCTGAGCTGAAGAAAAAAATCGTATGGGAGGGGGGGGCAGGCCCGTAGCCAGGGGTGGGCATTGAGGGGCAATGCCCTACCTTAAATCTGAAATGCCCTACCTTAAAAAAATCAACCTTCAAAAATGCCCCACCTTTAAAAATGCCCTTCTTATGAAAATGCTGATCTTAAAAAATGTTTCAGCTTTAAATATTTCCTGTCTTAAAAATGCCCTACCTTCAAAAATGTCCTACGCATGATAACGTCCGACTTCTAAAAATTCACTACCTTCAAAAATGCCTTGCGTATGATAACGTCTGACTCCTAAAAATGCCCTACCCTCAAAAATGTCCTACGTATAATAACGTCCGACTTTTAAAAATTTCCCACTTTAAAAAATGCTCCAGCTTTGAAAACTCCCTGTATTAAAAATGCCCTACCTTCAAAATATCCTACCTATGAAAATGTCCGACTTTCAAAAATTCTTAGTTTTAAAAATGCCCTACCTTCAAAAATGTCCTTCGTATGAAAACGTTCGACTTTTTAAAATGCCCTAATTTAACGATGCTCCAACTTTATTCACTCCCTGCATTAAAAATGCCCTACCTTCAAAAATATCCTACTTTGCCACAGAAAAACAAGAGATATAACAAAACGTTTTCAATAATTTTTTTTATTCTACCTTGGGTCTCTCTGTACAAAAATAAGCACAAGCTGAAAAAATGTTGAGCGCGCATCGTCTTGAGGCCTTGAACCTTTTGATAGATACACACATATTCGTTGAAATGAGTCATGAATGTGTGAAAATATATATATTTTTTTCAGTGGGTGGACGGTGGAAACTAAAACTAAAAAAGAAAAAAATATGGAGTCCATACGACTAACTTCCCAGAGTAGAAAAATACGTAAAAACATTAGTTGTTTTGCAAAATATTCAGCCGATGCATCCCGTTGTAGTTGTACACGCACGTTGGTTCAAAGTCAAATTCCATAAAACTGATGATTTTATGAAAAAAATTAAGTTCATTGAATAACAGCGGCGCCATCAGCCAAAAGTTGATCTTACCATTTCGTGGACTCATTAACAACTACTTTGCACAGTAAAATACAGCCTAAATTTTTCTATTATTAAAGCAATTTTTCTAATCGGATTAGTATTTCCTAAAATTAATATTTATACGGCAAAGCAGCGTTTGGTGGGTCAGCTAGTAATCAAATATAGTATATGATACTCCTGAATATTGTTTTTTTCTCCACTAACTCTAAGATTTTTTGCACTATTAATGAAATTGTGAAAATTTATTTTGTTTTGCAAAATTGTTTTGGAGATTTGAGAATTCAAAGAATTTATTTAAATATGCAAGATAGAAGAAGGGAGAATGAAAAGTTGGATTTTTTGTAATTTCCAAAGTTTTCTCAAAAACGGCTCTAATAATTTTGATAAAATTTAGTGCAAGTAATACTGTCAGTAATTCTAACAAAACTGCGTTTTTAGTACCTACTCAAAAAACACGAATAGTAAAAATATGTTTTTTTTTTCTCAAAAAACGTCACTGAATGTTCAAGCTAGAGTTTATACTAAATATTGGAATTACGTAGAATAAACCCTATGTAAAGCTAAACAACAACTATGATCAGATATGTAAGTTTTTTGCCATCTGTTACACAAACTTAGCCACCATTATGACTACATTTGCCACATCTCGTACTTTGCTGAAAACACTTGCTTTATTAATATCTAGTATAAATGATCTTACTTTTCAATTATTAATATTTTGTTTTGATATATAATATTTCATTCGTTTTCAATCATTCAAGAAGTTGGGTTAAAGAATATGAAATGAATATTATTCCTTTGTTTTAATTGCTAAATTATTTTATTAAATTATAATTAAATATTTAGTTCCTTATTACATCAACTTGTGTCGTTATTTGGATTGGAATAATCCTATCAACATCATATACATAAGTCTCATGCTAAATAACTGAAACTTACATATATATCCCATTTTGTTTAAAAATTATACTAAAAGAAAAATAAATATTGTTTTTCGTTCGTAGTTATATCGAAAATATTGTTGGAAATTACCAAAAAACAAAAAAAAAAAAATACTGTAAAAGTTATACATGGGAAAGATTGTGTTTTTGAGTTTGGAAACTTATAACTTTTTCATGGTTCATCAAAGAGGCTAGATTTAATAATTTTCTTGAATAAAATTGAACGCTTTACGAAAAATTCTCTCTTTATTTTTTTTATAAGCCGCCCGCTATTCAACTTTGAAATGTAAAATGTGATTTTTCTAATTTTTTTTTTACAATTTTTTAACGCGATTATTTGAGTTTACAAAAAAATTTGGCAAACTTTTCGAATTTTTTGTATTATTATAGCCCAAAACACTAAAAAAATTCACTTCAAACTTGGCAGTTAAGGGGTTTGGACTATTCCCTAGAGGGGGAAATTGAATAAGGATCAAAACTAACGGTCCTTGTCATATGACAAAATGAGAGAAGATTTTTTTCTCAAAAATGGCTCTTTACCCCTAAATTAGATTTTTTCTGTGCACATAACAACATCGTGAATAAAGCAAACTCAATGCTTTGATTTATAAAGCGTTGGTCAAAGGAGTTCCGCGATCCAAATATAACCCGCGCTTTATATTATTGCTATGTTCGTCCTCACTTAGAATACGCTTCCCAAGTTTGGTCACCTCATTACAATATTCATATTGAGAGGCTAGAATCTGTTCAACGAAATTTTACTCGTTTTGCCCTGAAGGGTATTCTATGGAGTGATCCTTTGAATGTCCCCTCTTATGAAAACCGTTTACTAACTCTCCAAATGGAAACATTGTCAAGTAGACGAAATAACAATGACATGGTATTCTTCCATCAAGTTATTACTGGTGTAACACAAGTAGCACAAAATTACTTATAGAAGGCTTTAAGAAGTATTATAAGCTCTTATTCCGCTTCTTTAAGACTTCTTTAAGTACCTATTAAGTACATAAAAGGCGAAAGTGGGCGGTCCGATAGAATGAATTAAGAAGATAATTTGGTTCTTATTGAGGTTTTAAAACGGAATATTTTCCTTCTTATATACTTCTAAGCGTCTTCTTAAACACTTCTTTTCGCACTCTTAACTCCTTCTTACAAAATTCTCAGACAAAAAAAGAAATTATCAGTGAATTCTGCATCTAGTTTTTGTTTCTCTGATGCTCATCTATTTTAATAGTATTTGTTTTGATTTATTTCTCTCTTCTGCAAGCGGTTTTGCTTGTTGTTGGTGTATTTTCTCAATCTACAAAGTCCTCCAATTCTGTAATGCGCCCCTTCGCCTTCACTTTTGCTTGGTTACATAACAACTAGGCCTTCTACCAGTTACTTTAATGTCTTTTAAGGAAGCAAATAAATTTGTATTTACACGAGCACAGTGGCGAAAAATTTTCTGTGAACTCTAAGAATGAAATGAAAATGGACTACTGGAAATAGTAATCTTAAAGAAGGATTTAAGGAGCTCTAAGCAAACCTTTATAAGAAATACCGATTTAAGAACCTTTTAAGAATTCTTTAAGAAGGAACAAGCAGAACGAATTAAGAATTCAAAGAAATAGATGATTTAAGTAGGAAAAAATACCGAATTAAGAAGTTAAGAATTGGTGAGACCCATTTAAGAACAAAATAAGAATGATTTAAGAAATGTGCAACCGATTTAATACCATTTTGTGTTACTTGTGAACAGATGCACCTGAATTGCTTGGCGCTATATCTTTCAACCATCGGGGTGGCGGTTATAATTTTCGTAGGAAAGCACTTGGTACATGAACCATAAACATCGTACCAACTATGGTTTCTCTGAGCCCTTGACACGTATGGAGTAGGCTTTCAAACTGCAACTCAGACTTATTTGATTTAAATATAAGTAAGAATAAATTGAAGTCTTTGCTCAAGACCAGTGTTATACACTTTTAAATGTTTCTCTGTTTACTTAATGTTTGTAATTATTAGTTATGGATTAATCTTGTTTTGTTAACTGTCTTGTTTTTGTTTCATCCATGTGAGTGTTTGTTATGTTATGTTTGCTTACTAACAACTAACACTGCACTAAGTGATGAGCCGGTGGTATAACATAGTCTACTATGTTGGCAAACCATTGGTCGTAAGACTGTGCTTGCTATAAGCTCTCTTCGACCAATTCTGATAGTGTAAAAAGAAAAAAATTTGAATGAACCCAAATTAAAAAGATCCTCCGCCTTAGTCATTGTTTATGCAAGAGCATAACGTCAGTTCAAAGGAAAAACTCACTAACTACATAGGATTTCAATAGCAGTTTCTCAGTTAGTGAGTTTTTCCTTTGAAGCGACGATAAGTAAACGGACAGCACGTATGTGTCACAGTGCATGTGGGCAACCTGCAAAATAGTGTGAATTACAACTTTTTTTTTATAAATATCTTTGGCATTTAAATACAAACTTTCAGGATAGAACAATAATTTTCATCTTATTGCTAACTTATTTTAATAAACCAACAAAAAACAGACTCTTTTTAAATTAAAGCCAATTTAACGATACTAAGATAAACCTCAATTAAAGCTTGTTGCTAAGAATATTAATTTGTTTATATTGGAATTATTCGTTTGATAGTCTAACTTATGATTAAAAAATCATACCTAAGAATCAAAAATTTAAACATATTTCTTCAGGCTCGTTAATTCTGCTTGTTTTTTAAAATATTTTTGAAACAAATACATAAATACAAGCCTAACACAGAACATAGCCAATACAATTATCATATTTTATTTTATTTTTGACTTAGTAACGTCAAAATGTCCTTAAAGGCATAATGGAATGACCGAAATACAAAATTTACCAATGCCCTACCTAATATTTCCGTTGCCCTACCTTAAATTTAACTCTGGCTACGGGCCTGGGGGGGGGGGAGTCTATTCCTCCCGCTTAGTCGGAAGGGGCAATTTTCTGAAAAATTGACTTATTTTATAAAAAAAAATATTTAAAATCAACGGCTTCGTTTACAACACCGTGTTGTACTTTTTTGAAAAGCCAGAAATATCTTCTTTCATTTTAAATTTAATTGTTTTAACGAATAGTTTAAAAAATATTAATTCTCAAACTCAAAATTTTCAAAAAAAAAAAAAAAAACACAAAAAATTATTTTTGAACCAAGTTTTTTCAAAATTGTATGTATTTAGGTACTAACTTTGTTTTAAAAATTCAATGCCATTGCTAATTTTTAGTCGAAAACGGAAAACCGGATGCAAAAATGTCTTTTCGTTTTTGAGAAATAAAAAAAAACCAGGACCACGTTTTTTTAAGAAAATCTTTGTTTTATTTTTTTACCTATGTCGACTTTTAGTTTTATTAATTTATTATGAAACATTAACCTTTCTTTTCATATTTGTTCTGTAATTGGAATATTATGAGGCCTCAATAAAGTAGAAGAGTATTGGATTTTCCCTGGATGAATCATTTTGTTCATTGATAACCACTAAAAACTGACCTGAAATTTTTCTTATTATGTCTGGAGGCCGCGGCCACCTGTCGTTGAATGGTTCTACCTGCTATCTTTTATTTTGAATTCACAGCTTACGTAATTTTTGAGTTTATTTTTTAGATCAAAAATTCTTCGTAAATATTAAAAGGTCATCAACGTATACAGCTACAATTGTTATGTTTGAGTTTTCTCCAGCAACATAAACACAAAAATCTATTTTAGCTTTCTTGATAATAATTTTCATAATTAAGTAAAGCTTTTTCGAGTTTTTGGTTCCATAAACGACTAGCTTGCTTCAAACCGTACAGCGATTTCTTTAAATGACACATTTTACCAGTGTAATCGGTGTAACCCTCTGGTTGCAGCATGTAAATGTCATCATTAAGATCCCCTTGAAGAAACGCGGTAATGGCATTCATTTGATCAATGTCTAAATCTAATTGTGCAGCCAGAGAAAACAAAAGACGTATGGTACTCAATACCTCACTACTGGGGAGAATGTTTCTTCGTAATCAATCCCCTTTTGTTGGGCGCAACCCTTCACAACCAAGCGGGCCTTATACCTTGATATCTTCCCTTCACTATCACGTTTTGTTTTAAACAACCATTTCCAATTGATAACTCCTTTGTTGACGGGCAAATCAACAAGATTCTATGTGTAATTTTCTTTAAAGTATCGAATTTCTTCGTTCATAGCTTGCCACCACAATTCAGAATCAGATCTTTCTAGTGCTTCTTTCACCGTCAATGGATCATGTACTTCTCACTTATTACAGGCTTTCTCCTTGGTATTCTTGTGCCGGAACTATCTGTGGCTAGTGGAATGTTGGCATCATTACTTGATTCACTTTCGTCTGGATAGTTCTGATTCTCATTTTCGGTTTCCGGTTCCGGTTCAGGTTCGCATGGCAAAACATTCAAATCTTCACTATTATCTTCTTCAATGTTTTCTTCATTTTTTTCTTCCTCCACTGAATCATCATTGTCTGGGAGTATTTCAGAATATGAATCATTGCCTTACAGCCAAATGTGCGCAAGTGACTCAAATCCAGTTTCTTGTTTGAGTGATGAACTACATGGTGATCAAATGAACGGCTGTAGAAACTGCTTCAGCTCAGAAACTCTTCGGCAAATTTGCATCTATTAACATACACCTTGCCTTCTCCATGCTAGTTCGGTTCATCCATTCAACGAGTCCATTATTTTCGGGTGTATACGGCGTTGATGTACGATGACATATCCCATTCTTTCGTAGTAAAGCTTGAAACGTTTGATTACTGTACTCTGAACCATTATCAAAGCGTAAGATCTTAATTCGTTTGCTGCATTGAACGTGTGATAGTATCGTTTTTCGATTGTAGAAACATTTTTTTGTCAAATCATCAACAAACACCAAAATGTAGCGAGCACCATCTAAACTTCTTACATGCAATGGACCACACAAATCAGAATGAATTACCTCTAGTATTTCAGTTGCTCTATAGGTCCTGTGTGATTGAATGGAAGCTTACACTGCTTTCCTCTAAGACAAACTTCACAGTTCCATTTATCGTTCGATGAAAATGTATGCATTTGTCCAAAACAATCGCTCAGCATCCGTAAACATGTCATGTTGAGGTGCCCCATCCTCCTGTGCCATAGTTCGCAATCAGAGCCCGAATTGTTTGCAACAAAACATTTTTCTTTGCTTGATTTGTCGAACTTAAAAAGTTCACCGTTCAGCGAAGCCGTTGCAACCAGCAGTTTCTCGGAGTTATAAATTCGGCAGCCCTTGGAATCCACAACCACTTTGTTGTTTTTACGGAGAGTTTGGCTAACTGATAAGAGATTTGCACTAAGATTTGGAATACACAGCACCTTCTCAACTTTCACTTGTTCTTCTTGAACAACAACTAAAAATATACGTTCCCAAATCCTTGTACCGGTAAACGCATTTTTTTGGCAGGTTCACTAACATCTGACATTATGCTTGAATACATACATATGCGCAGATGCTCCGGAGTCAATGTACCATTCGCCAGTTTGCACTGAGGACATGACCATTCTTATCACATTGGTAACATCTGGGTCCTGAACTGGCATCGTTATTTTGTTGTAAGTTCTTCTTTGTTGCCTTCGTTTGTTTTCGTTGTCCACTTCGTCCATAAAACGCAACCGCTTCAGAGTCTTCTGTTTTTACATCTCGAAGGATCTTGGTCTTGGTGCTATCACTAGAAATGGCTATACCAGAACTAGTTTTATATTCTTCGGATAAACCTGCAAAATTGTTCCAACCCATTCTTCGTTGACCGTTAATCCAACTCCACTGAGCTTATGCGCTGTTGTGATTATAGTATTAATATAATCCTCCACGGATGATCAATTCTCCAATCGTGTCTGACCCTTGTCTTGGAAAGCCATTTCAAGGTTATTCCATGCTTCCTTTGCTGTCCCAGTTGTTTGGATATGCACGAAGTTTACACGATCAACCAATAAAATTATTTCAGTTCTTGCTCTAGCTGTTTTCTTATCATCCTCTCCGTCAGCTAAAACGCATGAACACAAATCTTCCAACTCCAAATGATCCTGCGCAGAAAACTTCCATGAGTCATAATTCTCACGACCCTTAAGTTTATCAATTGCTTGTAGACTAGCCATCTTGAAAAATTACTGATAGAGGAATCCAATTCAAATTGAAAAAAATTTCTTTTCGATACGTGTTTATATATTCGACATTCGTTAGGTATAGCCTTTTGCGTCCTTCTGGGCCCATAACCTGTTGAAAGTTATGTTCTGGAAAGGAAAACATGATCTAATTGTCAAGAAACAGAAAATAATAATAAAAATTTATTTTGAAAAAGTTGATAACAAAGTCACAAACGTAATCTATAAACAAAGTGTTTTGCTTGTTACATTCAAATTTCAACATACAGAACATCAGGCGCGAAAACACGACTGAGCCAGAAGTTTCCTGAGTAATGCCAATAGCCCGATCTGCAGCGACTCTACGTCAAGCGAAATAGGTCTCTAGGGGGCGATAAGCCTGAAACTTAAAGACAGAAAGCGTCATCAAGCAGCACGTCGTCTTCAACGACGACACGCTTTGAAGGGCAAGATCATAGTCGCTTTCGTGTAGACAGTAATATCTCTCATGTTCAATGGTCAGATGTCAAGGCTCACCATGGTTTCAGATTTTTATCTTTTGTCGAGGAGAATCCGGGGATCGTTCCAGACACAATCGTTGGAGGTTTGGTACCAACACCGTATTTCTTACCATCTGTTCAAGACTGCTCGTAATGGCTTGCTGGCCGGTCGCTAAGCTTGAGGTTGTTGCAAAGGATTATACTCACGAATGAAAGGTCCCAAAGTTTGAAAAGGGGATACTAGCTCTCAAAACATCAGCTGTTTTGGTGATCACTGGCTCCGCTGGCCACGACTGAAGGGTAGTGAGGGTTTTATGAATTCACGGTCAGTACCTTTTTATAAAAAAAAGTTGACGACTTGCTGCACACAGCCTGGAAGTGAACTAGTCTTTCGAATATGTTTAACCATCGACCTTCCCTGCAATCTGGCGTGGAAGCTACTAAGGTCAATAATTACTTCGCCATGGAGACTGAAGGCTGAAGGTGGATAAAGCCGTGGTGGCAGCTGACAATTGATCTGGCTAAAAGTAACAATGCTGCCACGTTGGCCTCAGCCAACAGTGGTGTGAAGTTTGACCTAAATGGAGGTTTAAAATCCATGGCTTCCACGATAGATCAAAATGTGTAAGTACACTTTGGGAACACTTCCAGAATAAAATGAGAGATCAGCGAATTAAAATTTTAAAATTTAAGACAAGAACAAAAAGAGTAGGTATCGGTTAGGCTAGGTTCTCTCATTAGAGAGAAGAAAGAAAATAAATCATTCTCGATTGTATACTTCCGAACAGATCGGACGTCCTTCTATCCCTGTGATTTATTTCAGACAATTTTGTTGCTCAAAATAAAATAATTTATGCTTAAAGCACATTATTTATTGGTTGCTGCTACCATAAATGACACAACTCACAATCCTTTCACAATCCTTTGTTGTACGTGATACCATGTATCAAATCTTGGCGAATGCGGTAATATGACTTTTTCCATTCCAAAATTCATCAATGCACAATTTCACGACACAAAATTGAACCCACCTAAATGCAACCACGTGGTTAATTCATTGAAACTCCACACTCTCATTTTTGCTTGTATCCACTTCAGTTACCTAAACATCTTCAAATGTCACACACTGTTCACATTGCCAATTGATTCTGACAGTTCAACCAATAATGTTCATGTTCTTCCGTTTACCTTGATTCCAAGTTTGTTGCGTATATCTAGATTCCAGATATAAGAATGAGATTCCTATTTTCTATTGATTGCATGTCATTCCACACATGGGGTAAAAAAAATTGAGCTACAGCTACAGCTCTATTCCATTATACAACAGCGTCGGAGCCTTACACAACGTTTAGATGGTACCCGCAGATGTTGAGTACAAATACTCACATATGCATGAAATCGCTCGCACTCACGTTGACATATCGTTACGTCAGAGGTGAATATTAAAAGCCTTTCCCATCTATGTGAGTTTCTCCCATGCGAAGCTTCTGCGAATGAGCAACGAGCGAGTGGAATGTCTTCTATAGTCTTCTATTTCTCTTGTCCTTATGATGGAGGAATGACATTCCCCGGGGACATTTAACTCAGGTACTTTACGACATGCCATGTAAAATTGTTGACAACTCAATTGGCAAATTCCAGATTAAAAGATTTTTCACTCTCTGTCGGGGTTCCTGAGATTGTTTGTATGTTTTTGATTTTTACTATTGATTCCCCCACTCTGGTTGGGGGATGGGAATTCTTATGGATATCATGCAGATTAGGGCTTCGTAAAGACATAGTGTTAATTTATAACTTCACAAAACTACGTTTGAAATGGCGTCAATTTTATTCAAGCCTTTTTATTGATACAAACATTAGGTTAAGAGCTGGCTTTCGAGGACATAAAACCATTTTCAAATCAAATGCATATTAGGTATCTACCTTGTGATTCCGACTCGCAAGACTTTTATCTGTATAAATAATGATATTTCCTTCCACTGCAACATTTTAATTTAGTATTTCTCGAGAATTGCACCCATGAGTTCTTTCGTCAGTTAACCGTCAAACGAAAAGATTGTAAAAATGTGCAATTAAGTCTCCAACTGGGAAATGGGAAACTCATCAGCTTTGCGGAACTTATTTACGACCGACCGACCGACGTCTGAAATTTTATGGTTCCATTCCAATTCAAAATAATCGAATAGACTATGCAACAAGAGTCCTCATCAAAATCATGAGAAACTTATTTCAATGGCAACCCAAACCAATAGCAGGATGTGTGGATTTTATAGAAATTGCATAGATTTGTAAGTCCTTAAAATATTACTTTAAAAAACTGTTTCCTTATTCAATTTCTATGGTGGAATTATTGTTAAAAATGTATGTAAACATTGAAAAATTAAATAAGCATAATATTTGTAGGTTTTAATTAAAATATAAAAGCGTTAGGGACTATGATTTTATTAATCCTTTTTTTCTTATTCAATGGGTATTAGCCACACCATATTAGAGTGTGAGAAAATGACCGAATAACAACAATAACAATCACCTCATCGTGAATGAACAAATCACTCAATCGTGTATAATCGATTATGAATCAACGACACCTTAGTTACCTATAAGAGATCGATTCTACGTCTCACCCGTTGCCCCTTTATAGCATTGTAATGGTGATCGATCAAAAATCGTGCATGCTTGTTGGTGGAGGAGGACTTCTGAACCCATAATAGGCTTTTATACGGTTCGATTGGGATAAGAACCTACGTACGAAGCACCTTCACTTCATGTTACTCATAAATTGCTCAATTACAGTGCTCTTATGAAATTTATCGTAATTGAGGTAAAATAACGATGACGATGATGAAATATACGACCAGAAAAATAAGGAAGTCTGGGGGAATATTTTTTAAAAAATTTGATGTAATTGAGATTGAGGTGTCATCACGGAATGATGAATTTTGTTTAGAGAGTGGAATGTTAATGTATTTGGTGATAATATCGGTTAATTGTTCCAATATAAGTTGTGTGTGTGCTATTTGCTTAGGACCAATTAAAAATATTAAATTTTAAGACAGGTTACACCATGAAAATTTGATTCGACTTGAGTGTGGTTTTTTTTTTTAATAGGAATAGCTAATCAGAAAAAATGGGCGTGTTGGTATTTGCCCATTTTTAAACGCATTTTTTCTTCACCTTGATAATTGCAGCTGTTTTCAACACTGCGGATGAATGAATCAGTTGGCGGATTATTCTTATAGAACTGTTTTTCTTTAATAGGTACAAATGGGAAAGGTCGATAACGAAAAACAATCGTTAAGAATTTAATTTAATTTTTCCCACGCCTCTTCCCCGTCCAGATACCGCACGCGCTGGGGTCCATTTTCACCGAGTACGATTGCGGTTGCTAGACGTATTGGTACTTAATTAGAGATTATTTAAAATTACTAAGAAGACAAGAGTTTGGGACTGCTTATTGCAAGCAGGGTCAAAAAAGAAAATTAAAATTTTAAATTAAAATTTTACAAACTTAAAAAAGAGCAAGAAAAAAGAAAGAAGAAAAAAAAAAGTACAAGACTTTAAAAACAAAAATTGTAAGGTCTAAAATAAAAAATAAAAAAAAAAAAAACAAACAAAGTAAAAACTAAATAAGCGTGTAGAAGACACTTGTCAAGTACGTAAAAAAAATAATTAGATTAAATAAAATAAAATTAAATAAAAAAAAAGAGTCAGTTTCTCTCTACTACATATACGTATTTATTTATTTTATTAGTTGTTATAAAAGCTTCTTTTGAGTGATCTTGCTATGGTTGAAATCAAAAATATTCGAGTTTTCGTTCACCTTTCGTAGCATTCTCGTAATTGGTTCATTACTGCCGTAGTCAGTTCTGTGATGAGCCTGATGGAATTGGGGAACCGATCTTAAAGAATGAAAGTCAACGTTGATACTCATTGCATCAAGAAGGGTTGAGGATTCTATAGCACCAGATAAAATTTGGTGTAAGTACGAAAATAATGTCGGCAACTTCACGACGTTTTTCTAGAGATTGCAGGTTTATAAGCAGCAACCGTTCTTCATACGGAGGTAAGTTGAAATTGTCAACTCACGAAAGTCCTCTTAGAGCAAAACGGAGGAATCTACGTTGTATTGCTTCAATTCTCTTTATATTGACTTGGTGATAAGGGGACCATACTTGGCTGGCGTATTCCAGTAGAGGCCTTACAAACGTGGTATAAAGAGATTTCGTAAAGTAAGGGTCCGAAAATTCCTTAGACCAACATTTGACGAAACCTAAAGCGGAATTAGCTCTGGCTACTATATTATCATAGTGAGACCTGAAATTTAGCTCCCTATCGCAAATAACACCTAGATTTCGGATAGTTGTTACTCTGTAAACAATAAATTCGTTGATATAATAGTCACGTGTTGGTGGACGAAAACGTTTACGGGAATATTTGATTGTTTGGCATTTGGAAACATTTAATTCTAAATTGTTTTTTTTTTTTGACACCAAACATAGAAATCGTTTGAATCGGCCTGCAAGGGTAGAGCATCATCGGGTGATGAAATCATTCTAAAGATTTTCATGTCATCTGCGTACATTGAAACTTGGGAATTTTCAATCACAGATTCTACGTCATTAATAGTCAAAATAAAAATAGTAGCGCCTAGGTGACTGCCTTGAGGGAATCCCGATTTCGCAGTAAATGGTTCTGATATTGAAGATCTAAATAAAACGCGATATTTACGGTCGGATAAATATGATTCCATCCATTCAATGAAACTAGGAGGGAATCCAAGGGCTTTTAGCTTGAAAGATATAATACTGTGGGAGATTTTATCAAACGCCTTGCTAAAGTACGTAGCAATAACATCAACTTCTTTTTACTTGCGACATATAGAATATATGGCAAGTATGTATTGAATTCGTAAAAAAAAAAATTGAGATGAGGATGACATTACGATGATAGAGAAGTCGAAAAAAGTGGGTCCGGCGATTCCGTCTGTCTGTGTGTCGGAAAGTTTACAGGCATCTACAGTCTTAACTACTGGTCCGTTTGACTTCAAATTTGAAAATTAGAGAATTGAGAAAAAAGTCATATCTCAATTTTTTTTATTTATGTTTTAAGATCAAATTTAGGGTAGCCACCAGAGATTAAATGAATCAAGCTTGCTCACGAATACTGAGTATTATTTGAAAAAACAAGTTTGAACAAACTGAGTCAACGCACAAGCAAGTAAATTTGAACATTTTTATTATGAATCAAGTAACTCTGAGCAACCCTATTTTCAATGAATACAAATGAGTATTTTTGTTTTCAAGTCAAAATGAGTTTGAATAACTTTGAACTGAGTTTCTGTGAGCAAAATGTCATGAACAAGCGAGCTATTCATGAGCAGGCAAGGGTTCCTGCCAAGCGTAAGCATTGCAGGTCAGGTATCTGTTTGTGATTTGTCTATTTGATGGTGCGGTTTGATTTAAAAGGAGAACAATATTAAAAGTTGGATGATTTTTTGTTTGTTTAGATTAAATGTGACAACGATTTAAAAGGATACAATAGTTTTTTTTTTTATTTAATGATTCAAAAGAAGGTACAATTCAAATTCAGGAAATAAAATCACAGGCGATGAGAACAAAATTAAAATGTAAGATATAAAGATTATGTACATTATAAAAATTAAATTTTGTTAATCTTAAGATTTGAATAAGACACAATCAAATCATTTACTGTTTCTGGTTTAGCCTGGTTCGTTTTTCGGTGACAATGTTCCGGCTAGGGAGAAAGCTCGTTCTGATGGGGCTGATGTTGCAGGAATGCAATTTAAAATCCTGTGCACTTCATAAAGGCGCTTAAAGATGCACTTCACAGATGGACTTAAATGATTAGATTGTGGTTACTTAACATTTGCTTTATATATTTTCAATTTTCAAAATCGGGCACAGTAAAAAAAAAATTCTCCTACCAAAAAAAACCCAATTTTTCCATTATTATGACAAATGTAATGCTTAAACAGCCACTTTTTTTCAAGATTCACCCTTTTGTGATATTCTACGAGTACCTATAACCACGAATAACAACAACATTTTTTTTCAAATTCGCATCACAAACAACCTAAATGCATTTTGTATCTCCTTCTCCTTCTCCTTCATTGACGATCTTTAAATTAGGTACCTAACACTTTTATGATAATACTGCCAATCAACAAACAACTTGCCACGGGACATTAAATTTTTTTTCAGTATTTAATAAAGTGCGTCGTCGCTAATTTTATGGTGGGTAAAAAAACTGTATATGAATGCATATATGCATCTATACCAGGTACACAATCACACAGTATTTAAGAACTTACCCAATCAATGCTAGTCCGTCCTGAATTTAAACTACCTGATATTTTGAAATACGAAACAGTTTTTTCCAAGAGTTTACTCATTCATTTACCATTTGGTATTCATTAATTAACCCTCTGATATATTATTTCAAATTTAAAACCTTTCCTTAAAATGCCCAACAAAAATAAATTTTCCTATTTCCAAACAAACTGCATATAGTGTCGGTTATACTTTTATAAATGTACATAATCCATTTAATTTTTGTATGGCCGGAACTATATAAAAAAAAAATAAACAAGTTTTCCTTTCAATAGTTCACGTCAATCTAAGACATATTCATATTCATATTCATACCATTATATAAATGCCTACGCTCATTCATTGATAAATCCTTTATTTCATCATGCACATCGTAACAAAAAACAAAAAAAAAACGTACAATAAACAAGTCCTCATTCATAATCAACCTCATTTTTTTTCTAGAATCAAGTTAGAAAATATTCATCCAAGCTCACAATTATTCAATCTGCTTGAACATTTGATTACTCAGACGGTTTGAATATATTCAATCGGTTTGATATACTCAGTCGTTTGAATATACTCAGTCGGTTTGAATACACTCAAGCCATTTGAATATATTCAGTCAGTTTGAGTACTCAGTCAGTTTGAGTATTCAAAATGTTTGAATATGTTTCAAGCAAGTTCAAGCAAATCATCCGCTCACAAGTCATTTTATTTGTGAGTGAAAAAAGCAAAAAGGACTTGTGAATATAATGTACTCATTCTGCTTGCTCGAAAAACATTTTGAATGTGTTTGTGAGCAAAAATGCTTGTGAGCAATTTGCTTGTGAATAGGGGTGGAAAACGATCAAGTCTGAGCGATCATTGAGTAATTTTGTGATGTATTTGAAATATATTTGAACGTATTCATTTTAATCTCTGGTAGCCACCATACGATCTTTTTTTTTGGCCAAAAACCAAAACTTTTTTTTTCTCAAAAACGGCCCGAACGATTTTTTTTAAACTTCCTCGAGTTTAATTTTTTCAAACATTCATGGGTTTTGTGTAAAAAAACAATTTTTGTATTGCTCCAAAATGGTACCTCCCATAGAACCGTTTTTTGTTATTAGATTTTCTCGAAAAATGAAAGTCCGATCAGCGTATTTTTTTGTCGGAAGTATATATATCTTGTTCAAATAATATTTTGTATTCAAAAAAATTTCAAATTTTTTTTGGATTTTTAAAAAATATTTTTAAATTTTTTTTTCAAAATTCTGTATCTCAAAAACGGATCAAGTTAAAAAATCCAAAATTAGGTATAATATGCATATTTTATATGGTCTTGAAAACATTTTTGAAACATTTTATATATAAAAAATTAATTTAAGAAAAAACGGCTACGACGATTTTCAAAAAAAAAATTCAGTAAATCAAGAATAAGGTTTGAATTTGTTTGGCATTTAAATTTTTGGAATTGTAAATTTTAAATTTTTGGAATGTATTACGAGGTGCATTTTCAAATTTTAATTTGCTTAATAAATTCTAATTATCTTAATATATTGAGTTCTTTTTTGTTGAGTTAAGTGTAAGCTGTAAGTAAGAGTGTAATCAGAATTGCTTAAAGTATATCTTTTATTTTAACACTACTTTTTGCAATTTTTGGAACATAAAAGTAATCATAAATATTTAGTTTTAGCATGAAGGAGCAAGTTCGTACGACCCAGTCGTGCACATTTTTTACTTTCTATTGAGTTCAACTTATAAGAAACAAATTCAGTTAAATTTGTGGTCGTTGATTTCCTTTTGAGGAACCCATGTTGCTTGGGCTAAAATAAAGATTTGCAATGAAAATACATGGTGTCGAAGATAATACTCTCGAATAGTGGAATGCAAGATAATTTGGCAATTGGCCTGTAGTTAGAAATATCTGATTTACAGCCTTTCTTGTGAATAGGTATTATAGAAGAATCTTTCCACAAAGATGGAAAAATTCTTTGGGAAAGAGATTTTTGAAAAAGAGCGGTAAGAGGCCGTGCTTAATTGACTAAACACTTCTTTAATACAATTGCAGGTAAACCATCAGGCCCCGAAGAGAAATCATCTTTAAGTTTACTTATTTTGCTAACCACATCGTCAACAGCGATGTTGATCGACACCAATGACGTTTGGTTACAATTGGTCTATAATCGAGTTAAATAGTTAGCATCAGGTACAAAATTACTGTCGGAAAAAGCAACACTAAAGAAATTAGCAAATAAATTAGTTATAATTTTTGAGTCATTAGAGGAGTGATCTATATAATTAAGGGTATTGGGATATCCATCCGATTTCTTTTTTATGTTGATGAATTGCCAAAAGCGTTTGGGATCTGCGATAATATCAAATTGCATTTGATTGATATATGCTTCATAGAGAAGGTTTGAGAGAGCAGAGAATTCGTTGTACACTACTAAATAGGAGGCAAGAGCCGAAAAAACCGCTCCTTTTGCGGCCTGGGCTTCAAATAAGTAGTTCGGTCTAACTGAAACTGAAAACGTTACCGTTGATTTATAAAAAAAAAAAAGAAATTGGTGGGAACACTACAGCCTACTCCGCTCCACTTCGACCTGTCGGCCATGGGAGGCAGTTCTGCGAAATTAAATTTCGCGATCTCATAGCTCTAAGCTTCATAGTAGCAATCACCGTAAGTCGCTCCGTCGTGTCAAGGTTTACCCCATATAGGGCATTTCTACCTGTTTGCTGATAATATTGCCATAGGTTCTCGATACTTTATGTTGGCTACATAGAACTCCTTAAAAGGTTACTTGACACTCGATCGGAAAAGGATTTGGTGATCTCTAGCTATATAAGCCGTCCGAGATCCAATTTTCTTGCAGCATTTCCGCCTAAGACAGAAGGCAATACGTCGGACTGTTTTTTTTTTCGGTTTGTGGTCCCACTAAAAACTTGTTAAGTTGCTAAAGAAAGTTGCTGCTGTCTCCACTTTGCAGATCTGCGATTGATTTCTCAAAGTGGATGTGTTGAACTAATAAAACGAAAGAGTTGAACAACAAAAGGAATTTATTGATTGAAAATCCGAAACCGAATAAATTAATGTAAAACAAAATGTTTGATGTATTGCATAGGTACTTAATATTTTTACTCTGAGAAAAAATGTGAAAAAAATGTTGCTTTAAATGCAAAACAGTTATAACAAAATGAAAACAGGTAATTTATGCAATATAAAATAATAAAGTGTTCGAAGATGAGTTAACTTCAAGAGGATGTAATATTGGGCCTATATTTTCTTACTTATTTTCGGCGAATTTTATGGTCAACATTTTTTCACTACTCTACCACTGCCCCGATACAAATTTTGACCGAAATCCCGAGCTTAAAATCGAAGCAGGTGTGACATTATGTTTTATAATTTTATATTTTATTGCTGTTTGAACTGCTCGTTGAATATTATTTTTTTTTCTTTTGATGGTCAAACAAAAAATGTCCACACTTTTCTGTTATCGATCATTTTAGTTGCTAAAAGAAATCTATTTAACTTTGAAAAAATAAAACGTTCTTCTGCACACTTGGATGTCAAAGTTCGGTGGAAGTATAAGCACAAGAATGCGGAGCTAGCGGAAAAAATTTTTTTTGTTTTCACAATTCAATTTTGGGCAAAATTTTTTCCGCTCGCTTCGCTCGCAATATAACCAATTCAATCTCGAATCTTTTTTATGAATATATCCTCATTCTCAATCGAAATAAAAAAATATGCTCAGAATGAATCATTGAAATGCAGCATTTGCTCATTTTCTATGCATTACAGGATGTGTAATAGGGTAGTGGTTACTTTTTCAAATAGAGCGAAACAGTATCAACTTAGAAATATTGTTTGCTCGACAACTAAAATAAGCTACACAAGTAGCACAAAATTACTTAAAGAAGGCTTTAAGAAGTATTATAAGCTCTTATCCCGCTTCTTTAAGACTTCTTTAAGTACTTTTTAAGTACATAAAAGGCGAAAGTGGGCGGTCCGATAGAATGAATTAAGAAGATAATTTGGTTCTTATTGAGGTTTTAAAACGGAATGTTTTCCTTCTTATATTCCTTCTTCTAAGCGTCTTCTTAAACACTTCTTTTCGCACTCTTAACTTTTTCTTACAAAATTCTATGACAAAAAAAAGAAATTATCAGTGAATTCTACATCTAGTTTTTGTTTCCCTGATTCTCATCTATTTTAATAGTATTTGTTTTGATTTCTTTTTTCTTCTTCAACAGTTTGGTTTGTTGTTTGTATATTTTCTCGATTTACAAAGTCCCTCTCAATTCTTTAATGCGCCGCCTCGCCTTCAATTTTGCTCGGTAACATAATAACTAGGCCTTCTACCAGATACTTTAATGTCTTTTAATCAAGCAAATCAATTTGTATTTACACGAGCACAGTTGCGAAAAATTTTCTGTGAACTCTAAGAATGTAATGAAAATGGACTACTGGAAATAGTAATCTTAAAGAAGGATTTAAGGAACTCTAAACAAACCTTTATAAGAAATACCGATTTAAGAACCTTTTAAGAATTCTTTAAGAAGGAACAAGCAGAACGAATTAAGAATTCAAAGAAATAGACGATTTAAGTAGGAAAAAATACCGAACTAAGAAGTAAAGAAGCGTTGAGACCCATTTACTTGTGTTTGATATTAGTCAAAAAGATCGGTCGATTTTTCATTATTTTCAGAGTGTTGAGAACTGAATTCGGTATGACTGAGATTCTGAATGTTTACGGTCATTTGATTAAAAACAAAAACTCGATTACTGAATGACTATAGCTATATGAGTTGCGCATCTTTTTTTTCTCTTTTTCATCTTTTAGTTCTTTTTTTTTTTTTTCTTCTTAATATAGAGTTAGATGAGCTCATAAAAATCACAAAGGGATTCGAACACTTGAACCTTAATTTTTCAAATTTAGCCAGTATCGCTAAAAGCATCCCTAACCCAACATTAATGGTTGACAAATCCTCTGAAATGGATGATATTTTACCATCTGAAAATACCCCCCTTCAAGTTATTTCCAAAAAAAAGTAAAAAGAGAGGTAGGGATGTGGCCACCTCACCAGCCAACAAAGGGCCGGCTCCAAAAAAGTCCTCGCTTAAGAGCAACAATTTACCTGATCCCGCCCTTGCAACTTCTCAAGACAGTTGCCCTTCCCTTATTGTACAGGAAACCCTTCAAAATATTTCTGACCTCACTGCCAATGAACCTACTTTAGAACCGATTCCATTAAATACACCCCAAACAAATCTGGCATCAGTCCCAAAACCGAAATATATATTCATTTCTCGTTTACTACCCGAAACAAAGCCTGAAGACATATTGGCTCATTTGGTCGATTCAAAGGTTATCACCAAACCCTCAAGCTTAAATGTTCTAAAATAAGTAAACCGAATAGTTTTGTAGCCTCATTTAAAATCATTGCCCCTAGTTCTCTTTTTGATCCCATTTGTAATTGTTCCTGGCCTCCTAACACTTTAGTTAAGGAATTCACTGCTCCTTTGAGAAAATCACGTCCCTCAACTTCAAGCCTTAATTCAAAAAACTGCAGAGACTCTCCCTCTACTATCAAAACGTAAGAGTACTTCGTAGTAAAACTACTTCTATTTATAAGAATTCTCAGGCATTTCCACATGATGTTTTTGTTCTCTCTGACACCTGGCTCAACGCCACAATATTGGACACAGAGCTCTTTGATAAAGAGTTCTCAGTTTTTCAGAAAGACCGTCATGAGGGTGCTATGAACTTAGTTGGCGGGGGAGTCCTCATCGCTGTGAGAAATAGTCTCTCATCTTCCCTTGTTGTTTTCCCATTTACAGTTAATATGGAACTCATCTGTGTTAAGATAACCTTACGGCAAAAATCAATATTTGTATTAAATGTATATATTCCTCCTAAAAGTCCAATGTCTCTGTTCACTGAACTTTCCTTAATCTTAGACTTTGTTTTCAGTATTGCTGATCTTGACAGCTGTATTCTTTTGCTAGGTGATTTCAATCTTCCTCTTATTGATTGGGTTCCCTCTGAAGACGATTCCTATTTTGAAGCTACTACAGTTTCTTCTCAGCTAGAGCTTCAATTGTTGGATAACATTTTTTCTTCCGATTTACAGCAAGTAAGCTGTATCAAAAATAAAATGAATCGAATACTAGACCTAGTATTCTCATCTGACGCAGTAAATACTGCAGTTGTAGAATCTACATCTGCTTTATCAACAATAGATAATTACCACCCTCCCTTAGATATTTTTCTTGACTTGAGCGGTCATTTACTTGAGAATAGTAATCCCCATGATTGCTCATACCAATTTGACTTTCGAAAAGCTGATTTCTTGCAGCTTACAAATAGCTTGCTTAATTCCGGTATCCAAGAATTACCGTCCAGCAATGATATTGACGCAATTATTGCAAATTTCTATTCTTTGCTTATGAGTTGCATTGAAGAGGCAGTTCCTAAGAAGAAATCTACCCACTCTTACACTTTCAGTCATCCTTGGTATACTAAAGAGCTAAAACACTTCGTAATAAGAGAAATAAGGCCTGGAAAAAATACCTCAAATCCATGACCTTAGAAAACCAAGTAGTTTATATTTCATTTTTGAAGAATTTAAGAAACTGTCTTATGAACTTTATAGTGAGTATTTACTTACTGTAGGATGCTCTCTGACGTCTGACCCGAAAAGTTTTTGGAAATACATTAATTCGAAGAAGAAATGTGATGTTTATCCAATGAACTTTACTAGCAATAATGTAACCCTCAACTTAACTTCTGAAATTTGTGAAGAATTTGCAAATAATTTCAGCCATCTTTTATCGATTCCCCGCCGTTGTGGATACAGATTTTTTCAGTATTTACATGGCTGTCCACAAGTATTGTTTAACAACATCTCAGTAGAGACTGATGACATTATAAACATTCTTTCTCTTCTGAAAGATGTTTTTTCGAGTGGTCCAGATGGTATTCCACCTGTTGTTTTAAAAAAGTGTAAGTCTATCTTAGCTCTCCCCTCCGTTATATTTTGAACTGTCTTTAAATTAGGAAAATTTCCATCAATTTGGATAAACGCTTATATTATACCAGTCTATAAGAAGGGAGATAAGGCCAACATCACCAATTATAGACCAATATCTAAGCTCTCCTGCATTCCTAAGGTATTTGAACAAGTTATTTGTGAAAGTTTGGCATTTCATTGCAGGAATATCATCTGTCACCAACAGCATGGTTTCATGCAGAAACGTTCTACTATCACAAATCTTCTTGTTTTTATAAATCAATGTGTAAGCACTTTGGAAAGTGGTCAGGAAATCGATTGCGTCTATACAGATTTTTCCAAAGCCTTCGACCAACTCTCTCACGCCATCATAAAATTCAAACTAAATGCATATGGCTTCCCCCCATTTTTCATCACTTGGATATCCTCTTATCTCGAGAATAGGTCTTACCAAGTAAAATTCAGGCATTCTATCTCTAAGTCATTTTTTGCGAAGTGGGTCAAAAGTCCTTTACGGACTTATGACTTACGGACATATGACACTGCGCCGTAATTCTCTCGAAATTTATTTGTGTAATTTTGGGTTATAGCAAGTACTAACACACCATGTAAGGTGAATAGAGGATGGATCGGTGATTTTTGCTATTCGCTGAAGCAATATTTGCGAGAATAAATAAAATTGATATTGGAAAACGGTCGTTAGAATTGAGTTTACAATAAATTCTGTAAAATAGGTATATTAACGTAGTTTTTATATTTTTCAGTTGCTTTTACAACCAAAACATGTATTTTAAGCTCTTTCAATTAACAAATACATTTTTTCATCAGGTAACTGCAAGGGACCTTTTTTGTTCCTATCGTTTTTTTTTTTTTAATTGAAATATAGTTCCCTCGGCTTTATGTCGAAAAAAGATTTATTTATTGGTCCCTGTATACCATCAGCCATCAGTGAGCCAAAGCAAAATTTATGCTGTCCGGATAATAAACATACTTATATATATTGCGTAAGAACAAAAAAAAAAAAAACAAAAATATTCAGTTGACAAGCCGCATTAACAATAAACAATATCCTCAAGGGATGTTTTTTCTGAGCTTTACAAACAGTTCTCTTATTTCCCGAATTCCATTTTTTCAACTTATATAAATAAAAAAAAAAAAAAAAAAAAAATATGAAAACAGAGATATTTTAACATTCTGCACATTTGGTTTGGATCGGCGACCGGGGGAATAACAGGAATTTATTTATGTATTAACTGTGGTATATGTTGTGTTGCTTGGATGATTTGGGTTCGAATTCCGGGTGCGGTTGGATAAAGTCCCTTTGAAATGAATTGGATGGTAGTATTTTTGATTCTTTCATGTTGTTGATTCTATTGATTATTTAGTTTTTATCTCTTCATTTTCTTTTTTTTATTTGCTATTCGGCCATCAATTTTTGTGGAGCTTAATGAAAGAATAATTAAAAAAACAAAAAAATTAATTGCTCAAGGCTTAAAGTGCATGTGGTGTTGGAAAAAGTTCTCAATGCAGCAATGACTAAAAACAGGGTAGACAAAAAAATGCGAAGCTTATAAAAACAAAATGTTTGGTTTTCGACACTAGCACAATGAGATGAGTTGAGGCTTAGCGATAAGAAGAGAGATGATAATTCCAATTCGCCGATTGACAAAAAAAAATTCGATAAATTCTTGAAATATTTCAGAAAAAAAAAACAAACTTCGATAAATAGATACTCGTTGACAACGGTTTCATTGAAATATCGATCAACCGAATATAAATACATATGTGCGTAAGGCTTTAACTTTAGAGCTGCGTGGAAGCTGGCTACCTTGACAAGAATTAAGTTGAAATAACAACATTCCAAGAAATATGGTGGCAAATGTTGTCCTCCAAAATATAGAATATGCCGGTAACGTACTTTCACGCATCTACTTAGAAAATCGCAGACGTCTTAAAAGATGCCTGCTATGAAATCGTAAATTCGCCTGATGGAGTAACTAAATTTCATCGGCGTATCGTGAAAAAAATTAGGTAACGTATTTACATTAGTTTGCTATAGTTTCTTTCAAAATCAATAGTTGATTCGATTTCAGTCCACTTCAAACATTTACAATGCACCTACGAGTACTTGCTGAATCCTAGAACTTGGCGTTCTTTTAGATATCATTACTTTTCGTGGCTGATTTGTTAAGCAATCTCATATAACGTTTGCAAAGCACCCCCGGAAAAAAATATTGTCTGTTTACTAGAGAGAAATCAGAGCAAGGCTCAAACCACGCGTGAAAGTTCTACCAATCAGTCCAATCCAAAGCATGACAATGACGGACCTAAACAGTAAGGACGTAGAGGGAATTCATATCACTGATCCTAAAGACATTCTGAAGCTATTGGAAGTTCATTTTAATCTATTGCTAAACGGGAAATGTGCCGCAGAAATGACTGCTCCATCATTTCAAGATTACACTCTCGAGCTGCAGCAACATAGCTTGTGGAAGCCAAAACGCCTGTTGACCGATGTCATACCAGCCAAGGCGAACCAACTAAAATATCGGAGAACTGCCGAAGAGCCTGACAAGGGGAAATTATAATCTTGAAATATGAATATGGGCTCTGACAAGTGGACAATTGATCAGATACTCACCCTAGAGCATCCGAACACATCATTTGGTTACAGACTATATAGACATAGTCAGGATAGAGTTTAACAAAGCCATGAGGAAATTTCCGCATCCCATATTATAAGAGCCTGATGTGAGCCTTAATTGGAAGGCCAAGAAGATGGTTCTAGTGGTTAAACAGATCATGTTATTACTGTCAACAAGGAAGGATACCCAACATCGATGTCATGGAAACATCATCAGTGTGGACAGATTTAACTTCGAGGTAATTAAAGACTTTATCTTTTTAGGATCCGCTTTAAACTCTGACAACGATATCAGCGCCGAGATGAGAAAGAGAATAACTCTAACATTTTCCATTTGCTGCTTCCTTCGACTTAGAAGACAATTGAGAAGTAAAGTCGTCTCTCTACCAATTACAGTGTCGTTATTTAAATCCATTATTATCCCGGTCCTATTGCATGGTGCAGAGAAATTGGATGAAAATACTTTAGGCTAATTTGAAAGAAAAATATTTCAAGTGATTTTTGGTCCCATCTGCATAAATGGAGAATGCTTAATGACTCTGACCTAGCCAGAAAAGATAAAGTCCAAGGAATTAGATGGTTGGATTAAATAAATAAAATAGAGTGGCGCGACAGCTCTTGAAGAGCCAAGGCCTAAGTGGCTTACTCTCATCAACAATTCCTTGGGTGCGTGTGAAGAATTGAGATGGTTGGATTAGCGAATGGAAAATAATGATATGGCCCGTAGACTCTTCGAACCCAAACCTGAAGGACTTCAAAGAAAAGGAAGACTCAAGTGGAGCACTCACGTGGTGGATGACCTAACCAATAGCTAGCTAGGGACCGAGCTGGCTGGCGACGCATGTTAGGTGAGGCCCAAATCGAACCTGGAATGATGCGCCACCTTAAGTAATGAGGCAGTGGCGGATTAACCGTAAAGTGGGCCATAGGCAAACATCTCATCGGCGCCCCTATATTTAAAATAACTTGTAGTATAGTCTGACCGAAACCGCGCCTTAGAAAATCGCGTTGTAATAGGGAACAAGGAAAAACAGAACAAGCTTACATGAGATCGATAGATATTGTCCCAAAATTCCTACGATTTTTGTTTATGATTTTTTAATTAATGATGTACCGAATCGTAAATTATGTAAACCAAGTTGACTGGAGTTTGTTCTTATGCAAACCGAGTTGCAACTCGTTTCGCCAAATCACATTCCCCCGGTGTCCGCCGGGAAGAAACCTATATCCTTTGTATATGGAACAGCTAGTACTACCAAGATTGGTTTTCTGCTTGAACACACAATACAAACTTATGTAAAGAAAACTGCTTCTGTGAAAAATTCTAAGGATGGCACCACCATCGTTTTCCATCTTGAGACTACTCCCCAAACAGATATACAAAGCCTATATCTACTACTTTGTTATGCCGTCATTTTGGTAAACATTACGCTTGACAGTTCATATTTTTGGCAGTCGTGAAGAAGACACGTGGCAAATTTACTTTAGAAAAATATTCGATAGGCCAACGTGTTTTAATCGTCAAAACATTTTATCAAAATTAGTCATCGATTACTGTGAAAATTACTATCATAATGAATGACGAGGCACATTTTCATTTGATTGGATATGTGAATAAACAGAATAATAGTCGGTTCTGGGCAATGGGAAATCCTCAAGTTATTCAACAGTAACATATGCATCCATTAAAAATTACAGTCTGGTGTGCAATTTGGTAAGGAGGAATCATTGGACCTTACTTCTTTGAAAATAAAAACGACCGACGTAACGGTTACTGCGAATTGGGAGCGATAACGTTTCGTAATTGAAAACATTTTAAGTCTACAACTTCATACTTTGGGCTTGATCAACATGTGGTATCAACAAGACGGTGTCACATCGCATACAGCTAGGACTACGAAGGATTAAGATACTGAGAGACCTCTTTCCACAACAAGTTATTTCAAGACATAGTGATGTTGATTTGACTGCTCCGGACTTCTTCTTGTGCGGATATCTGGAAATCTAAGTTTATGCAAGCAAACCAGAAACGCTGGATTAAAAATCCTTGCCATCCGCTGATGATATTCGACCATTACTACCTTACTATAAGTAAAATTAAAATTCCAAAACAGTAAACAAAATTAGAAGGAAGCTAAATCGAATACCGACTTGGCAACCCGAATAGGCAAACCGAGTTGACACTGTAAGTGGAATTGCTCAGGTCCGATTTTTATTTTATCATAATTTGGAACTGAGGTTCGAGTTTGCTTCTTTAACAACCACATATGTATGAACTCGCTGCACCCGCGCGCCCCTCTGTTACCAGCGCCCCTAGGCACATGCCTAGTTTGCCTTTAGGATAATATGCCACTGTAAGTAGGTAACTTACAAGACTGACAATGGCTTCTGATGATAGCCCCTACAATTTTACATTGCGTCCGACAAGAGGGTGGACTTGCTTGTCTCTTCTTTAAGCTGGCATTTCAGAAAGCAAACCCGTCAATGTGCACATTAGAGTGGAGGTACTTTCTGTTTTTGAAAACTATTCATCAAATTGTGCTCACAAATAGGTTACAATTTTTTAAACATAAGCGAGTCTATAAGTCGTGCATTTTATAATTTATAGTCTATATCTTCAGTAGTTATCGGTTGTTCAACATAATTTTTATTTGTTCGACTCGACTTCCACCCTTTGATGTGCGCCTATAAAAATTCCAATAACTTCGATAACGACTGCTCCTGTGGCAGCATGTCAAAATGTCATTAATAAGGTGCCAAATTTTAAGGAAGCCAAGCCTGTACAATAATAGCTACACCAGAAACAAAAAGCTTCCAGGACAATAACCAGAGCCTAAAACAAGTATCTCTTCTCACGAAATCAGACCCACACACAATAACTCTGAAACTTCGATATACGAGTAAGAAGCCATCAACCTGATTCAACACCTGAACACACCGCACAGCAACCAATCACAAAAGGATATTCGGTGGATTCGTTTTGACTTTAATGACGTTGCGTGAAAATTAATTGAATTTTCAATGCTCAGCCACAATAATGCCTATCGGCTTGTCTTGTTTGTAGACAATCAAGTCCTTTTTGTTTGTTATAAAATGATGGAATTATTACTCTTGATTAAAGAACATTATTGATTATTTTGAAAGGAACGTGTATTGACATAAAAGCTGTGAACACTTTTAAAAGGTAAATCCAGGGAAGAAGTGGTGGCATACAAATTAAGGACAACGTTAAATGTTCATTTCCCAGTGAATCATGAGGTTTTATTTTTATTGATTAACCTTTTGCGTGAGGTACCCTGGAGACAAAATTATTATTAAGCTGTTGTTAAGTTGTATTTTCATTCTTTCTCCGTCATGTTATGAAGCTTAGGTTCAATGAGACTCTTATGAATAGTCAGTCTTCCCCCAATTAAAGCAATACAAATCGTATTGAGTTCGTTTAATGGAAAAGTCATGAAAATTAATTTCAAACAATTGAAAGCAGAGAAATTCAACAAGAGCCCAAAAATGTCATTCAAAGTCAATTATTCGAATTTAATGTCGGAACAGGGAAGACTGTAAATGAGAACAAATAAAAGTACGCCATTCTTACTTTAGTAGATATTGAGACTGAGAATGAATAGATTTTGTGAAGCACAATCTTTTGGTATATATCTTAGGTTTATGTTCAACTTAAGAGGAGTATCTTTGGATTTAATTGGATTTTATATTGCTCGTAATTACAGAAGTTTAGTATTTAAGAAAGATTAATAGAGAGAATATGCTCATGATTCACAAAGGTAATTTTCTCTTTTGTTCAAATAAATTTATTTGTAAACAAAAGCCAAAGTGTCCATTGATCAAGTGAGCAAATAATATTTCCTTACTCAACTGTCACTATCGTTCTTTAGATATTCAACTTAGAAGTTTTGAAGGCAAGTATTTCATAGCCCTTTCTTTTGTCTTAAGGGCATTTGTGAAATGAAATACATTATTGCATGGGTTTCAACAGATTCTAAGACGATTTAAATTGAATTTGGGTCACTATAAATGCTTTTCAACAGCAACAAAAGATTTCTTCATAGAAGGAGGCCTTGGGCGTAGCTCGTGACTGTATGGCCTCCGGAATAGTTCTTCATTGCAAACGGGGCCAAATAAGATTCACTAATCACCCGTGTTTCGGATTCGTTAGTGAGTAATAGTAAGACTGTGGTCTTATACAACAGAGTTTCGAATTACTGCTAAGATTTTTAAATTTGATGAGAGAAGAGACCTAAAAGTAGGTTGTGTTGTTGGCTGCTACATGTTACCAAATGAAATGATACTTTCGTGGTCAAATATTTAGTTTAAAAAGGTCCTATTATTTCATAATTGGAACTTCCCCCACGAACGATAAAGGTTTTAAATATTGAAGTTCAAGTCCGTTTTTTGATTTCCACCAGGGTCTTTGGTACTTGCTGATCCACTGTTAATGCTGTGGTAGTCCGTATTAACTGCCACCAGGCACCAGGGGCTTTGGTACTTGCTGATCCACGGTTAGTGCTGTGGCAGTCCGTATTAATTGCCAATAGGGGCTTTGGTAGTTGTTGATCTGCGGCCGTCCGTATTAACTGCCACCAGGTGCCTTGGGACCTGCTCTGCTAATCCGCGCTTAGCGCTACGGTCGTCCGTATTGATTGCCACCAGGCTATTAGTACCCGCGGGTATTATACCTGCCGATCCGTTCCACCGTGATTGGTTATCAGATTGCAAAACCCGTCCTTATATTAGATGCAGCGCGGTGTACTGCATCATGTTACGGACAAATTTAAAGAACTTTCAAGAATGGTGCGGCCCTCGCTCTCTATTTCTTTTCAATTTCACAGTCCATTTTTTCAAAGACTGCTTTCTTTTGCTTTTGAAGCTTCTCTTCCTCCTTCTTGAGCCTTTTATATTCTCCTTCGTGTGCCCGCGTTTATGCTGTATTAGCATATTTCGGTACGCAGCGTTCTAACACTCGGACGCTATTCTACATTCATCATCAAACAGTTGCTCCGATCCCTGCCACTAGGTACTGCCTAAGATAGAGTTATCAGTACTTAAAAAATTTTTTTCTTCCACGCTGGGCACACTGGAATTGAGACTTACTCTTCTCTCTTCATCGAGTTCTTTGAGAGCGATTCGAAACGCGTTGCTGTTCGCAGTGTCGTGTAGTGTATTGCGCAAGGCACCCATGTTTATTCGAGCTTGAGGAGCAGATGGTCAAAATGGTTTCTAGTGACTTCCTCAGGTTATGCCTAGGAGGCTCTTTAAATCTTTTGTGGATACTTGTGCCGAAATCTACGAAACGTTTATATTCTCCGATGCTGCCAATTTAATAACTCGCTGCCCACTGTCATTGTGTTCTCCTGCCAACTGCGGGATCCAATGTATTGTCTGAAAATACTGTCCCCTGACCTATTTTTGAGTTGAAATTTGTAAGGATGATTTTGAAGTCATACCTTGGTCAGGCATTGATAGTCCCTTCTACAAGTTCCTTATCCTCAGTAAGTCCGTAAACGCTTATGGGGCTGATGTGTTTATCTGCTCGTACCAGTCTTACGATCTTCCGAAATACAAAGCTAGACAGTGCTACTGAGGTAACTACAGAAGTGGCAGTAAAGGTTGAGCTCATTTCAGCTCTTTTAAATATGTAGGTTGTGTTGGTCTAAATAAAACATATTCTTTAAATCAAAACAGTTTCCACTGAACACACAAAAACGCAAAAAATTATTATTATTATTATTATTATTTATTAACAAGTAATTAAAATTACATGGTAATGCACCAAGTGTGAGCCTAGCTGCTGGGACTATTGACTCCGCAAAAAATTAAAAAAATATTGTTCTCTAATCTTAATGATAATTTTATTTCGAAGTCCTAATCAGAATTCAGAAACGAAAAATACTGTAAAAACAGAAAAAAAAAATTAAAATTTCTCTAAGCCATCGAAGTGTCAAATTTTCAACCTACATTAAAAAAAACTTAATTACCTCTTCTTTTTGCTCCTTCGTCTTATTAAGTCATACACCTTAGGTTTCAACTTAACAATCTGTCGTTAAGCTACATAACCTCATTGTTGAGCATCATAAACCTCTCTTGAAGAATAAATGAGAAAATGTAATGTAATTGGAGTCAACGAATTATGGTTTCTTTCTGCGTGAAATTTGCTACTTGATCTACCCCACATCTTTGACTCACTGCTGCCAATAAGGCCTCGTCTGTACACTGTTGATGTTGATGATGATTATACATCATGTCGCTTAACTTCATGCTGGTCTTATAGTATGTGCCAGTCAGTGAGAGGCTGATGGTTTGTGGCACATACGCGTGGCTGTAGAGCCAATAATTGTAGAAGAGATTTCAACGTGCGATATCCAAAATACAAACAGATGCGGATTTGCTGTCAATAGAACAATTAATCACACGATTTGGCTTCAACAGACGCGTACGAAATCAGAAGGAAGCTCATTAACGCTTTGCAGACACATTCATTCTCTTCCTCCACATTATGAGTCGGTTAATTGTTGAATACACAAAAAACAACGATTTTATTTGTTGGTTGACTGTTTTTTTTTCTACCACCTACACCTTATTTCGGGGTTCTTTGAAAAAAAAAAAACAATTAATTCAAACGAGAACTTGCGGACAATGTGGGTTGAGGCTGAGAAACGAAAGAGAAAGAAAATCGTTCAATGTCATTACGGTCATCATGGTGAAATTATCATTATTCACATTATTCCTAAGGGAAATCAGAGACAAAATCGATAACGACCAACAGAAACAGAAAATGATTGTGGTATGAAGAAAATTAATCATCAGTTGTTAGGTTACTTATGAATTTACGTAAATTAAATGAATTGTATATAAATCAGATTTAATGTTGGTAGTCATGTTTATTTTGTTTTGGTATTTTCTGTTGAATTTGATAACTCAATTATATTCCAGGCCCTAGACAGTTGCTATCGTTTTGCAGAAAATTGACATTTCAACCAATTACACGATACCAACCTCCACTCCTTTAACTCTAAACTAAGAACTAAAAAAACAAACCAAATAAGTTAGAGAGTCTCCATAGCAAGTCTTATCGATATAATTACAGCTCTTGACTTTTTTTGTGGGATTGACTTATGGAGATTCTCCTGAAAAGAGAAAACTATAGTTTAAGGTTTTCAATAATTATCACATATCTATCGCAGTAATGATAGTTCTTTAATACTTGAAGTAGTTAATCTTTCACCTTATATTTTTCCAGTTGAGTGGAAAAAGGCCAAAATTAGTCCTATTCCCAAAAACTCGTTATGTGATGAATTCAGGCCCATCTCAATACTCCCTTTCCTTTCAAAAGTCTGCGAACGCTTAATGCAAAAACAGTTAAATGACTTTATTTCCTGCAACAACCTCTTAGTTGACATCCAATCAGCCTTTCGTTCACACCAGCTGCACAACCGCACTTCTTAAGGTAATTGATGACATAAGAGTTGAACTTGACAAAGGCGACGTAACATTCTTAGTCCTTTTAGATTTTTCCAAGGCTTTCGACATGGTAAATCACTCCGTTCTCCTGCATAAATTACGCGAGAGGTTTAATTTATCTTCCGACGCTATTAAACTCATTTCATCTTTTCTCAGCCATAGGAAGCAGGCCGTAAGCGTGAATAACAATGTGTCAGAGTTTCTTCTTGTACAACAAGGAGTTCCTCAAGGATCAATTTTGTTTCCACTTTTATTCTCTCTGTACATTAACGAAATGCAGAAATGCAGATGACATCCTAGTTTATCGAAGCTGTCCTTTGGGTCTTATCGAAGATTGTGCTTCAATTCTTAACCTTGAGCTAAGCAGGATACATAATTGGGCTTCGTGCAATGGCCTAGTTCTCAACCCAAATAAATGTAAATGCTTAGTCATTTCTAAGAAAGAAGAAAAAATAAATGTAAATGCTTAGTCATTTCTAAGAAAGAATTAGACATCTCATACTTCCCCTCCATTATTCTGAACGGAACTGCACTAGAATTCGTCAACACATCCAGAAATCTCGGAGTAGTATTTAACAGAACCTTAACATGGAATGACTTATGGGACGTTAAGACAACTGTGGACTGCTCAAGAATTTACACCTCTTCAAACCAGAATAATGCTCGCTAAGACCCTGGTGATACCGGTACTTACAAATGGTTGCGCCTTTAATAGTACCATACGCTACATTTACGGATTAAGAAGGTATGATCACGTCTCACATCTGCAACAGAGCTTCTTCAAAATGCCTTTTGATAATTTCATCAAGTTTCGAACATTAATCCTCTTCTTTAAAATCTTAAAACTACATCAACCGGACTATCTGTTTGAAAAAATCCAGATGTCAACGTCCAATGGGTCTGTAAATGTAATTCTACCACGCTTTTCTTGTCTGACCTCCGAAAGACAATTCTTTGTAGCTGCATGTCGCTTCTGGAACTCACTCCCCTCGAATTTGCGAGACATCAGTGACCTGCACACATTTCAAAATAAGCTTAATATCTTCTTCTCCAATCAAAGCAACTTACTTCTTCAACTTCCATCTTACTTACTTACTTACTTAAGGTGGCGCTACAGTCCGTTGTGGACTTGGGCCTCAATCAACAGGCTCCGCCAGCTAGCTCGATCCTTAGCTAGTCGTCTCCAGTTTTGCACTCCGAGTTGATTGAGGTCCTCTTCCACTTGAGTGCGCCACCTGAGTCGCGGTCTTCCTCTCCTCCTACGTCCCTCGGGAATAGTGTCGAAGGCTTTCCGGGCCGGAGCATTGGTGTCCATTCGCTCTAAATGACCGAGCCATCTGAGTCTCTGGACCTTGACCCTTCTGGCTATGTCCATGTCGTTGTACAACCCGTAAAGTTCGCTGTTGTATCTTCTTCGCCATTCCCCTTCAATGCACACGGGCCAAAGATGACCCGAAGAACTTTCCTCTCGAAACAGCCTAAGGCACTTTCATCCGATTTTGTCAGGGTCCATGCTTCTGCACCATACAGCAGGACTGGGATGATGAGTGTGTTGTACAGTTTTACCTTAGTTGCTCGAGAGAGGGCTTTTCCACTCAATTGCTTTCTAAGCCCAAAGAAACAGCGATTAGCAAGAGTTATTCTTCGTCTGATCTCGGCGCTGGTGTTATTGCCCGTGTTTATAGCGGAGCCTAGTTAGACAAACTCCTCTACTACCTCGAAGTTATACGCGTCTATTGTGACGTTTTGCCCGAGCCGTCGGTGTTGGGTGTCCTTCCTCGAAGACAGCATATACTTCGTTTTTCCCTCATTTACCGCTAAACCCATTTTTGCCGCTTCTGTCTCAATTCTCACAAAGGCGCCATTGACATCACGCTGTGTTCTTCCCATTATATCAATATCGTCGGCGTACGCGAGAAGTTGAACAGATTTTTGGAAGATAGTGCATCTGGTGTTGACGTTGGAGTTCTGCACTATCTTCACAAGAACGCTGTTAAAGGAATCGCATGACAGTGCATCGCCTTGTCTGAATCCTTTTTTGAAATATTCCGTAAGCTCGTTGCCAACCTTTATGGAGTAGCGTGAGTTCTCCATCGTCATCATGCACAAGCGAACGAGTTTGGCAGGGATGCCAAAACTAAACATCGCTTTGTACAGTTCGTCTCTGTAGATGCTGTCATACGCGGCCTTAAAATCGATGAAAAGGTGGTGGGTATCGATTTGGAGTTCATAGATCTTTTCCAGGATCTACCGCAACGTGAAAATTTGGTCGATGGTTGACTTTCCTGGCCTGAAGCCACATTGATAAGGACCAATCAGATTGTTGACGAAAGGCTTCAGACGTTCACATATTACGGCAGAGAGGATCTTGTAGGCGATGTTTAGTAGACTTATTCCTCTATAGTTGGCGCAGTTTAGAGGATCTCCCTTTTTCAGGATCGGGCAAACAATGCTGAGGTTCCATTCATCGGGCATGCATTCCTCTGACCATATCTTACAGATGATTTGGTGCATGCTCCTATCTAGCTCGTCGCCTGCTGCTTTGAACAACTCAGCAGCTAGTCCATCTGCTCCAGCGGCTTTGTTGGATTTCAGCCGTGATATTGCGGTTTTCACTTCTTCTAGGTCGGGTTCACGGAATTGTTGGCTATCATCGTGTCCGATGAAAGGCTCCTGTCTGACGGCGGTATTTTGTTCGTCGTCGCCGTTATACAATCTACAGAAGTGGTCTTTCCAAATCCCCAGCATTGACTGCGATTCTACTATGATGTTCCCTTGTTTATCTCTGCAGGCATCAGTTCTTGCTCGATGACCTTGAGGAGCCAGCTCAACATCCTCGATCTGACGCTTCTCATGCTCTCTCTTTTTCCTCCTGAAAAGCCGGCGTTCCTCTCTCCTCTTTTGCTCGTAGAGCTCACGAGCAGCTCTTGTCCTTCTATCCAGCGCCGCTTTGTATGCCTCCTGCTTGGCTGCATGGGCCTGCCTGCATTCTTCATCAAACCAGGGGTTTCGTTTTGGTGGCTGTGTGAAACCCAGCACATTAGAGGCGGCATCTCTAATTGCTCTTTGGCAATGTTGCCACTGGTCTTCGATACTTGATGTTGGCGGCATAGGACTCCTTAAGAGGTTACTTGACACTCGATCAGAGAATGATCTGGCGATCTCTTGCGATTGTAGCCGTCCGACGTCGAATTTTCTTGCAGCATTTCCTTGTTTTGGCCGTTGTCGGGATATTCGTAGCACTACCTTGGCTACGACGAGGTAGTGGTCCGAGTCGATGTTAGCTCCTCGGAAAGTTCGAACATCTAAAATGCTGGACAAGTGCCTTCCATCGATCGCAATGTGATCAATCTGGTTGACGGTTGATTGATCAGGAGATCTCCATGTACCTTTATGGATGTTGAGATGAGGGAACCAGGTGCTTGCTACCACAACATTTCGCCCCGCAGCAAAATCGATCAGCCTGAATCCGTTATCGGATGTGGTGTCGTGCAGGCTGTGCTTTCCGACCGTTCCACCAAAGATGTCCTCTTTTCCCAGCTTTGCGTTAAAATCGCCGAGGACAATTTTAATGTCATAACTAGGACATTGGTCGTATGTTTTGTCGAGGAGCTCGTAGAACTCGTCTTTGGTGTCGTCCTTTTTCTCTTCTGTGGGGGCATGCGCACATATTAGGCTGATGTTGCCGAATTTAGCCTTGATTCGGATTGTCGTGATGCGTTCGCTCACACATTTGAAGCTCAAGACTTTTTGCCTGAGTCTGCTTCCCACGACGAATCCGCATCCAAATAGTCGCTGTTGTTGCTCTCGGTAACAATTACCATAGTAGATGTCGCAGTTTTTCATCCTCCTTTTGCCCGGTCCATCCCATCGCATTTCCTGGATAGCGGTAATATCTGCTTTGTAGTAGTTGAGGGTCTCCGCTAACTGTTCGGCAGCACGCGGTCTATTAAGGGACCTAACATTCCACGTGCATATCCGAAAATCGTTGTCCTTTGTACATTTGCTTGGGTCGTCATCAGTGTATCCGTCCGTTTCCGAGGCCTGTTGTTGCTTCGCAACTAAACTTTTTTCTACGTGGTCGGGAAGTCACCCCAACGCACAACCCCCAACCTGGAGTACCAGGCACTTGATGTGACTCCAAGTGCAAGAGCCGGAGAAACCGCTCCTTTTACGGCCTGGGCTTCAAATAAGTCGAAGTAGCCCGTAAAGGTGTTCACCAAGTAGTTCGGCCTAACTGGAACTGGAGACGCCACCGTTGATTCCAAAGAAGAAATTCATTCGCTGCCGTCCCTCGGTGGGAGTGCCTTGGTGGGAACACTCCTTCGTTGTGGGGTAATTGGTAGTAACAGCCTACTCCGCTTCGAACTGTCGACCATGGGAGGCCCTTCTGCGAAATCAAGTTTCGCGATCGCATAGCTCTAAGCTTCATAGTAGTAGTTACCGTAAGCCGCTCCGCCACGTCAAGGCTTACCCCGTGGAGGGCAACTTCCATCTACTATATTCTTAATCTTGAACTCTTTTTTCCTCCTTTTCCGCTGTTTTTCTTTCTCTTTCATATTGTTGAACTATTATTTCTTATTATTGTTTTATGGATATATTTTTAATTATAATTTATTATTTTTCTCACTATTTTATTTTTATGTATTATCATTGTACTACTTAATTTAAATATTATCCACAAACTTTCACTAACTTATAAGATTATACTTAAGATAGTGTAAGTGTATACCGAAAATAAATAAATAAACATAGCTAAACATAAACACCAGCGCGCGCTGAGATATGAAGTTAAGGCGCTGTTAAACAGTAAAAATTGTAGGTCTACTCTAGGTGGATAGATAAAGGCGTGATCACGTTTTCCTCCAAGTCAAAGAAAAAAAAAAACGCAATCCCCTATTACAAAAATCAATAAAATAAACATTTAAAACGATTAAGTCCTTTATTGGAACTGTTTATTTTATTGATTTATTGTATTACTCTACCACTTAAGTTCTTTTGACTACAATTAGATTTTTATATCACTACTTTTTTACTTGCGACATCTATACATCTATATAAAATATAAGAAATAAGACTTTAGTTTGTTTGTCGGTTATATGTTTGTAGTCAGTAAACTGATAAAAAAAAAACAAAAGTATGACTTCATAAATGTTGGAGTATTCTTCTTCCATGCAATGATTGTGCAATAGGACGTTCTAAAAATAAAAGAAGCAATTATTAATAGCAAAAAACAATGATTTTAACTTACTTAAGCCCGTATGATACTACGTTTTCTTCTCTATTTTTTCACCATTAAAAATGAAACAAGAAAGAGTAAAAATTTCCTTGCCTGATTTGTCTTAAAGTGTGAGCGTGTACTCACTACTTTCATTAATGAGAAAAAATCAAAAAAATTCATTAAAAATGTAACCCGAACTACATTTTTAATGAGCTAGTCTTTTTTTTGACACATTTACATTCAGGAAAATATTTGCGACGTTTGTCGTTGTATCAAAATTCAAATAATACAGAAACGGAAAACATTATGGATATAATGCTCTTTATGTGAATTTTCTCTTTTGTTTGTGTTAAAAAAATACCGAAACCCGTAAAGAATGCATTTGCATTTTACATTGGCAAGTGGTGGGGTGCGAAAGGGTTCCAAAACTGAAACCAATAGAAAAATATGATGCAATCATAAAAACAGGGTTTCGTTTTGCGATATTTAACACAAAAAAGGACCAAATCAACGCACATTCAAAATAACGAATAGGAACAGGTCCAGTGTGAAACAATGTCGTATTCGGTGGACATTGGACAAAAAAGAAAAAAATCCTGCTCTCGTTAAAATCAACCTTACCACTCTTGATGCGACCAAGGTGTTTTTGATTGCCACTAAAACCCTCGTGGATTCATAATATTCATATGCCTGCGACGAGCCACGGGTCGAATATCCCTTTTTACCAATTTCCCTCTTTTTGTTCTGAGATATAGTGGGTTCCACGAAATTACAAAACATATCGGAATTGACAACTTTATAACAACATGTAATTTGAAATTGTCAGAAGATTTCTTTCTCTGTCTTTATAAAATATTGTTGTCTCTTTTTCTTGAAACTGACATTTTCATATTATTAATGATAAAATAATGAAGAAAAAAATGTAGTATCATACGGGCTTTACTCGAACATTTTATTTTGAAATTCAGCAAACTGACAGTCGACATCAGTTTTTTGAAATATCTCCCTATTTTTCAGCTCATTTCATTTCATTTCATTTCCTATTCATTTTTCTATATTATATTTACTACTTAAGCTTTTGGACCAAGACAATGTTTACACGCGAGTTCTAGGGCAAGATGTTCTGCGCATGAAAATTTTGCCTTATGTGTCGTTCGCGATATGTAATTGTAGGTGCATTGATTTTTAAATGGGTTTTCGAATGGAATATAGAAAGTTCTTGATGAAAAACTCGGAAAACTCATTGGATTTCAAAAGGAAAATTACATGTAATTGTAGGTGGATTGGTTTTCAAATGAAAAAATGATTCTTACGGTTTGCCTTACGAAGTCTCTTCTGGGACGATAGCTCCAAGTTACCTCCCTACGCTGATCGGATTAAACTCAAAGGCTTGAAACCTTTGGCAGTTAGACGTAAAAACGCTGATATAGTTTTCGCTCATCAGTTACTTACGGGAAATATAGATTCCTCGGCTATTTTAAGTGAAGTTTAATTGAATACTAACCCTCGTAACGTTCGTGCTGTCAATCTTTTCTACATTCCCAATCATCCCAATTATGATACCAACTATGGCCACTTTGATCCATTGTCAAGAACTCTTCACAATTCTAATAATGCAATGGTTAAGTTAGATTTCCACCGTAATAAAAGCCATCTTAAAAGTACCCTTTTCTTTCCTCCACCTTCGTTATAAATTTATCACCAGTCACCACCCATTTTCAAAGCAGAACGTTGTCCCTTTAATTTTAACAGTAGAATGTTAGCATATTTGGTTCTTTTGCATTAAAGAATCTTGTGTGGGCCCTAGGGCCCACAGGCATTAAAGTTGTTGAAGATAACAATTTCAGTGGTGTCCGTAGCTAAGTGGTTACTCGGGCCTAAAGTTTTTATTTCATCTTTCACGGACACTGTCTCTTGCGAAGAGCTGACAAAACTTCCAAGAGTATCATCTGTCATGAAAAAGTGCTTCTTAACTTGGCCGTTCGGAATCGGCGTAAAATTGTAGGTCCCCTCAATTCTTCACACGCACCCAGAGAATTGTTGATAAGAGTAAGCCACGTAAGCCACTTAGGCCTTGGCTCTTCAAGAGCTGTCGTGCCACTCTATTTTTTTTTAGATAATAATTTCACTCTAGTATTAAGCTAATAAAATAAAATAAATAAAATTAAATAAATTTTCGGTTCTCAACGAAGTTTCTCTTGTCTTATCCACGTGTATTAACCGGGATTTCAACGGACAGCTTTGGGAGCATACTTAACCGAATCATTGGTTTCAGTTTCAGTAGTTTAGGAGGTATGGATTGGAGTGATACCACTTCTCAACCTTCTTTGGTTGTGAACTATAATTTGAGTTGTAAAATTTCATACAAAAACTCTTTCTCATAAGTTCTGTCCTTATAGTTGATGTGAACCATAGTTTGTTGTAATAATTTGTGTTATTTTGGAATAAGTATACCTACACATCTAGATCTAATACATAATTTCAGTCTTTTCTATACAAGGTTCCAGAAGCCAAATAGATGTGGAAACTTATACTTACAAAAATTGGTCATTTCATTTTTCAATATCGTCTACATAGGACCTCAATCTAGGCATTCATATTATCTTAATCACAAAGTCAATAGGGTATGAAAATAACTAGCCGCCCTGCTTACTACGATTTCCAAATCTTCCACAAAAAACACTCCCCGGTCTTCCAGGAAGTCATTTTTATACACAACGTATCTGTACATATTGACAAAACGTCTAAAACAGGTTTTTTTTTCGAGAAGTTCTCTTCCACTTTAACCATTTTTCCATTTCACTAGGCCGACACGATGATAATGATATGTGTAAGGAGCTTGAGAATGAGAAATCATTTCGGATATTTGTCATTCCTAGCAAATATGCTGATTTGAGAAATTTTTCTTTTTTTTTTGCATTCATTTTCGTATCCCAATTCAAGTTTTTTGGGGTCGGTCGGTCGGTTATCCCATAGCAGCTGGTCCTCTAGCTCTACACATGGGTTGCCTTGGATGATGAAGATAGTTTAGCTATAGCTTATAGGCCACATTATATCGTTGAAAGAAAATAGGTTTTGAATTGTTTTATAAGATAAGGGAATTGAAAACAGTGAGAATTTGACTGGGGCCTTATTTATTCATTTTTCTTTTTGTCAGAAGTTTTTTTTTTTTGTGGAAAATCGAAAAGGGAAAGCTTAGATTTTTGTCGTATGTGTGCAAACTTTCGGCACAATTTTTTGCTTGAAACATTACAAAGACCCAAATGACATATTTGGTCCTTTGGCGAATAGTGAGCACATCTGTGTAACCTTCCAAGTTCCAACAGCTCGTTGAGGATTTTTTTCTGTTTCACATTCCGAACTTGGAATATGTATGTTCTGGTCAAGTATCAAGAGAGTAATAATAAAGATGATTGAGAACACCAATTGGTTTTTTTTTTTTTTTTTGTGATTATTTTGGAGCGAAAAGGTCAGCTCTGATTTATGAGATGAAAAAATGCATCTAAGGTGCAGCAAATAAATCCCTTCTTCAAAAGTCCCACTTTAAAGCACTCTAGTAACTATCTGTCATTTTTGTGTAAAACTGCCATGCAAGTGTCAACATACTTCATTACAAGTGAATCCTCAAGGTCCTCTACAAACTTGTTTATTAAATACAGTAACGAAAAGTATTTTTTTTTCTTAAAGAGCCACATTCCCACAATAAGGCATGGAAAATGTACCAATTTCTTTCAGGTATCTTCACAAAAATGTGTATACATATTTCCATTTCTGAACTGGTGCGCTAAGTGGAGCTATAGCAAGCCCAAGCAACTACCTTATAGCTCTTGACATTCTATGTTGCAATCCTATGTTTTTCCATTTTGCTTGTTTCATTTTGAATTTCAATGCATTTTTAACAAGACAGTGAAGCACTGAAATGAAAATTAATTTTCACACCACTAGGACCGCCAACAACATCAACAATCTGGTATGCACAGCCCGGCATGAGCAGAGACTATGAGAGCTAGAGAGCGAACTCTTTTTCGAATAACCCTAATGAGTGAGCTTTAAAAATAGTCAAGAAACACTCTACAAAGACCAAAGTCGTTCGTTTTGTCGTCGACAACGAAGTCGACGTTGTCGTTAAATCTCGCAGCTAAGACCTAGGAGCTGGTAGCTCGTAGATGGTAAATGTATGTTGAGGTACTCTTTGACTTTGTTTTTCTCGGAGATGAAAAAAAAGTATCATAACCAGGACAGGGTTAAAGCAAAAAAAGAGGACACATATAGAAGTGGAGGAAAAATGAACCAACAAGACGACACCAAAGGGCGTCAGCTCATAATTAATTTATGAGTTCACAACCACCCACTGCCATCATCAACTCATATTTTGAATTGGACTTGCTCCTTTTATTTCACTCAAGGTACATATCGGAGAGATGAGCTGAGCACTTGGTATTTATATATATCCTTTTGAGCATTGTTAAGCGGCCCATAGTGACCAGCAGCAGCAGTGAAAGAGAAAGGAAGAGAAATAGAATAGTATCTTGATGCCAATGTGTCAAGGATCTCTAATAGAAAAGACCGTAATTGAATTTTCCCGGATATTGGTCAACAGAAAATCGATTTGGGAAATTTTCAATAAATTTTATAAAGATTGAGAAGGGAGAAGTATTGAATGTTGTTCGCATTGGTTTGAGAGGAGGTGCACGATTAATGGTAGAATAAAAAGGTAATGTAGTTGCTGTTCAGATTCGAAAAAGTAAACAGGATTTCGGGAAAATACATTCGTAAGTTTGTTTATTAACTGAAGTCTTGGTGAATACCCTATACAGCATACATTCAAGGAACTCTTCTGCTTGACAATGAATAGTTTCTGTAGAAGGACAGTTAGGAAAGAAAATGTCTTACTTGAGTTTTGAATTGAAAAGATTCCGGAAGCCTTGCAATGCAATCCTTAAGGGCTTAAGGGAAACAAAAGATTTAAAAGACAAAACAAGATGAGTAGAAGAAAACTGAGTTACCTGAATAAATTGAGACTGCTGCTTAATAGTTTCTATATGAGAATTGGCAATGAATCATTTGTTTTTTCATCATTAAAAGGAAACGACGTGCTTTGTAATGATATATTTAGAAATCCAAAAAATCAAAATAATCGATCCAGTAACGAAAGATATGCAAAGGTTAAAGTAGCTATAATTAATTTGTTTTCTTTTCGCAGTTCATGATGAATTAACGAAAAGGGAGTTTCCTTGATGATGTTAATAGAATCATGATATTATGGTATTAAATTTGCTAGTCGATGTTTTGAATGAGACTATGTTGGTGAACTTAAAACTTTCAAAGAAAGCGTAACAGCTTTTACGATACTCTGACCGACGTAGAACTATTTGCTGTTGATTTTCAAAATTGCTGTCGTCTAAATAATGTCATCGTTCATTACACTAGACTCAATTTTGATTGATATCTTCCTCCATCCATGGATTTAAACTACCCTTCAATAAATTTTTTTTTGAAAGAATTCATTGCAAGAAAAACAAAATCTATATTCGCATTACAAAAAACAACTAACACTTATTTTTTGCAACACCTTACGCGGCCTACAAAAACCGAAGGAGCATTAATTACAAATCAAACGAAAAAATGTTTTGTTCTGATGTGCATTGTGATGTTTTTTACCAGAGCAAATCTAAAGAGGAGGGAAACTCGGTATAATTTCCTTATTAGTTCTCATAATATATTCTTCCACAGGATTGCAATAAGAAACTTAAAGGAAGGAAAGAGAAAAGACATACGCTCTTTTTCTTTGTTCTTTGTTCACAACTGACAACGATCATTGCTCATCGCTTTTGAAATTGCACTACAATTATAAAAGCACAACCTTCATTCACAATCTCTGTTTGCCTTGCCAATATTGACGAAATCGCATCTGGAAAAGAAAATATACATTTTTTTCGCCGTCATAAACCCGGAAAAATGCATGCCCGATGAATGGAACCTAAGCATTTTTTGTAATTTGTTTTTGTGTTATTTAACACTGCAGTTAGGCTGCGTCCGTCAATTCAATTTTTGTGTTTTTGAACAACGATAGCAACTTAGAGCACAGATAATAAATTTATACAGATGTCTCACCCTTACGGCGAGAAATGATATATGAAACTGAAAGCTACTAAAAAAGAAGCTTTTTCCAAAAGCTTTAACACATTCACTTAATGCATACAAAATCTATTTTGGCTCATCTCATCTCCAATAAATGAATACTTAGGCAAAGAAAAAAGCTCCTGAAAGCTCCTTGTCTGTTAAGGCTTTGTCTGTTAAGGGCAAAATATGGTTTATTTTTTTCTGCAGGGATGAGACATCTGTATAAGTTAATTATCTGTGCTTAGAGGTGCTTCCACCAATGGCTTTTTCCGTCAATTCCTTTATTTGGCTGGAGTTATAGCTATTTCACGGGTGCCAAGCCGATCAACAGACTTCTTTATTAGTGTTGCTGTCTAGTTGTTCTTTCATTTTAATCGAAAAAACTTTTTGAGTTCACATTTGGGATTTGAACCTAGGACCAGCCAGTTGGGAAGCCAATGCACTACGCACTGCGCTAACAACTCCACTGATGTTTCGGTTTCCCATTGCAGACTTTTTATTGTTTATCGGTTTGCAATGAATAGACATGCATATTTACAAGCTCCTCAAAGTATGCTATCTTGTTCCGCTTTCATTTTTTCTAATTTCCTATCTTTGTGTGACAACGGTTTTGTTGAACACGCAGAGGGTTAGATTATTGAAAGTTTTTGACACTTTTGCATTTTTTGCCTGAACCTGCAAATGGGAGGAGGTCCTCTTAACTGCGCCAACTACAGATGAATCAGCCTACTAAACATCGCTAACAAGATCCTCTCTGCCTTTCGTCAACAATCTGATTGGTCCTTATCAGTGTGTCTTGGGACCAGGGAAGTCAACCATCAACCAAATTTTCACTTTGCGGCAGATCCTGGAAAAAACTATGAGCTCCAAATCGATACCCGTGTGACAGCATCTACGGAGACGAACTGTACAAGCAGCATGATGTCAATGGCACCATTGTGGTTTGTGGGAATTGAGACACAAGCGGCAAAAATGGGTTTAGCGGTAAACGAGGGAAATACGAAGTCTTCGAGGAAGGTGTCCTTCTGACACCTCGGGCTGAACGTCAGAACGTAGAGAAGTTTGTCTACATATAGTCTCCGCTATTTTCATGGGCAAAAACATTAGCGCTGAAATCGGACGAAGTAAATAAGCGCACATATAAGATGCAATTTGGTTTAAGATATAGTATCCCAGCCGTTAGGCTAGGCTATTAGCCCTTTGCAACAAGAATCACCAAATGCCCCTACTGGCAATATTTCAATAGCTGCGTTTTATTATCCTCACTAACCCATATGGGTTAATTTTTTGCACACAAAACAACAACAACCTGGAACCCCAATTCCTATCGGGGTTTATTTTTTAACTCTATAATTTGTTTTAACTATGGCGGATAGATGGCGAGTGTGAGACAAAAAGGAAGTTATTGTAGAAAGATTTATTAATATCAGCCATATTAACAAAAAAATAACACGTATTCGACTCTTAGATACAGTTTTATGAAGACATAGTATAAGAGTCAATCAATTAGAATTGATAAAAACAAGTTGTTTGTGGAAAAGCAAAATAAAATTTATCAGAGTTGCATCTCGGATAAAAAACATAGCTTGAACTTTGACCTTTATTACAAAGATCGTTTTATAATCACGAGGTAACCCATATGGGTTAGTGGGGATAATAAAACGCGGATAATGTGTACCAAATCCGGTCTTAAACACGAGACAAGTTGAAGGAAAATAGCATGAAATGTCTCTCGAATTTAACCCCTACTTGGCACTTTTGGCATGAATAGTCAGTGTGAAATAAAAAGAACAGTATTTTAGTTAATAATAAAATATGGTTTGCGCGATACTTCCGGAACCCTGAAAGCAAGCAAATCAAGGTATTTATACATCTAACAAATAAGAACGCGTGCCATGAAAGAAACCAAAATGCAATCCGTGATGATAGAGGAATGTCACCTACATCCACCGCCGTTATTCATAGCCTTCCCAGCTAACTTAATTTAAGCCGACCAAGCGAATCTTATTCGTCTTATTAGTGGGTTGGGTGCTATGACGAAGCTCTCTGTATTTCGGATACTGTGCTATGGGGTTACTAAAACAGAAACAATTGGAAATATCACAGTGTTGTCAAACAGGTGTTGTGTGCAGGTTGAGTTCGAGAATAATTTCAACAGGACTCTTTGTTGACAATTTTGTTACGGAATTCGGAGTATACTCTAATCTCTCAATGTCTTTTTTTCTATAGGCCCGTATTAATAAATTGGTCCGGCCTAGTCTGCAAAATGACCCAAAACCAAAATATGTACATATATGACAATAGTTATGCATATTCAGGGATGATTACTAGGAAAAAAGCTGACGAAGGGGTCGGGCAATTGCAAGAATCAAATATAGATCTAAAATTTGATTTTTTGTATTTAACTTTTTGAATGGTTTATCGAATACAAAACTAGAAATTCTTATTAACGGACTCGCAAGTTGGTCACGTTATGATTTAGTGGTTTTGGATTTGGACAATTTAAAGTTTCAAATTTTGTTTTTATGCTGTTAGTTTTATTAACTCTCACTTAGGGCCAGATCCTTCACGCTTGATCTTCTATAATCGAGGAATATTCCAGTTTATAATCTTGGAATTCGTTTGTTCACAAAAATTGTTATTAAGAAATCGATGATTTCATAAGTTAACTTGAGATTTCGTTATTCATCCAATTTTGCTCGATTAGGACCATTTAACTAAGGATGTACTATAGGATTCAGTTTTTCATACTTGATTTACGCACTGACGTGATATTTGCTTGCACTCCTTCAATTTTTATCAAATCTTATCATCTTTTGAAAATTTGCCAATAGCGCAGATTTTTCTTAGAAGAAAATCTTACAATTTTGTGTTAAGGGTAATTTATTGGTTTTTGATTATAAGGCATTTGAACAGAAACAAAAGAACTTATGCAATGACTTTCTCTTTTGTTTCTTTTTTCCCAAGAACACCCTGAACCAGAGCTTTGTAGTTCTTTGTAGTGCTTTACCTACCTCTAAGACAGAAAAGAATGAAAAGATGATTGTTTGTGCACAAATTCTATAGACTATTTTATTGTTTAAAATGTGTGAGCAATAAAATAATAAAATGAAACAATGCTTGCCAAGAGTATCTTAACCCTTCCTCAAAATTCACATATGAAATCACAACACTGCAATCATGGCATTAAGCAACAGAACTCTGGGATCAAGTACTATATGCAGGTCTAATCCAGAAGCTACAATCAACTTCCTCACTAAATTTTCGTACAATTTCAAATGTTCTGAAAGTGTTCTTGTATTAATCAGATAATTTTCATCCTCAGTCAAAGAGACAAGCCGAAAGGTTTGTGGACTCGCTAGAACGATGCTTGAATGTGACCGACGTCACACCACAAGAAGCCTTGCAACAATTTTGTTCATGAATAAAAAGAACAACCCCAAAGTCCAAACACACACGTACCAAATGGTTTATCACTTTCTGGAGCCTTTAAAACAAAAAAAAAAAAGAAAAACAAATAGAACAGCAATATACGTCGTAGATACTCTTCTTGGATGTTGAGAAGACAGACAATAAGCACCGATTTTTGAACAACATTTTCTTAAGCGAGGCACATTTCTCACCCGGTATATGGGGCTCAGGAAACTATCAAGCGATCGCCAATGGGCGGACGGTTGCAGTCAATTCGAGGCTATATATGGTCGAATGACAACTGATTTTGAGCCGACGATTGAAGATGAGGACGATTATGTTATTCCAACATACGGGGCAACAAGCCAGAGCCACACAACAAAACCATTCATGGCTTTATATCGTAAGAAGTTTCCTGATCGCATGTCTATATTGACTTTATGACGACGAACGTCAATTGGCCACCAAGATCATGCGATTTGATACCGTTAGATTTTTTTGTGCGGCTTGGCAAAATACCGTACCGTAGAATTGGCCAAGATACAAAGATATAAAATAATTTTTCACAATTTACGGCAAAATCAAAACTTTATACCGAAATAAATGTAAAGTTTCACAATAGTTATTTTGATATCGTAGTCGGCTTGTGTTTGTTTAATTCCAGACATGATAGAAGCATCGCCTGATTAAGGGTTAGTAATCGATCATCTTTCGGTATGTCTGCTGGTCTAAAACCCAATTGGTATTTGCCGCTAATATGTTCCGCGAATGGGGAACTTTTAGGATAAAGAAGATTATTTTATATAGGATATAATCAACAATGTACATGAAAGGCGGGCGATGACAACCCCTATTTCAGTATCTAAAGACTCGGATACCTACTCATGATTGAGCTTGTGTTGTGGGGCTATAGTCTCTTTAAAATAAGTTTAGGTCTGACTTTATAACATTTCCCTTACAATAAAGCATCACTTCGAAGCCTCTCAAGCAATTGAAAATATGAAAATTGGATTTTCAAAGAGAGTGCCCCTGCTCCCATACCCATTTTCCTCTCTTAAACGCTATACAGGCAATGTAAATTAAAAAATTTCCCTAAAATACACTTTAAACCCCTCTAGAATTAAATTGCTCAAAATTCAATCAGTATACTCAGAGCAAACAAAAGTTAACAATAGGCGTTTTTCTTTTCTAGCACGGAGCGGGAATCGAACTGTCAAAAAAAGATCGGCATTTTTTTTTTAGCTCGGGGTGCTCGGAGCGCTCGATCTGTGTTAATTTTTTAGAACCGAGTACGCTCGGGGCTGACTCGATTTGCTCGGTCAAAAATGATCGAGCAGATAGAGCAAATAAAGAGCGTTGAGTTTTTGAGAGACGAAAAAAAAAAAAACAAACAAACAAAACAAAAGAAATGGCGGGCGAAGCTGGTTGCTCTTCCAGTGTTGGTAAGTAATATTTTGAATTTAGAAAAATATTCACAAACAATAAACAAAGCTGAAGTGTCAACCAAAAATTTATTATGACAGTTCAGTGCTCAATTGTGTTTCTCAAATAGTTCTGAGCGCTCAGGTCGCGCTCGACTCGACACCGACACTCGCTCGATTCGCTCGAGCCCCGCTCTTTGCCCCGCTCGGTGCTAAAAAAGAAAAACGCCTAATGTTGCATCTAATTAAGCCTTCCTCAACCTTACCCGCCGCCGCCGGTAGCGGTGGTGCTCAGCGTCCGACGGTGCGGCGGTGTAATAGAAGCTTTTATTCGTTACACCCTAAGCAATATACCCTTCACGAACTGTCTATGGAAGGGATAAACTTTATTCAACTTTATGTTCTTCATTCTTACCATTCATAAAATCCTTATCGGTCGGAAAGGAAATGTCTTCCCCCTGCCCCATTTTAGGTTTTGTTATAGATATAATCTCTCATAATCCAACCACATGAGTCATGACAAATTGGCAGCTACAAGTGGAAAAAAAAAGAATAAAAAAACCAAAAAAGTGAACTTACTCAAATGTAAGTTAACACGACCAAAAGTACATATGAGTCTCTATCGCATGTCTATTTGCAACCAAATCGACTTTTATCTGTACTGAAGTTTTTGTTGCACAAGGGACAGGGACACATGTGAGGGTGTTAAATTCACCAAGCACAAGGGTTGGTAGGTATGTCGGTTTTTACTTTCCTGTTGAAAGATATGGGGGCACTAAACATCCAGACCGATATACGAGTAAAGTGATGTAATGTATGAGAAACGAGGACATCTTGGGGCGCTCTTGGTGCTATGTCTGATCGTAAGGAAATATGAAGACGAATTTCTCTAAACGAGTGTGATTTCTTCCATTTTCTTCTTCGTTTTTTTGTTGTTATTGTTATCTTGAACAACTTTCTTATATGCTTGGTTTCTTATCTCCCATCCCGAAAAAGCATCATCATACTTAAACGATTGGTATGATATACAAAAAGGCAAACATCCTACCTACCGTACACAGCCAGCGGCTTTTAGTGTTAACTTAGCGGAAATAATGGATAAAATGGGAGGAAACGACAATATGTATAGGGTATCCTAAAGATACTACTTGTTGGAAATTCTCCGAATGTAAAACCAACAAGCATCACAACATCCGGATGTTCCTTAATCCAACTTTTGACTTAGCAAAACAAACAACGTTGTTGTATGCTTTAAGGTTTTATTTTGTCTTGTAGAAGTTTTCTTTTTTCATTATTAAACAGAATAAACATTTTTTTTTTTTTATATATTTTAAGAGTTGGTCCTTTTTCCCTATCATGGGAAATAAAAGTTCTCGAAGTCGCAAATTGTTATGCTTTTGATTTCATTTTATCGTCGATTTGCTTGTAGTCCCTCATGACTACAAAAGCAAGATGAGCCAACAAAAAAAAAAAAAATGTAGACAAAAACTAAAATAGTCCAATGTCCTTATTTTGCATTAAATTTTTAGCCTAGAAAAAGTTTATGTATAGAGAGCGAGTCCATTGTCCTCGTTATCGTGCAGAAGTATGTAAAAAAAAGTATAATATGTATTTTTTACTGTATGCAAGCCACTTGTGATGCGATCTGGGTTCATGGAAATGTGAAAAGTTTTCTAATATTGTAAATAATTTTACCCAAGCGAACGGTATTTTGGGCATATTTTTTAAGCAGTCTTTTATGGTGATGATGGTGCAATATTTTTGTTGTTCATGTTGTTTTTGGTTTTTTAAATGTACTTTGGGGAGGAGTTTGTTGCTGTTGTGTATTCTTATGTTATGTGTGCGTATTATTTGCATACTAAAGGATAAAGTATTACGACCAATACCTTAATACTAACATATGTTTTGTGATTTAAAAATGCTCGTTTTATGCTAGATGTTTTATATAGTTTGAGTTTATGCTGGAAAATTAATTTGTTAAAATGAAATTTTAAGTAAATGAACATAAGAATTTTTTTGAAACTTATCTTTGGAAATAAGTGCGGTGCCGTCAGATTTAAATGAGCTGTAGCCCTAAATCATTTAAATGGAAATAGAAGGAAATTATTTAGTCAACACTTTTTTACTTGCTTTTTACTAATAAAAATAAGTTGAGATTTTGAACAAATATGATACTACGATGATAGAGAAGTCGAAAAAAGTGGGTCCGACGATTTCATCTGTTTGTCTGTCAACACACTTACAGCCTTAACCACTGGTCCGATTAACTTCACACTTGAAAATTAGAGGTTTGAACAAATTCTCGTGGGTTGTTTTTTTTATTTTTATTTTTAATCAAAATGTATATAATTTTTTTTAGCCAAAACGAAAATTTTCAATTTTCTCAAAAACGGTTCCTACGATGTTTTTTTTTTCAAAACTTTGTCTTATGTAAAAAATATTTTTGTATTTCTCCATAGCTGTAATTTTCATAAAACTGTTTTTCTTTTATAAGATTTTCTCGAAAAATAAAAGTCCGGTCAGCGTATTTTTTTCTGAAATTACGTACATATATATTTCTTAAATAAAATTTTGTTTTCGAAACACTTTCAATTTTTTGTATTATAAAAAATATTTTTAAACTTTTTTTTCCAAAAATCTGTACCTCGAAAACGGATCGATATTAAAAATCGAAATTTACTTTTAAAATGTATATTCATTTTTTTTTATTTATATAACCTTGATAACTGAATACCAAAAAAAAAAATATTTAAAACCAACAATTTTGTAAGAAATCTTATAACATCAATTTTTTTTTCAGATTGAATCTGTTTTTGTTTATTTTTTGAATGTTTTTTATGAGTTATAATTTGGAATACAGGAGCAAGTTCGGAAGACCCAGTCGTGCATATAGTTTTATTTTACAGAGTAGTCCAATTGATTGGGTAAAGTACACTTATGAACAACTGGAGAGTATTTTTATATCTTTTAAGAAAATGGTTTGGAACTGACTCAAAATAAAGAAAGGAGATTGCTTACATAGAACTTCGATAGATACTAAGAAATTAAGTATAATGCTTCGCATATAATTTACTTACTTACTTACTTGAGGTGGGGCTAAAGTCCGGGGTGGACATGGGCCTCAACCAACAAACCTCTCCAGCCAGCTCGGTCTTTAGCTAGCTGTTTCCAGTTTCGCACACTGAGTTAATTGAGGTCGTCTTCAACTTGCGTGCGCAACATGAGTCTTGGTCTTCCTCTGCTGCGCTTTCCCTCTGGGGTGGATTGGAAAACTTTACGGGTTGGAGTATTGGTGTCCATCTTCTCCACGTAGTCAAGCCATCTGAGTCTTTGGACTTTCACTCTTTTAGCTAGATCAGTGTCGCTGTACAGCCCGTACAGTTTGTCGTTAAATCTACTCCTCCATTCACCATTTCCGCAGACAGGACCATAGATCTTCCGTAGAACTTTTCTCTCGAACCGGCGAGCGTAGGGCGCTCTCATCCGCTTTCGACAGGATCCATGTTTCTGCACCATATAACAGGACGGGGATGATGAGGGTCTTATAGAGCGTCACCTGAGTTGTTTTTTAGAGGGCATTACTACTCAATTGCCTTCTTAGCCTGAAGAAGCAACGATTACCAAGAGTTATTCTTTGTCTGATCCCGGCGCTGATGTCGTTGTCCGTATTGATAGCGGAGCCAAGGTATACAAATTCCCTAACTATCTCGAAATTATATGCGTCTATCGTCACGTTTTGTCCAAGACGTCGATGTTAGGTGTCCTTTCTCGATTACAGCATATACTTTGTTTTGCCCTCATTGACCGATAAACCCATTTTTTCAGCCTCTGTCTGTAGTTGCACAAACTTTTGGAAGATAGTGCCTCTAGTGTTGACGTGCACTATTCGTTCGAATATGATGTTAAAGAAGTCGCATGACAGTGCATCACCTTGTCTAAAGCCCTTTATGACATCGAAGGCGTTGTCGGTCGGTGAGGTCGTTACCGACTGTGACCAGTGCCAGTTATCCACTGTCATATTGCTCAGACGTATGTTTTTTGTAAGGATGCCAAATCTGGCTTTATAGAGTTGTTCTCTATAGATGCTGTCATACGCGGACTTAAAATCGATAAAAAGTTGGTAGGTATCGATTTATAGTTCTTGAGTTTTTCCCGGGATCTGCCGTTATGTGAATATTAGATCGATGGTGGACTTTCCTGTTTTAAAGCCACACTGATATGGACCTATTAGTTTGTTGACGAACGGCTTCAGGCGTCCACATGCATAGTACTGCAGAAAAGATCTTATAGGCGATGTTTAAGGAGGCTGTCCGATATAGTTTGAGTTCATATAGGGAAATTCATTTTTCTGTTTCGAAAGTAAGCAATTAAATGTGAAAAAATGATATCATTCTAGCGGCTGCGTCGGGAGTATTCGCAGCATGTGATTCTTTTGAGGTAATTTTTAACCACTTTCTCACACACGTAATGTTGGTTTTAATGCATCTAGAGTTCGGGTTCGGGGACTATTATTCACGTAGACACGATTTTGTACATAGCCTTACAACAAAAATCTTATGTCGTCAAATCTCATGATCTTGGAGGCCAATTGCCGTCGTCAAAACGTAAACTAAAACGCGACGACGAAACTTCTCACGCAATAAAGTAATTGGTAGTGTTGTGTGGCTTGTTACTCCGTCTTGTTGGAACCACATATCGTCCAAGTTATGACCTTCACCACGCCACGCCGCCGCTGGCCAAAAAAAAAATCGTTATCATTCGACCATATCGCTTCAAATTGGCCCCTTTCGATCCTATGGTAGAGCACACCAAACAGTCACTTTCGCGTGGATGCAATAGCACCTCTTCGATCACTTATGGGTTTTATGAGCCCCATATGCTGCAATTTTGCTTGTTTGTGTACATAACATATCCACCGAATGACAAATGTGCCTCCTCGCCGAAGAAAATGTTATTTAAAAATCGGTGTTTACCGTCTGGTGTCACAATACCAAAGAAGTGTACATATTATGACACTTCAGATGACAGTTTAATTAGACACATATCAAGTGCCTGCACATCTTATACAAATCACCCTGTTTGAATAGGATATATATGGAAACGGATTGAGAATTATAATGCGTTCTATGTTCCATGTGAATTCTGGAATTCTTTCCAAATGATTAAATTAAATCCAAAAAAATCTTTATATTGAAGGTACTTCACTTTCTCAAGCTCATTTAGATAATATTACGGGATGAATGAAAAGTATGTCATCTTGATTAGATAAGCAAAATCTTTCTTTCTTAGTTTTAAGTGCTTGCAAAGTTAATTACCTTTAGGCTTATAAGCTAAGAAACCTGAAAACTTTAATAATTCCAAATATAAAATCAAATGATCGCATTTCTCCATCCTTAAAGCATTCTTTAAATTCTACTACAAAAAACTGCGCTTAATATCCACAGCGAACATAAAATTATACTCATATCGTGATTTAAGGCACTTTATTCCGCAATCATATCTCTATAAAGTGTACCGATTGCATTGCGATAAATCCACAAATGCATAATTTACCTCTTTCAACTTCCAGCTTGCACCGGCAGCAGGAACCAGCAGCAATGAAATATAGAACTCACAAAATGAGAAAAAATCTAAACTCGTATCCGCAAGATTCATCTTCACAAACATTTGCTTATTAAACGAGATTTTTAAACACCTCGCAGAGAAATGTACTCCAGCGCTAGCAACCAGCATAATTCGTTTTATGTTGGGTATACATACATAGAGCCTTCTTCTTAAATGCTTCTTACCATAGGTATCGGACCAACAAAGCTCAACCTATCCGAGCCAGTCTAGAAATCTTGAAAAGCAAACGGCTTCATAACGATGCTCATAATCTCGATTAGAGCATCCAGTCGTTTTCGTCGTCTTCTTTCTAATGCCAATACCGTCTTGGGTGGACCCTCACCTCAGATCCGTTCGTCGTCTAAGCCAGGCACTTTGAATGGCCCGTTAAGAAGGAAAAAAATAAGACAAACTCCATAATAATTTCCTACTCAGTCTCCTTTGGGGCGCAAGATGGTATCCATTAGAGAAGCAAACTTGCCGTTCCTTGCATGCTGATGCAACGACGACGACTTCGCTTTTAAACGGTTAAAGTGCTGGGAGTTTTCTTCATCTAATGTTCACAAAATAGTGAGTAAATTGAGATACAAAACATTTTGCATTTTCCAACAATCTTATCTTTCATCTATGGTGTGTTTGAAATCTTCAGAGTGCAACTTTGAATTAGAACTCTCATCTCCATAAAAGGGAATGGAGCAGGGAAGAGGAAGCTCGGCACTACACGACGAAAAATGATAATTTTTTTGTTCCATTTTCTATCCATCCCGTAGTCATATCGCTCGAAAGAGACTCATCATCAGTGAAGGGCGTGAAGAACTTACGAGGCAAATTCTGCAGCAGCATCATTTAGCTTAGAGGACGCTGCTGAAACTAGGCAAATTATCCAACTCGGGATGGCTAATTTGGTCTATTGGGTAACAACACCTATTGAGCTCGTAGATATCCATATAAAGATAAGGCGTTCCTCTTTGTGCGGACAACCGATTGAGGAACATGGAAAACTGTTGGATAGATAGGGCATTACTCATCGTGATAACTATCGTTTAACAATGTGATTACATACTGTCCGGTATCGATGATAGTTTGGGTCCAATTTTTTTTTTTTTTTTTTTTTGATTTTATGAGTTTCACACGTTTCCATTGGAGGTGTTTTTTGCAAAGGGAATTGAGGGCTTTAATTGCAACATTTGATGGAAATTTACGAGACTTTGCTTGGGGGTAATGGAATGGGAAGATTATATTTATACTCGAGTGCGGTCATGGCTTATAAATACTTATTAGTCGAATGCGTGGGCTCATAAACTGCATTTATTATTCATTATAACTTTTCTTTTTAAATCAAACTGAACAGTAAGACTGTCTGGTGTATTTTTGATTATTGGATTGAAAGACACAGAAAACTTTAACTGTGCACTGCGTTTTCTTTTCCATCTCACTTCACTTTACAGCCTCTTTTGAGCAGCTGCTTTTTTGAAAATAGAATATGAGTATGTCTTAGGGTGGCCATTAATCATAAGTAGAAATTTTGTTGATAATTTGATAATTAACTATGACTGACGATAACGACACATTAATCTCTTTATCTCCAATTTCTTTCAATGTTTTCTTTTGAATTCCGTCCAAAGATTCAAGTATGTTTGAGTAATACTTCAGTGTGGGCAGATATGCCTAGCATAGGATAATCTGGAGGGTTAACAATAATATCCGTTTAGGGAACCCCAATTGTTAAGCGAAATTTTGTGGTGGGTGATACAAAGACCACCTTTATTTATGAAAAAGCACATAGGTAACACTTATTCCACAGGCTAACTAACTAATAGTTACTTCTACCGTTACTTCTACTTCTCTAGAGAAATAGTCAGTTGTATTCCTCCTCTCAAGCAATTCACCCGTAACACAAGCGCTTCTAGGAATGCCCATCAGTTCACCTTTGAGCGAATGTGGAACTGTCTTCCACATTCTGTCTTCTCCAATGTTCAAGAATTCAAGACCAGTGTACACCGACACCTCCTTTCTAACCCCTTCCCTTCTTCCTATTGCACTCACAGTGTCTCTGGCATAATAAGGGTATAAAAAAAACCCCTAGGTGCAAATTATATACATAAAAAAAAAAAAGTAGAACAAGGGGTTTTATATTGTTTTTACTGAAATATTATTTCATTAGGGAATAGCATTGGCCACTTGGTCCACTGAATAATGGCTAATCTTTCGCTGTTCTGTGTTAAGAAGTTCTCATTCATTAAATTCGATTAGATTTTATAATCCCTTAAAATTCTGTCATGATCCGAATTTAATGAAAACGGAAAGAATAGGCGTTGTTTTGAAAACGAGCGCTCTCCAGTGCAATTCGATACCATAAGAACCAAATACATCCTCAATGTTATTTCAACATTTGGGAATGTAGATCTGATATTTTCGTCTTCAAGGATTTTGTAATAAAAAAGTTCCGGAAATTGGTTTTTCGCATAGTCTTTCTTGTATAAATCGATCATAGACGCGAATTGAACTAACTCATTACCAAGACTAGGTTCTAAATCATCTTCGTAAGCTTTCACCAAACGCTCTGCTGCAGCTCGCAAAACTTCAGCACGCATCTTCTCAATGTGATTGAGAAATCCAAACCTGGAACGTACAGCTTCATAAGCCCGCAATCTTTCTGTAAGAGAAACGCATAGCTGTTCGATCACTGGAATAAAGGCGTCTGAAAAAGTATTTGTATGTTTGTGGGGGCCCAGAGCAGTAGCCCCGTTTGCCCTCCCCTAAATCCGGCCATGGGCGTATTGTTAATTTGAAACGAAAATCATTGTTTATTCAACGATCATTGTTTGGCCATCACTGACTCGAGCTCCTTATACCCTATAGAGTATAGATAACCTACGGCTGAGGATATCCCGATCAAGGGCAGCCCAAGAATATTGAAGGACGACGTCAAACAACTGAAATTGCAAAAGATCACCAGATGGTTTGAAAACTATTATCCTTCTTAAACTCTTAGGAAGTTCCTTGCTACAGGAACCAGTGGAAAATGTTGTCAAGCTAATAAGATATTAGGCTTTCTTATACAATCCTCTGATTTGGTTTTGTTTTTTTAATAAGATAAATAAAAAATGGAACAAGATTGGTTACAACTTATGTCAAAAGCTTCAGATCTTGAGCCCAAAGGTGCACATAATATTTTTTTTTTTTTATTAAAAAAAAAAACTTTTTTTCAATACATGCTTATGTTGAAGCTAATTTTTACAAGGCCAAACATAATGATGATGACTTGGTTAGAAAAAATACAGTTACCCGGTTTCAAAAGAAGACAGGGTATATTTTTTTCGGGCCATCCTAAAAGGTTCAACATTGCCTTTACTTTTGTGTGTATGCAAATGAAGATGAACTGGGGACTTATTACACCATAACAGCAGAACATTTCGCTCCAAGTGGGGAATATATATTTCCTCACTCTCATTCACACCGAATATTCCTTTTTTTTACTCTTGTTAGCAACGGTATAATTATACGGTAAATGGAACGTGAGCAGATAAGCTTAAGCATACTGTCTGGATAGGACGCGACGATGCGACGTTTTATAAGTAAAAACGACCGACGGACTCAAGAAATCTTATAAAGGATTTTGAGGGATTAAAAATTAATTTGAATGCCTAATTGTGTTTTTAAGGGAGGATAATCGCATTTCTTTTTCGAATTTTATCTATAAAAATGTTTGCTGCAAAAAAAAAACTAGGAAGGTGAGGAACCTTTATTCTTTTCAAAGAAAACATTTGCTAGGCTTACACAGAATGAAAGGTGGTTTAATGGTTCGTTGAATAAAAATATTAAGCGATATCTTTTTCCAGGTATTGTAAGCAACCGTATTCTAGTTATTCGGAATTAAACCAGATTAAAAAGTGTAAGTAGAAAAAATTTGATAATTTGTCCACGGGAAGGTGTAGGTACTTTTTCGAAGAAATTCAGAGGCCTTTCTTTGTTTAAATTTTTAAGGCATAGTCACTAAGAAAAAGTGTCTGAAGAGTTTTTTTTTTTTTAATTGAAACCATAGAAGATAATTAGATCTAACAAGTTTTTTTTTTTAAGTTAAAAATTAACCTTAAGGTTAATTGAAAACGTGTGGACAGATTGATAGACAGATTGCTTAAAGCAGTAATTCACAACAATTTCGAATCCATTTAAAGTAAAATCTCTAGAGATAAATGACAAAAATAATGATTTTGACTTGCTGACCCGCTAGTTGTCGTTTTGCTCACATACTCTTGGAATTTGGTGTTGATGATGATGTTTGTGAACGAAGTCCTCCTGATTTTTTTTTTCAGTTCAAGTGGATTTGAATATATTCAATATTTTATTCCGTTTACTAGCTGACCCGATATGCCTTGTCCCAAGCAGCATCTTAAATCTAAAAATATCAATCTTTTTTTTTTTAATAATGACAACGTCTGAAGGGTCTGCAAAAGGATCAAAATACACAATTTTCCCTTCAGAGCCTTAAAAGACTATTACCCGAATAGCATAGACGGCTTTCCATTCGGTATTTATAACTAAAATAAAACACTCAAGTTGTTGCCCACATATAAGAGTAACGCAATTTAAAACAATTGTGTAATAGTCGCGTTTCCCCTCTCGATTTGCAACAAGAAAGTTGTAAATAAGTTTCAAAGAGGTTAAACTTTGTTATTTCTTAGTTTCAAAAATGTTGTTCCAACCCCATAAAGTAACCTGCAACTTAACATTACATTTGTGCAACTTTAATTGAACTAGCAAATAAGTTCTACTAATGTTGCAAAAATGTTTATGCAAGAATACTGTGAACATATTGTAACATACCTAGCTAAAACAAGCACGAGCACAAGCAAGAGTTTAAAAAATTTTAGTAACATGAATATAACTTTAACTATTTCCTTCTACCTACTATATTATAATACTAGCTGACTCTGCAGACTTCGTACTGCCTCAATCGATAATCGATAAGGATAACCCTCTACCACTCTACCCAATCCACTACCTCCTTGTGCTACCCAGTACGTCTACCCATATCCGCTACCCCGTTACGACACTACTCTGTTACGCAGCCAATTATTTCTCACGCTTACCGTTACACCATTAGCCAGAAACCCACTTCTCATTACCCGCAACGCACAACAAATTTTTTTTTTGCATTTCAATTTTTCCATTTTTCTATTTTTTTTTTTACTTTTTCTTGCTTACTAGTTCCCCATCACAAATTTTCCAGTTTCCCTTTGAAAACCAGTGAGTTTTCATAGTTCCATATTAAAACCCATTTTGAAATTTTCCAGTTTTCCATTTGAAAACCTCTCCACCTAATATTACATGGAACTTTCCCTTTGAAAACCAATAAGTTTTCCGAGTTTCATTCGAAAACCCATTTTGAAATTTTCCAGTTTTCATTCGAAATTTTCCAGTTTTACACTTGAAAAATAATGCATCCACAATTTCATGCAATTTTCCATTTGAAAACCAATGGGTTTTCCGAGTTTTTCATTAAGAACTTTCAATTTTTCAATTCTAAAACCCATTTTGAACTAAAACACTCCAACCAAAAAAATCTAATTTCCGACTTTTGTTTGGTTTTTCCAGTTTTTCCACTCTCCCATGAGGTTTTTCCAATTTTTTTTTTTCATAGAAATCATCACTGAATACAACAGTATCAACCATGAAAATTTCACAAACATCTGTTGGGCCATTTCGGACAAAGATTAAATAAGTAACAAGATGGGAAACAAGGCTGTCAAAGTGACAGTTGCCTACAAGCTAAAATTTACGGATTGCTAAGATGTGTGCGTGTTTTCACAAATACATTCTTTCAATCCGTCTATTCACCAAAGGGGAATAATTTTGGCAGTTAAATTTGAAAAACAAGGTGAGTTAATGGATATGTTCACAAAGAGTGTAAATTTGGTAAGCAAATATCAACGAAAAAAAAGGCGTAGAAATTGTTCGTGAAATTTTATTATTTGGTTCGTTCAAATTTTGACGGTGATGAAAATTTATCTATTTAAAATTAATAGTATTAATTATAGTAAGAAAACGTGTTAAATCAAATCAATACAAATCTGTATTTTCTCGAAAACTAAAGAAATTCAATTTTTTTGTTTTCTTTCAAACTAATAATTAAATGTTTTATAATTTTTATAAAATAAGACAAAGATAAAGGATTTTCAATTTTGTTCTACTTGTTTTTGGAAACGATCTCACGGGCACTTATATATGAAAATACCGACTAATTTTTCGGCTCATTTTGTAAGTTTTAACTATAAATTAAAAAAAAAAATCGTGAACAATGATTAAATTGATAATAAGACATACCTAATGTCTCCTGAATTCAATAGCGAAAAATTATAATCTGCTAATGAACAAGATTAGCTTAGATATTAGCTTAGAATGACGTTTTAAACATCAATCAAACGTTATTTTATATGCTGATTCCATTGACGCTTATCACAAGCTTTAGCGAAGTAGATTGAGAACAGTGCTATTATATGATCTAGGTTACATATTCATAGGTCAAAACTTAGTATTATAGAACGTTTGATATAATACTACGTTATTTTCTACCCTAAATTTCAGAAAAGTCGAGATTTCTTCTTAATCTACTTCGCTAATTCTCGTGATAAGCGTCACTGGAATCAGAATATTATAACATTTAATACTCTTAACATTGTTCATTATCAGACTATATATTTTGAGCCAATACTTTTAAACATTTTAATGCGTTACTGCATATAAGCATTACTTAATGTAAGGCACAAGAAAATATATCTTCGGTCTAAAGTTTCGGGACACATCCATAATCATAATTCAACTCTTTTCATGGTGAGTTTGAGAAGAACGTGTTTGACAATTTCAAAATTCAATCTAGCAATCCACGTTAAATTTGAAAAAGCGAAAACAAACAAAAGAGAACTGTTGAAAATGCGAAAACAAACAAAAGAGAACTGTGAAAAATATAAAAATCTCACCTCATCGCTTTGTTTTTGTAACTCACATGTATTCATGTAGACGGAAAGAAAAAGAAAATGAAGGAATATGAAAATTGCGGGATCTAGGGAGTGAAACGTAAGTCAGTTTCCCATCTTGTTACATATTTAATCTTTGATTTCGGAGTCTATAAGAGACATACAAACAAACACACATCCATTTTTATATATATAGAGAAGAGATAATGAGAAACATTAGGCGTGTTTTCGTGACAACCCAGTAGAGTAAAGTAAAATTTTAACAAAGAAAACAACAATAGGCGTGTTTTTTCTATTACTTAGTAGCTACTCATTTTTTATTTTCATCGAAAAACAAAAACAAACGAAACTGTGTAATATTTTTTCAGTAAACGAATACTGAAAATAAAATATTAATATTGAAATCCAGGCAGCGCTCGAAACAATAAAGAAATTTAATGTCAAACGAAAAAAGTATTTATTAAGCTTTTGTTTTCGAATTGTTTGAGGCAATATTATCAAATTGGATTTCTTCAATGACAGTTTAAATAAAATATTTTAAAATGTGTATAAAGTGAGTATAACCGTTTTTTCTATTTTTAAAGTGAGTTGATAAAATGAGTAGTAGAAAAAACACGCCTAATAAAAAGTTACTTGTTTCTACTTTAGCTTTTCATCGAGAGTAAAACTTACTTGAAATGTTGATACATTTTTTTCAAACTTAGAGGGAGCTGAAGTTAATTTTTTAAATAATTTAGTATGGAAAATGTCAAAATTTGTCAGTTTATTTTCTGAAAGCATTTAAATTTAAATCAAAATTGACAGTAAAAACAAGTTTGAATCTGGATCGTTTTCTGAATATTTTGTTTTCTTTACTTTACTTGATAGTCACAAAAACACACCTATTGTTTCAGAAAACATTGAAAAAAATTATAAATCAATTTCATTAAACATGTATAATGTTTTTAATCTGTCATAAAGAAGATAAACTGCAAAGCCTTGAATAAGATCAATACGTCTAATATAGTTATTGAAAAGGCGAGTTTTGGTCATTTATGAACGGAAAATCTTTGTGCAACGCTGTTTATATCATATTTATGTTCTTTCTTACTTCCTATGGTGGCCCTACAGTCCAGGTCGGACCAGGGCCTCACCCAACAAACTTCTCCAGCCAGCTCGGTCCCTGGCTAACGGTCTCCAGTTTCGAACTCCAAGTTGGTTCACGTCCTCTACCACCTGTGTGCTCCACGGGAGTCGCGGTCTTCCTCTTCTGTGACGTCCTTCCGGGTTGGATTCGAAGACTCTACGAGCCGGAGCATTATTTTCCATTCGCTCAACATGACCCAGCCATCTAAGTCGTTGGACTTTTACTTTTCTGGCTAGGCCAGTGTCGCTGTACAGCTCGTACAGTTCTTGGTTGAATCTTCGCGCCACCCAAAGAATTTAAACTGGGTGAAAAATTGAAAAATAGAAAAATATTCGTGTTTGTATTGAGGCTTTGATGTTGCAAAAATATTAATGAATTACGTTAGGAAACGAATCTTTTACCCATTTTCATGTTATAAAATAAATCACGTAAAAGATATCACATTTCCCATTTTATACCAAATCCTTGATAAATAAATATAAATGTCTTATATTAAGAGGTATTAAAAAAACTCAAAATTATCATATTTATTGTCTTTGTTTGTTTGTCAAAACATATAACATAAAATGTTCTGTTGGGTTTTGAAGAAAAATGAGTTAGTTCTTAAGAGGATCGCAGTTTGCGTCCGCAAGCAAAACTGAACGGAAATTGACGAAACGAAGCAATCCGCTATTTACGAATTCCTTGCATTTGTACAGTTACCGATCGCTCCGTCCGCCTCCTCCGTTCTCTATATTTTGCCATTTAGGTCTTTCTTCTTCAAATTCACTTAAGCAATGAGGGAATGAAACAGCGATTGTAACAATTAAACGAAAAGTTAACTAACGTTGCTTACAGCATGTATTCGCTGATTCACTAAGCGTGCTTGCTTGAGCAAAATTGCACTATAGTTCAGCAAATTGCATTATGTGTTAAAAAAAATTTGACTTTTTTTGACACTACGGTTAAGAGTGTTCCGGACTGAAATTGAAAATTCTTACTGCTTTAAGCGCCACCCAACTGCAGACGACAAATTTTGAACTAAATGTATCTTACTAAGAGAGAGAGAATCACCTTCCTATGAGAATCGTGACTTCCGCCAGCCGTTACTGATTTGAATTTTCAAATTTAGGCAGATTTTGCTATGTCTTAATTTTGAAATAAAATGTGTTTGATCAAAGTTTTTTACAAAATTTTTTGATTGCTGTGTTGAGCACAAGTAAGGCTAAATAAATGAAGAGATTAAAAAAAAAAACAATATCGCATCATAAGAAAAATTGCTTATCAAAAACACAAATTTTATTCATAGATTTTAAATTCTTTTTTGTTTAAAAAGTTAATTTTTTCTCCAATAGTTATACAGTTTAAATGTCGAATTTTATGCTCATTAAGAAATTTAAGCCAAAAATGTTTTTATTTTGATGGAATTCTCTTTGAAAAAGTACGATTTTTGGCCATTTTGGAGTTTTTGAGCCTTTACTACTGAGTAAAGAAGTACTTAATTGAAATTGTGCTCCAACAGTTTTTTAGAGACAGTTTTTGGCTACACAATGACACCTTAATCATTTCAATACGACATTTAATCGCTTCACAATACCATTTGAAAAAACGCAGTTTCAGTCCGGAACACTCTTAAGGTCAAATTTATCAATTGAATTCAATGAATTGGATCAATGACAACAATTAAAATGTTAAATTTTATAAACTCAACTACAACATCTTTGAATCTCTTTTCTATAGTTCTTTTGGTTTGACCATAGTAAACTCCTTCACAGTCACCACATTTGATTGCATATATGCCTGATTTTTTCATGTTGTCAATTTTGTCTTTTGTTACTTACTCGGGTTTTTGAGTTTTGTTTTGCTTGAAAAAACCAATTGAATATTATGTTCTCGAAAATTTTTTGATATTTTGTTGGTTATTTCAGGCACATAACACACTGCGGCCCGTTTAACTTCACTTCTTTCTATGTTTTGCCGTTTTGCGTGCTTTTTTAATTTTCTTAGAATGTTTTTTAATTAGTTTATCCACTAAACTTAAACTGTAACCGTTTACATCTGCAACTTTTTTTTAATGTATCCATAATTAGTTTTGTAGTTTAAAGCTGATAAAGAGAGCTAACACATTCTATATATCATTGAATGACACACGGCTTGTCTATGTTGAGTCGGACAATGTGAATCACTTGTAATGAACCGGAGTGTAATTGTTGGTTTATGGTAAACCGCAATCTCTATTTTATTTTGCAACGTTTCTCTTACTTCGAGATCTAGAAAACAGATTTTTCTGTTTGTCTCGGTTTCAATTGTAAATTTTATTTATTCAAATTGGCTGTTTAACACACTCAGCGTACTATATATGTTGTCTTTTTTCACAATAGAAAACACATCATCCAAATATCGGCACCGAATCCGCGGTAGTATATTCTTATTCTTCAACCGAATTTAAAATGCTGACATAAACAATTCCGACACTAGAGGACTCAATGGGTTCCCCATATTTGTTCCTTTTCTACCTTATAAAACTTATTTCTGAATTGGAAAAAGTTTTGTTTCATGCAAAGTTTAGCAACATTCAAAAAACAACTCATTTTTCTCGCTGCTCACATCCACCGTATTCAAATATTTTTCAAATTCACATAATGCGATTTCTACCGGAATACTTGGGAAAAGAGACACAATGTCAAACGCGACCATCATTTCATCTTCTTGTATTATTTCGCTTTTTACTTTTTCGACGAAATCAAACGAATTTTTTTATCGAAAGGCTGTTAATTTGGAGGCAAAAGTCGCATTTCATTAACTAGCCATTTTGCTAAAACTACGAAGGAGACGATATGCTGCTAACAATTGGTCTATCACCGGATTTATGGATTTTGGGAAGACAATAAATAAGCGGGCACTTGTGGATTGGACACTGACAATTTTCTTTTTAGCCAATAAACTGAAAACGAGCTTACTTCTTTTATTAACTCGTTACTCTCTCTTATCATTTTTGGCAGAGAGGTTTTTTTTTTGTTTGTTTATAATCACACTTTTGAATTACATTAAGCATCCTGTTTTCGTAATCACTTTTATTCAACACCACTAATTTATTGCCTTTATCGGCTTTAACATAAACGCAATCTTTAGATTTAAAGGATTTAATGATATCAAAATCATTATTTTTTCTTCGCGTACTCATGGAATTGTTAAGATCATCTTCATCAATAATCTCTTTTGCCCCACGTCTCAAATCATCTTGAACTGAAAATGTTTTGAACTTTAAAGCAGTTTCTATATCCACAACCGCATCTAATAACTGGATTTTATTTGGTTTTGGAGTGAAGTTCAGACCTTTGTTTAGTAACGATATTTCATTTTCAAAATTGGATGGCTATGAGAGCTATTTTATACAGAAAGATAGCAATGCTATCAATGCTGATAACGGCAACATATCTTCGAGCCTCTTTTCTCTCATATGATTATATACCCAATAAGATGACACCAATTTGATCAGTCGTGATGCTGATGATGGACTGCATATAGTCCGAAATGCATACAAGGTACGTGTTTTTGATCGTTGGTTGGTTTTGTTTCTGTTTATTTCGTTTAATCGATTAATTAAAAAATTAGACTGAAAACGACAAAAACCTATAGTGTAAAAACATTAAGGTGGTTTAAATATTTGTTTATTGTGTCCGGTTTTTACGTGTTCGGAATAGTTTCATAAGTCAACTATGTATGTTTATTCAAACATTTTGTTTGTTTTATTCGTGTTTTTTAATAGAAAACAACAACATTACATAACAAATTTACAGTTTCATATTTGTTTTGATGATGTAAATTATAACAAAGTTCTATGTCCATCTAAATAAGACTATTTACTATTAAAAGTATGCCTTTTTTTATTACATATATAGATATACATACATAATTATTTAGGGTATTTATTACAAAGGGTTCTCTCATTGTTATATATTGGCTGTATAAACTTGTTTATTACAATTCTGTTTAGAGAAACGTTCTTAGTGTAGAAACGTTACAGAAATGTGTTTGTTACTTCTCTCCTCCTTCTAAATTGAAAATCATATTGAAGTTACATAAATGTTCTTACAGATTGTTGCAAGGAAGTTATTTTAACGTTTAAGTTAGACGATAACGAAACATAAATTTGACTTTTATATAACCTTATAATAACAACACCAATTTTTGGAAAACAACTTGAAACAGTTATGTAACCGATTTGTAACATTTCAATTGACAATGTTACAACTTTTTTCTATAAACAATTGAAAAATTGATCAAAGTGTTGCAGATTACTTCAACAAAACACAAATAAAACAACATACTTGTTATAAATTGAGTTCTGTGCTACTCGGGTAGTAGCTTCTAATGGATTTCAGCACCTGCCAGCTCTGCCTAATTTTTAGGATAAAGGAGATTTCGTTGCAACAACAACGCAGTCAATGATGGATATTTGGAAAGACCGCTTCTGTAGACTGCATAACGGCTTTACGAACGAAATCCGACGGTCATCGTTAGCCAAGAGCCTTTCATCAGACCGACCTAGAAAATATGAAAAAGACAATATCATGGCTGAAATCCAACTAAGCCGCTTCAGAAGATGGTCTAGCTGCCGAGCTGTTCAAAGCAGCAGGCGACGTTCTAGATAAGAGCATACACCAAATCATCTGCAAAACATGGACGGAAGAATGCATACCGATAAATGGAACCTCAGCATTATTTGCCCGATTCTAGAGAGGATTCAGACATCTTAATATTGCCTACAGTATCCTCTATGCCGTACCTAATATGTGAATGTCTGAAGCCTTAAGTCAATAATCTGATAGGCCCTTTTCGTCGATTTTAAGGCTGCGTATGACAGCATCGACAGAGACAAACTCTGTAAAGCTATGTCTAGTTTTTGTATCCCCGCTGAGCTCGTTCGCTTGTGCAAAATGAGATATAGAATTCAAGCTACGCCATCAAGGTTGGCAATCTTTCGGTATCAAGAAAGCATTCAGACATGCGATTATACGATGCAAAACTCCACCGTCAACACCAGAAGCACTATCTTCCAAAATTCTGTTCAACATCTTACGTACGCTGATGATGCGAAGCATATGCTGTCTTCGAGGAAGGACACCCAACACCGACGGTTCGGACAGAACGTCACAATAGACGCATACAACTTCGAGGTAGTAGAGGAGTTTTTCTTCCTAGGCTCCGCTATTAACACGGGCAATAACACTAGCCTGAATCAACGAGATACATCTACTAGCTTAGAAAGCTAAGAATAAGTAAGATAAGCCCTCTCTCGAGTACCTAAGGTAAAACTTTATAACACTGTTCATCATCTCAGTCCTGCTATATGGAAGATTGGACCTTAACAAAATCGAATGGACGTGCCTAAGGCTGTTTTGAGAGGAAAGTTCTTCGGGTCATCTCTGGTCCCGTGTGCATTGATAGGGAATGGAGAAGTGTCAAGGTCCAGAGACTCAGATGGCTTGGTTATCTAGAGCTCCGGCCCGGAAAGCCTTCGACACTATTCCCGAGGGACGTAGGAAGAGAGGAAGGCCGCAACTCAGGTGGCGCACAAAAGTGGAAGAGGACTTCAATCAACTTGGAATTAGCCAGCTAGGGATAAAGTTGGCTGGCGGAGGCTGTGGATTGAGGCCCAAGTCCACAACGGACTGTAGCGCCATCTTAAGTTAGTAAGTAACAACAATAATGTTTAGAATGACGGTCTGCTGCCAACCTCTATCTCTAAACCTGTCACTATAGCTTCGAATACTGATGATTCGGCTAATGTGGTAGGGCTAATCTCTTTTAAGTAAGGTTAGGCCTGAGGGTATTACCCTCCCCCAAAACCGGTAAATGTTGGTAACAATTGATTTCCGAATTTTGTCGACTTGTTTAAAAAGGAGTCCTTTTGAAGGACACTACTCCAGCTCACAACTTCTCTTTGTTCTAGTGGGATGAAGTTGGTTTCGTGATTGTGTCATCATTTCATCAAAATGTATGTGCAAGGAAAAACAAAACAAACATCTTATATACATAACGATTCAATTAGCTTGATTTTAAGAACAAATAAGAATTTTGCCTTGAACCTTGTTCAAACAAATTAATATTTTAATTAACTTATTTCTCTACCGACAAAAAAATTAAAAATAACAAACAAACAAAAAATTTACCAATATTTCTCCAAAGTATTACCAACAGCTGAAGGCAAAATAGCTGTAGCCCTCTTTCTGCCTCCGCATTCCAATTTCCACGCTTATTAATATTTCTTATTTCCGTTGTTATTTCTAGTTCCGCTGACTTCTGTTGAAGGCGTCCTAGGACGACAAGCGATGCTTCCATGTGATATAACACCAATGGAACGAGACGATGCCGTTTACATGGTGCTTTGGTTTCGCGAAGGTGACGGAGAGCCCCTCTACAAGTAAGTAGCCGAACGGAACGACTGTTATTTTTTATTATTTTCTTCTTTCTCTGTTGCTTGTGATATTACGTTGGCTTGTCAGTTGCCTTCGCAGCCACCATTCTACTTAGAGTCTTTCCAACGTAATGTCGTGCAATTTCAAACATTTTTCTTCATGGTTCATAGGTACAGAAGACGGTTGCTTGGGCTTGTGGCATGGAAATCGGATCCTCTTGCTTGTGAAAAGAAAGGATCGAATAATGTATAGCAAAAAATCATTCGCATTTCACGCAAGAAATACAAAAAAATAATAGATACTTTCTACACTGCGAGTGTGTACACATGAAAGATATGTAGCAGAAATACAAACATACAATTTTGACAAAGTTTAATTTGATTCAAGGTTCTCATTGTTGAAATGTCTGCTCGAAATCAGTGTAGGTTTGTAAGTAATAAGCAAATATAGTACACACATGTTATAGGTAAATGAAAACGAGGTGGTTCTTCGTTATTATATCTGCAGAGTAAAATTGATCACAGATGAATTTTGACTTACATTTTCTTATTGGTCCCCCTTTAAGAATTCATTCTTTACTATGAAATTTTAGGTATTCGTCCAAAAGTCTGTTAATATCCAGTGTGTAAGACTTGAGCCTCTTTGATATGATGATGAAAACTGTTGAGAACTGATCAGGACTCAGGAGTGAGATACTCTATGATAACTCCACAGGACATAAGTCTATAATGGAATTATGTCCCACTTAGGTGAGCAATTAGTCCGTAAATCGATTTTGGACTTAAGTCCCGCTTTGCTTGAAAATAGTTTAAAAAGCATGTATGCTTTTTGACGAGTTCTTACGCTCTAGAAAATCCGTTGCCTGAAGGATCGAAGTGATTTGATTCTTCTATTTAGGTTTTTTCTATTCTTTGATATGCAAACAATTTTCTCTCATACATACATACAATTATTGTTTCACAAACGAATAGATTGGCTCCAATAATTTGAATCATTTGTATTTACATACATTTCTTCTGACTTGCCTTCTCCTTAGAGAGGAAAAAAAGGATATGATGCCATGTCATATGGCCATGGGTCATATGACACATTGTGAAAGTGTCATATAGCCATATTGAAACAGCTATTGATGTCCTGTCGGTGGTACTCTCCTCTCGGTATAATTGATGCTTGGTATTGAAAGCTCTGTTCTCTCTCTATCGGTTGTTGAGAGAAAGATGACTCGGTTGCAAGGCTGACCATCTTTGTTTTGCCGGAGTTGATTGTTCCGCCCTACGATTCCTGCTTATCTCTCCACTCTGTTCTCATTTGGTGGAGATCCATAATTCTGTTAGCATACGTCAAGATTTTTCAAGTGAGAAGTCAGAGTGCATCGAATCACTCAGTTTTCTGCCATAGATATTCGTGAGAGAATTTACCCTGCCTGACTCCGATTTAGACCTCAAACTCTTCTTACTGCAAAATAAGACAGAAAATGTAGTGACAGCGTCTTATTACTGAAATAGATACTTAGACAAAGATACAATAAAATACTCATCATAGCTAAAGCCCATTTCGAAGTTATTGTCTAAGTACATACCATTAATACTGTTAATGGAATTAAAAATATAACAGAAATACAACAAAATATCCATAAGAATAATTAAGAAATATTTTGACAGCTTCCTTATAACGACTTAAAATGCCAGAAAAATAACTCACCAAACTATACCTAAACAGCACGAGAATTCCATAATAAATCTTCAATTCAAAAGCAATAACATTGTTCACTAATCATTATTTTCTTCTTGTTTCGTTTTAGCTTCGATGTGCGAGGACGTCAATATGGCCAGGCTAAACTATGGTCCTCGCCAACAGCATTCGGTACACGTGCATACTTCAGCAGCACTTCGCATCCGGCTCAGCTAAAAATTGACAATATTAAATTGTCCGACGAGGGTGTATACAGATGTCGTGTGGATTTTCGAAATTCTCCAACACGTAATCTCAAAATCAATTTAACAGTGATTGGTGAGTATAAGGACGATGGCATGAGTGAAGCAAATTGAATAATGTGTCCATTCCAAATAATGATTTTAAGAATGTTTTCTTTGTTAATTTAAACGTTAAGCTATTTAAATTCAACGAATTCGATACGAATTATCGGGGGTTTTGGGTATGACTGTCCTACAGGTCAGGCCATTAAAGTTAAACGAAATTTTGATTGATAGTGTAAATCGGCTTGAATATTTCATTTGTTCCTGTCGGCTTTATTGATTTAAGAAAATATTCTTGTTTTTAATCCAAAATAAAAATCAACAACAAATATGATGAGGCCCAGACAGAAGGTTCGCATTATTTGCACAGAAATGAAAAAGAAGAAAACAAATATGTAAGCAGTCAAATGAAGAGCAAATATCACAAAAGAAAGGGACTTCTGAAATAATATTGTCCTTCGATTTCATATCTTTACCAACCACTCACTGATGACATGGGAATACGATAATAATTACCATTCAGAGTCTTTTCGTCATATTTTTTTTTACAAATAAAGAACCATGCATACTCGTATAGCATCAATATTTTTACTTGCGACATATAGAATACATGGCAAGTATTGAATTCGTAAAAAAAAAAATGAGATGATGATGAGATATGACATTACGATGATAGAGAAGTCGAAAAAAGTGGGTCCGGCGATTCCGTCTGTCTGTCTGTCGGAAAGTTTACAGGCATCTACAGGCTTAACTACTGGTCCGATTGACTTCAAATTTGAAAATTAGAGGTTTGAGCAAAAAGTCATATCCCAATTTTTTTATTTTTGTTTTAAGATCAAAATTTAGGGTAGCCACCATACGATTTTTTTGGCCAAAAACCAAAACTTTTTTTTTCACAAAAACGGCCCGAACGATTTTTTTTAAACTTCCTCGAGTTTAATTTTTTTAAACATTCATGTGTTTTATGTAAAAAAAAAATTTTGTATTGCTCCAAAACGGTACCTCCCATAGAACCGTTTTTTTTGTTATTAGATTTTCTCGAAAACTGAAAGTCCGATCAGCGTAAGTTTTTTTTCGAAAGTACGTATATATTGTTCAAATAATATTTTGTTTTCAAAAAAATTTCAAATTTTTTTTTGGATTTTTAAAAAATATTTTTAACTTTTTTTTCAAAATTCTGTATCTCAAAAACGGATCAATTTTAAAAATCCAAATTGGAGTATAATATGTATATTTACATGGTCTTGAAAACTGCATACCCAAATTAATTTTAAGATATTTTTGAAAAATTTTATATATAAAAAATTAATTTAAAAAAAAACGGCTCCGACGATTTTCAAAAAAAAAAATTCAATAAATCAAGAATAAGGTTTGAATTTGTTCGGCATTTAAATTTTTGGAATGAAATGTATATACGAGGTACATTTCCAAATTTTAATTTTTTAATAAATTCTAATTATTTTTATATATATTTTTTTTTTGAGTTAAGTGTAAGCTGTAAGTAAGAGTGTAATCAGAATTGCTTAAAGTATATCTCTTATTTTAACACTACCTTTTGCAATTTAAGTAATCATAAATATTTATTTTTAGCATACAGGAACAAGTTCGTACGACCCAGTCGTGCACATTTTTTTGTTTGCAAATGCTTACTGAAAAAATTCAGGCACGTGCTACAATAATGAAGGGAGGATGTTAGTTTAAATTTAAAGTTATTCTGCCATCAGGAGATATACCAAGGCGGGTTCTTCCTGTGATTAAAATAAAGCGTATCCTCAAAAGGACTTTGTTTAAATAAAAATATAAAAAAAAGGAGTTGTAGAGTTTATTTTCGGAATAGTACTCGTCGAAAAGGTTCCTTAAAATATCGAAACAAAAAATGTGCATTACCATAATAGCAATTCAAAAAGTGAAACACAGCTTTACACATTAAGTTTATTTAATTATAGACTATCCGACCCGAACCTCGTCACACCCGCAATTTTTAATCGACATTTGTTGAAAGCCACAAGCCCCTAAGCCATACTGTTCTGAGGGAAAAATTATAGAAACGGTGTATCTTTTCGCATATCTGGTGTTCTGGTTTAGGCGCCATACTCAAACCCCGTACAGACTTTATTTTTAGGTGCATTATATACATGTATGATACAAGAACAACCTTGCAACCACTTATTATATGAAATAAAAATCAACTGGCTACTAACATGTCTCGGAAACAAATGACACGTTTCGTTATAGTATCGATGTTCGTCGGTTTCTTATAAAAGACGATCGACAACGAAAAAACGCCTAAAGAACGATCAAATATGTGTATTACTGCAAGTAAACTAGAATAAGTAAATACTATTGAAAGAAAATTTGAATTTTGAGCTCGCAGTGTCGAAAATAGAATTCTTTCAGTCGATACGTTATATTCGATAATTATCGGCCAGTGCTTATCGGCGATACGATAATATCGACAATTTTATAAGCAAGTTTATCGTATCGATATCGGTATCGCAGGTACTGGATATCGTGTCGATTATCGTATCGACTTTCGATACGATACGATACGATACCGATATTTTTATCGAATATCGTGAAGCCCTACAGGGCAGCCACTTTGCGATTTGGTTATGAAAAATTTCACGAAAAGGGTATGGTCCTGTAAGCGTGGTCGTGGCGGCCATTTGGCTGATGTTGTATTCCATTATTAACGGCATACCTTCCTCTTTATAATGAAATAAATATCCGATCATTTATCTCAAAAAATGCGATTTTTCTTTGAATATCAAAATAAAACTTCTTATTGGAAAACCCTATAATATGTTCGGCTTGCATGAATGCTTAATGAATTCATATGATTTTCAGTTTCATACCATACACTTATTTTGTATAAGTTGTCCTCAACTTCTGATTTAAGACCATAAATAATGGCTTTACTTTGATTATTAAAATAGATCGTTAGCAGTGTCGATCGATTTTCCGAGCAATGACTGTTGTATTGTGAAAATTATAGCGTCGACATCAATATGCAGCTCAGATAGATCGTAGATATTATTTTAATGATAAAACAACGTTAATCGGGTTAGATAGTTGGATGAAAGCAGCTTGTAGGTAGACGTCATACGCTTCTGATAACCTCCCGATCAATTTTTCAGCCGTCTGTCGAAATTATTTGTGCAATAACAACGTTTAACGAGTAATCTTGTAGGATAAAAAGTATCCTATAGCCATCCCCTGGTTCGAAGCTACATTTCCATAAAATTGTTCAAAAGCGGTACAGTTGTTCTTAGATATTAGATTTCTGGCAAAGCAATAAAGAATAAAAAGTATCATGCATACACCAAACGTAATGATTGAAATGAATTAATGAATGAAGGCATACAAAAATAATTCATTTACTACGATCCGGGCTGATATGTGAATCGTAACCGTTCTAGATCTAGATTGTCACCTGCTGCTTTTAATAGCTAAGCACCAAGACCAGATCTGCTCCAGAGATTTTGTTGGATTTCAGCTGTGATATTGCCGATGTCATTTCAAAGTCGGAATTGCTGGCCAACGCCAGCTACGTTTCTGTAGACCGATGTGTAACGGCGAAGACGAACAGAATCCCGCTATTAGGCTCCTGCCTGCGGATCCTGCGGGATACTGTTCTCATTCGCCGTTACACAATCTACAAAGACGGTCTTTCCAAATCCAGTGGTCTCTCCATTCCCAGCTGTTTTCCTTTTGGTAAAACTTCCGAACGTCTGCTCTTGCTCTTTTTTTACCCGTACTCTGAGCTCATTGTAATGTATGATAAGCGGTATTATACCTACATACATCACAGTCCAAAAACCTCCGACTTCATAAACTTTTGCTATACTGAAAAAGTGTAACAAGTAAAACAGAAAACGGTTGCATTCCTAATAAATCCATTCCGATTCAAGTCATTCCAGAAAGCTTTTAGAGAATTAAAACCTTCCCCATGTAGAAGCAGTTTTTCTGAAAATTAAAAACCTTTTCTGATTTTTACCTGAAAGTTCATATTACCAGGGCTCGTCATGACCGGGTTGTTGTTTTGACAGAGGCAGTCTAGGATACCTTCGTTTATTTTTTACAATTTTTTCCCACTTGCCTAACTGCCAGATTCACGTTTCACGTGTTAGCAATTGAGTTGACGTCTAATTTGAAATGCTTTTTTATAAATTAATTTTGTTCTGGGTATAAAACTACCAAAACAAAAAATGTTCACACACTTGTGCCTCGTGTAATTTTTTTATTTGTAATTTTATACGACTTTTTTTTTCCTCCTGATGTTGTAGTTGTAAATTCAGAGTGTTCTCCAATTATCTCATTGGAAAAAATTCCGTCTTCCTCCCGAGTCACAGAGTGAATTTGAATGATATGAAAAACACAGAAAAAAATGAAAAATTATTCCGGCACCATTTTTTTTTTCTTTGTTTTTTTTTTTGTTTTGATTTTCTGTAAAAAATATATTTTTAAGTTTTTTTCACTTCAAATAAATTTTATTTTAATAACAGAAATGTACATGGCCCTCATTGATATTTCAAGAACCCCGTGAATGTTTAAAGACTCTGCCATCAACGAAGCGAGAGCTATTTAATGGAAGTCATTAAAGCTATATGTGCCTGTAAAGTAAAGTTAAGCTAAAGTGAACGTAAATTTAGAAATCCCTTAAAATCGGTCATTTCATAATCATCTGTATAAGTGTATTTTCTTCTTTTATTCTCTTTCTATGTGTGCATCTGAAATATTCATTCGGTTTCAATTCGCTATTGTCGCATCGTCGTCGTTGGATATCTGGACTGAAAAATTGATTGAAAAACATAAAAAAAAACAAAAAAAAAAACCACACACAAAATTGAAAAATGCTTCAACCAAACAAACCCAAAACCAAGGACGGCCACGGCCAAACGTAACATGGTATTTGGACAATACTGTGATTGATGAATCCTTTGAACATCGACCGGATGGAAAGACTGTTAACCACTTGTCATATCCAAATATTGGCAGACAACATTTGAATGCGAGATTGGTTTGTGTAGCTAGCAATACAAATCTAACGCCGCCCAACAATAAGATCGTCATCCTAGATGTCAATTGTGAGTACATATATGGTTAAGCGAAAAATATGACAATTTTTTCCTTTTTTTATGTTCTCTTTCTAGTTCTTTGATGGTTTAACTTTCCTTTACATTTTGTATTATTTGTATTGACATTATCGACGTTTGAAGGACTACTCCAGTGTTGCCAATTCTAATAGAATACCTTTTTTCTGACCTAAAAATTTGTTGATTTTGGGACTTAAAATGCATTTACAATTGCATCACTGCACAGCAAAGAAGACAAAAACTTCCCTTGAGATTCATGATGGTCGATGTGGTGGTGCTCTTCTTTATCTATTCTTTCGAAAGTTCCTTTCATTTGTAAAAGGCTTTTCATACAGCTGTATGTCCATCGCACAGTTCGTCCGTGCTCAATTATTTATTAGCATTATAAGCGTTTGTAATCATGATTCATGACTGTATGCGATATTGTTGTGATGTCCAAGTCCATGTCATAAATGGAGAGCACCATTCACAATGCGCCTTTTCTTAATTGTGTGCCTTTGTCATGCTGATTGAGGACCCAATCATAGAAACTAGTTGGATCGAGCATTTGTGTTTATCTCCGCCTAGCCTGCTCGTTCGTCCGTTTGACGATTGGAACTCAGCATCGACGGTGTACATTATGATGAGAATCGGTCTTGTTTGCAATTTTTTTTTTCTTGATGGTTACTCTTTGCAGCGACCATCGACGAACGCATAAATGAATGTTTTACTGTTTATTCAGAATCCATGGCATCACATATGAATGTGAGTATGTGGGAAAGACATTTTAACGTTATGTGTAATGAGGTCCTTTTGTTCCATTCTCTTTTGCCAACGGCTATAGCTACTGATGGCTTTTTCAAAGTAAGGACAATTTGCATACCCAGAAATAGACATTGTTTTCGTCCTAGAAATATTCTCTTCTTTCTGTGTTTTTGTCAGTGAATGTAATTTTTAATTTTTGAAATTTGTGTGTTCCTTTTTGCAGTGAAACCAGTGGCTGTGCACATTCTGACGAAGGAGAAATTTGTTTCGGCAGATCGAACATACGATGTCGAATGCAGAAGTTCCGGATCAAAGCCAGCAGCAATCGTGACATGGTGGAAGGGCAATAAGCAAATCAAACGATTGGCCAAAAATGTAAGTATCGATTTCTGTTCAGTCAAAATACGTTCGATACGCTTTAAATTTAAAAGGATTAGCATGTTAGTGAACGAATGGACTTCTAAAGGAAAAAAATCACAAAAATGTCCATAGAATACCTATATTTATTTTATACGACGAAATTCTACATGAAGTGCATGCTTTCGGTTTTTATCCCATGGTCTTGTGGAACTGCTTGAATGAAAGAGATCTTGTTTACTTGAGTTTCAAATTTAAACTGATTTTATTTTATTTTTAACTACTATTTATACGAAAAAGTTTGTTTACATTCGATAAACAAACTAAGTAAATTATATTGTGATTGATATAATAAATTATTCTTAAGCTAATTAAAACATTTATTTTTATTAACTAAGTAGAATATATGTAACTTTATTAAATTAATGGACTGCCACAGTCTGTTATTGCTGTTTTACTAAAAAAAGTAAATTAATGATTACCTTGCTGGTAATCCACATCAAGGCCACACTACAAAAACGTCATTTACATATATATGTGCACATGCCTCTACGGATAATGTTAAGGAGTTTAGCAAGGAGGATTTTAACAACCTGCGGAGTTTGTCCACAGTAGACTCAACAAAGTGTCAACAGATAACAGATAACAGTTTATCGACTTTGCTGCTGTTAGTAATACGGTGATGAGTAGCACTAGGTTTCCAAGATGGAAGATCTTCACAGCAACCTGGCGATCGCAGTATAGTCGCAGCACTATCCCAATCAACCGACGCATCTGGGTCAAATATCGACTCAAACAACTTTCTGGTAGTGGCAAAGCTTGACTATCAACCGACAAAAAACCACGTGCTGGCCAAAGAAAAAAGTTCAAAATGGATAATGTCAGAGACTACAGTGTGCGCGTACTCGCAAATGACGAAGAAGTCGACCAGTATCGCAAAATAATTGTAAATAAATGTAGTCTAGATCCGTAGCTTAACAATGAATGCGAGACGGAGAATGCACGCTTGCAGATGCTGCAACGGAAAAAACTGCGGAAAGAGAGGATTGCCGAGCCCAAACAAAAAAAAATCAGAAAAAGATTCTGCGAAAGAAAAGAAGAGCATATTATGCTCATCTAAAGAGCAAACCTCACGTTCACTACCTTGGAACAAACATCAATCCCACAAACAACACCTGAATGTAGATCCGAAGAAGTTGTTATGCCATATAACTGGGTTCAAAACTTATCAATCGAAAGGCAAAGTGCTTGCTTTACAAGGCTTTGTTTGGCCAGTGCTTATCTTCAGCGCCGAGTGCTGGATGATAAGTAAAAAAGGTGGAAATGACTTTGGGTACTTTTGAATGAATGAAAATTGGAGAAGAAAGCTCAAACAATGGCTTTGTCACAGCGAGCAAATAGATGACAACGCTCTAGACGGTTGTTTTTGTTAAATCCACAATATTTGCTGATCAGTCATAAACTAAATATGTATTTGTGTTAAGGGAGTACAATTCCTGCCATTTAGGTTAAGCACATGAGTACAAGCGTTTTGAATGTTGTTTTTATTTTTTGCACTGATGGCACTTTCCATAATTTTTCTACTTTCAGTTTTCCGAACCAGATAACCAGTCGCTAAGCATACTAACGTACACACCTACTCGAGATGACGACGGGAAATATCTTACTTGTCGTGCTGAAAATCAATACATCATGGACAGCGCTATCGAGGACAAATGGCGATTGGTGGTTCATTGTAAGTATATACAAAATTCTGGGTCTTCGTTTATTTATGTCTAAACAGCAAAACAGACTACCAATTCCTAAAGGAACTCAATGTTTTAAACTCGTAATAACATGTTATTTTTTTCCTACACGTTTTTTCACCTTGCTCATGATTACTTTTCCCGAAAAATAAAAATAAAAAAATAAAAATCAAGGAAACAAATAACAGCGCAAACAGTTTTCACAACCAATACCATTCAAATAAGTAAAGTTCAGGCAATTTAACTTGAATTCATGCTGAGCACTAGGAATTTAAATTTTTGAGTGTTCGTGTCGGTTAGTTGGTTATTGAAGTGAACGTCAGTTCCATTAAGGCAGCCATAACGTATCCGGCTAAACATGGTGATTTTTTGTTTGGATTTTTTTCGCTTGCCTTTATGTGGTCGATGAAGCGAAAGACAATGACTGCTGTTTTAATGTTTGGTTGCAGAAAAAAACATATTTAATATTCGTCCTTTTGAGCCTAAGTGATTCGAAGGAGATTAATGACTCATATCTTAGAGATCCCATTTCGTATTGATATTGAAAAAGCTGATATTGATTATCAAATTAAAGTCACAGACTAGACGTGTAGCTGCACTTGAATTTTCGTTTACCAGTGATTTTTTCTTTGAGAAAAAAAAAGTAGATATTGAATTTATTTATTTCAAGCCACTAAACCGTGAATGAAAAATTAAAAATCATATTTGGTTTGTGACGATTTTATGTTTTTCATTAAAATACCCTTCCAACTGAAATATCACGCAAATGACAGCAATCAATTCGAGTATCGTTTCCTGATTGGAACATTTTTTCTACTGTACAAATAGGAAATAAAAACACAAGCAAATCAAATAAAAAACAGTTTCCGGATTGACTTTGAAATGAAGCAAAAAAAAAAAATACATTTTCAAATCTATCGGTCACCCCAAAATATGTGTGTGTATATGTCCTTCCTTTGCACATCGCAATCAATATGATTGAAACTTTTTAACAGTTTTATTTTGCAAATATCTATTTCCAATATTTTTGGCGACTGGAATTGAATTGCTTTGCTTCGGCACCACACATTTTTCAAACCTCAGACTGATGCTTATGAAGAAGGTACAATGCAGGTTTAAAGTCACAAGAAAGGAAAAAAATAAATAAATAATAACATAAGTTCAAACTATGTTTTTTCCGAGACGCAACCCTAATAAACTTTATTTTGCTTTTCCACAAACAACTTGTTTTTATTAATTCTAATTGAATTGACTCTTATCCTATGGCTTCATAAAACTGTAGCTAAGAGTTCTTTTTTGTCTCACACTCGCCATCTATCCGCCATAGTTAGAACACATTTTAGAGTTAAAAAATAAACCCCGATAGGTATCGGGGTCCCAGGTTGTTGTTGTTTTGTGTGCAAGATATTAACCCATGTGGGTTAGTGAGGATAATAAAACGCAGCTATTGATAACGACTAAAAACTATATTAATATTAATAACTTACTTACTTACTTAAGGTGGCGCTACAGTCCGTTGTGGACTTGGGCTTTGTTGCGCAAGTATACCAAATCGAACAGTCCGGTCTAATTAAAAACTAGGAGACTTCTTTCTTTAAGTAAGTTTAATTAGCGACTCAATCGAGAAATTCAAATAAAGTTTTTACATCAGTTTTTAGTACATTAATTTGAGTTCGAAAAAGCTTAATAGGTAGGTACTTGTTAAGTGTTGCTGAGTAGCAAATTCATTTGTTTCTCAATATTTCCCCTCAAAACTTAACAAGGTCATACAATTTTATAAATTCATAATTATAAATTCAAAAAATTAATTCAATCCCAATAAACGGGAAAACTTTGCATGTTTTGTTTTACATAAATTCTTAGTTAAAACATCAGAGATCATATCATCAGTTGGTACATAATTTAATGTTATAAAATTTTGTTAATAAATGTCTCGTATGTAATGAACTCTAATATCAATATGTTTACTACGACTGTGATATACTGGATTTTTAACTAATTGCTGAGAGCTTAAATTATCGCCACTAATTTCTATAGGCTGTTCAACGATTTTAGAAAATCCAAGTTCCACTAGAAACGACCGTAAATACATTGCTTCTTTGGCAGCAGCACACAGCGCCATATATTCTGCCTCGGTGCTGCTTAGGGCTATAGAGGGCTGCTTTTTTGACTCCCAAGTGATCGCGGCATTACAATCGCCAATGAAGAACGCATATCCAGTAAAGGATTTTCGGTCATCGCTGCTACTGGCCCAGTCAGCATCAGCAAAACATTTTAGGAAACCATTTGTTTTTCTGTAAGAAAGTTTAAAGTTAATGGTATATTTAAGGTATCTTACAATATGTTTTGCTGCTGCAAGGTGCTCTGAATGGGGGTTCACATTAAATTGTGAAAGTTTTATAACGGAGTGAATTATATCAGGCCGTGTGCAAACGCCTAAGTACAACAGGGACTCAGTGAGTGATTGAAAGAACGTCCGATCGACCTTTCCACAACCAGGACAGCCGTAACATTTTAAAAATTTCTGTCCAGGTTCCATTGGCGTACAGCAGTTTCGAGTTTGCACCATATCATACTTCTCCAATAAATTATTAATGAACAGATGTTGTGATATGGAAATTTGTCCATCGTCGATCGTGACATCAAGGCCAAGGAAATGTTCGATTGGACCTTTGTCCACAACGTCAAACTCTACACTTATTTTGTATTTTATTCCGTCCAAGACTTCGGGATTAGAGCAAGCTAGGAGAATGTCGTCAACATACACAGCAATAATATTGACCTCGCCATTTCTGTTGTTCGTGTACACACACGCATCTGTTTTACATGGAATGAAGCCAATTGTTTTTAAAACCTCATCTAATCTGGCATTCCATTGCCTACCGGCTTGCTTTAAGCCATAAAGAGCTTTCTTTAGCTTGCATACTTTTCCAGGATGTTTCTCGTCAATGAATTGCTCCGGTTGGCACATGAACACATCTTCATCCAAAATACCATTGAGGTATGCCGCAGTCACATCCATTTGGTGAACACATAAATCGTATTCTGCAGCTAGGGCCAAAATAATCCTCAATGACGAAAATCGAACTACGGGAGAAAAAGTTTCTGTGTAATCAACACCGAACTTTTGGCTGCAACCCTTGGCTACCAAACGACTTTTATAACGTTCGACATTACCGTCTTTGTCCCGTTTAATGTTGAAGACCCATTTGCATTTGATGACGTGTTTGTTTTCTGGTGGATCGACTAATTCCCAAGTGTCATTCGCTTTTAGCGATTCGAATTCAGTCTGCATGGACTCTAACCATCTTGAACCGTCACTTCTATTAAGGGCTTCAAAAACACTAAGTGGGTTAGTAATAGAAGATGACTTACTTGAACTATCCAGATTGAAGCAAAGTTGTTGACTTGTTCCAGATCGCAGATTGTAAGCATCACGCTCTTGTCCTTCAACACGACGACGACGGGTGTTGCGATGTTTTCCAGGACCACCACCAGTTTCGATTGAATCTTTTTCGCGATTAACATGATCTATTCTATCAACGTCTTCGATATGGCCACCACCAATAGGAATTTCACCGCCAGCCCCAACATCATATCCTCCAGCAACAACAACAGCACTTTTTTCATCATTAGTTTCGGTACACCTCGCATTATTTTCCAAACATTCCAATTTGACTCGATCAGAATTATTATTGTTAAGGTTAGCACTTTCACCATCCAAAAGCCTTCCAACTCCACTTACAGCTCCAGCAAAAACATCTTCTTTGACAACTTTAGGCTGACTTGATCCCGCTTCTAACTCCATCGCCTCAGAACCAACATCGCTTAACTCAACACTGCTTGTCTCTTCCAAAAACTTGACATCACGGCTTTTATGTAGGTGTCTTGCTTTCGCCTCATAACAAACGTAAGCTTTCGACTCGGAAGAATAGCCTACCATGTAGCACTCAATACCTCTTGCCGAAAACTTCGACTTACCAGGTCTTTTATCCAAAATAATAGCTTTGCAACCAAAAGTCTTGAGATGAGCAACAGACGGTTTTCTTCCCGTCCAGGCTTCGAACGGTGTGACATTTTCAAGTGCCCTGAAGTGCGTTTTTGCGCTGACGATAGTTGACTATAGTTTTTATGTCAAAAAGAAAATGGTTGATGTGTCATAGTTGAAATAGTCAGAAATAGTTGAAATCATCCAAAAACGCTTTTTAGTTAGGTTTGGTTGATCTGTCAAACAAGAAAAAAAAAACAATTCTTTTGAGTTTACATTTTTCTTTTCTTTTGATCATAACAATTTTTGTTGCTCTAAATTTATTTCAAACATTCAAGAATGATCTTGATATGGTAAGATTTTAAAGCCAATTGAGATGAGAAAATATTTATTTACTTTGAACAACCCACAGCAAGAAAAGAAAAGAGAAAGAGACTGAAGACCACCCTCCATAAAGAAATCTTCAAGCTGTTTCAAGTAAGCCAGCTCCTGATATTCTCCTAATTGCGGCTCCCAGATTCAGTGAAAAACTCTCAATACCAATATCTAGTTCGTGATTTTATATAAATAAACGAAAAAAGTCTTTATTCTCCGAAACTAAATTAACATTTTTTATTGCTGACAGACAAACATAAAAACAATGAATTCAAATATGTATGCCGATTTCGTCCTTCAATCATTGATATGGGTTTCCTTATGCTTGACTTCTGCGGGAGCGTCATTGAGCTTCCTCTCCAAATTGTCCTTTTCTCCTGTGATCTTCGAAATTTTCTCCTCAGTCAGCTCCATTCACCGCTGCGTCAATTTCTTCTCATGCAGAGTAACTTCCATTTGCCGTTCCTGCGGACTGACGTTCGACAATCATTATGCTCATGGGCAGTGGCCAATTATCCTCCAAAACCATGTCCATGTCCTCGAGTTTTTCGATGACTTTTTGTAAACTAACCGAACGTAGACGCTGACTGTTTTGGCCATTTTTGGCAGCCTGCAAGTCGCAACGCAGTTGCAGTTGAAATGGGAGTGTTTGCGGATTGCAGTATAGCCAATTCGATTGGAAGGGTTTGTGACCGGTAAGAGAATGATTCTTGAAATTGGTGCTGAATTTTAAGCCACTTGGAAATGCGATCATTTCCTTGGTGTGTATCTCCTCGTAGTGACTGAGGATTTTTAGTTTGACTCGTGAAGCTTTAAAATTTGTAAGGGGAATCTTATTTTCTTTATATTTTTGAAATTAAATATTTTTAATTGAAGACGAACAGAAATCTTTTGATTCGAATTAAATTTGCGGCGGCACGGATACGGACAACTACGACGGTAAAAAATGCACGAACAGAATGTTTTTTTTTTTGAGTCATTAAAAACACCATTAAACAGAAAAAAAAAGACTTTGACACATTAACCATTTTCAACTCACCTCCTGAGTAGAGTTGGGAATAGTTAGAAATAGTTACAATTTGACACTTTAACACTGACCGCAAAAACGACAATTGTGGTTACGAAACGTAACTATTGGCGTGCAAAAACGAGAAATAGTCAACTATAGTCAACTATAGTCAGCGCAAAAACGCACTTCTGGTGTAAGAACGATTCCTTAAATACACTGCAGTCTTAACTGCTTCGCCCCACAACATCTCCGGGAGAGTTGAGTTAAGGAGCATGCATCGAGCCATCTCAACAATCGTCCGATTGGCACGCTCAACAACTCCATTTTGCTGTGGAGTGTACTGCACTGTGAGCTGACGCTGAATGCCTGATATTTTTAAGAAGTCAGAAAATTGTTGACTCAAGTATTCGCAACCGTTGTCACTACGAAGGATTTGTATTTTTCTAGATTTTTCTAGTTCGACTTTAGCCTTATACGTCTTGAAAGCATCAAAAATATCGCTTTTCTGTTTAAGCAAATAGACACAAATATATCGGCTATAATCGTCAATAAATAAAGCGAAATACTTGAATCCACCCGGTGTGGCCACCCTCATAGGGCCACAGATGTCAGTGTGGACTATTTCCAACACGCGGGTGCTCCGAGAACTTGAATTTTTGGGAAACGGAAAAGAACAAATTTTTCCTTTAATACACGTCTCACATTCTAGCGTTTTAATATTTTTGCTTAAATTAAGACCACGAACCATATCATTTGCGAATAAATGTTGTAAGTCTTTAAAATTTAAGTGACCGAATCGATGATGCCAGTGCATTAAATTATTTTTACTCGCGTTCATACAGAAAAGCTTTTCTTCTTTTGGACTATAAAGAAACAGTCTACCACATTTTTTAGCCTCCAAAATAGCCTGTCCATCAAAATTCATAATCACTGCGCTCTTATTATTGAATACAACCGTATGCTGGTTTTCGATTATTTTGCTTACTGACATGAAATTAGTACTGAGTTGCGGAACAAAAAGAACATCCCGTAATCGAATATTACTTACGGTTGTTTTAATAATCACATCACCGATTCCTTCTGATTGTGTCGAATTATTTGCCGCTAACTCAATTTTTTCTTTGTGAGGTGTAAGAGAGATGAACATATTTTTATCGCAACACATGTGGGCAGTACTACCGCTACTACCCATGTTCTTTCTGATAACTGGACATCAGAGTTGCTTAATACATTAAGCATTGCAAAATTAGACCATTGCTTTGATGATGACTGTTCTGGACATGACGATGCAAAGTGACCTTTTTTATGGCATTTATAGCACTTACCACGAACTTTTTTCTTGCGGCTAAAATTTTGTCGCTGCTGCTCATTATCGTTTGATGAATGTGGTTGGGTTTTGGCTCGTTGCTTATTGTTGGAGAAAAAGGCAGATTCTCCACTTTCGTACATTCCAGTCGACGCTTCTCCTTCTCGTCTTTTGCCTTCTTCAATCAGCTTCGTCTTCAAAGCTAGCGGATTTGGTAGAGTGTCTCGAGATTGAATAGCTATAACGAAATTTTCATAGCTCTTTGGCAGGCTTGAGAGTAAGATTATACTAATCAATTCGTCTTGCATTTTGATGTCAACTTCTTTTAATTTTTCGATCACATCGAACATATTATTAAGATGAGTAGCAATAGGTGAATTTTCCACCATTTTGTTATTTAAAAGATGTTGAAACAAAGTTACCTTCCTGGCAGGTCCTCGTGGAGAGTGAATCTCTTTGAGTTTTTCCCACGCAGCTTCAGTTTCCACTTCAAAACCTCGTCTGCAGCAGCCCCCTCGGCAGGTTCAAGTGAATCCCCAGAAACAAAGGACCACAGTTCACAATGAACTAGTATAGATTGCATTTGGACTTTCGAACAATCATAATTGTCATCGTCCAATTTATCAATTTGGTATAACCCAGAACCAGAACTCATTTTTACAAATAAAATATTTGAAGGTTAAACCTGGGCCCATAACCTTTGTTGCGCAAGTATACCAAATCGAACAGTCCGGTCTAATTAAAAACTAGGAGACTCCTTTTTTTAAGTAAGTTTAATTAGCGACTCAATCGAGAAATTAAAATAAAGTTTTTACATCAGTTTTTAGTACATTAATTTGAGTTCGAAAAAGCTTAATAGGTAGGTACTTCTTAAGTGTTGCTGAGTAGCAAATTCATTTGTTTCTCAATAGGCTTCTATCAACCGTCTCCACCAGCTAGCTCGGTCCCTAGCTAGCTGTCTCCAGTTTTGCACTCCAAGTTGATTGAGATCCTCTTCCACTTGAGTGCGCCACCTGAGTCGTGGTCTTCCTTTCCTCCTACGTCCTACGTCTAGTGCCGAAGGCTTTCCGGGCCGGATCATTGGTGTCCATTCGCTCTAAATGACCGAGCCATCTGAGTCTCTTAAACTTGACCCTTCTGACTAGGTCCATGTCCTTGTACAACCCGTAAAGTTCGCTGTTGTATCTTCTTCGCCATTCCCCTTCAGTGCACACGGGGCCAAAGATAACCCAAAAAAATTTCCTCTCGAAACAGCCTAAGGCACTTTCATCCGATTTTGTCAGGGTCAGGGTCAGGATGAAGAGTGTGTTGTACAGTTTTACCTTAGTTGCTCGAGAAAGAGCTTTTCCACTCAATTGCTTTCTTAGCCCAAAGAAACAGCGATTAGCAAGAGTTATTCTTCGTCTGATCTCGGCGCTGGAGTTATTGCCCCTATTAATAGCGGAGCCTAGGTAGACGAACTCCTCTTCTACCTCGAAGTTGTATGCGTCTATTGTGACGTTCTGTCCGAGCCGTCGGTGTTGGGTGTACTTTTTCGAAGACAGCATATACTTCGTTTTTCCCTCATTTACCGCTAGACCCATTTTTTTTTCAGGATAATAATAATTACTTGTGGAAAATCCAAAAAAATTTTCTTTCTTTCTTACAGACCAACCAGTTGCCATAATGAAAATGGGATCTTCATTGAATCCTGATGACATAAAGGAAGGCGACGATGTGTACTTTGAATGTCAAATTCAATCAAACCCAAAGCCCTACAAGATGTCATGGTTTCACAATGTAAGTATGACATAAATTGCTATAACAAAACTAAGCACAACATTTCTGGAGGAAATAACATATAAGAAGTTTTTCTCTAAATCCAATGCCATTTATAATTTAATCTTGCACGATTGAGAACACAGATTGCACAAAGAGTTCTTAAGATTTTCAATTCAGTTGTGAAAAAAGCAAACACTAAATGACAAGCATTTTAAAGCACACGTTATGTTTTGGATTCATTGAACCAGCAAACTGAACAATTCTCCAAGAAGAAGTCCTGTCAAACGAAGCACTTTTTACTAATTTCACAGCTAATTCATTCTAAGTGGCAGTCATCTTATAGTTGCTTTGCTCATCCATCCAAATGAAAGAAACTAGAAAAAACCAGAAACACCCACACGAACGCAAATCGCCTCGCAAAAGGCGCTTCGCTTCGTCATCCTCGTTAGAATGCTGAATTTACTTGTTATCCTTTGACTAAATAGGAAATTCTGCAACTCGTCTGTCTCGCTCTATATTTTCATCTTCATTTTCTGATGTCAATTTTGTTGCAAGAAAATTACCCTTATTTGCTTGCAACATCCGTATCCTAAATCTCGTCATCTCCATCCGACGCTATTCCTCTTGTCCCTTATTTTTCGTCCTTAAACGTTCAACGTTTCCTTAGGGATAAAAAGTATACAAATATGCACAAAATCAAAACAATTTCAATGGATGACGATGGTGATGGTGTCAAAATGGAAAAACCTTATTTTTCCAAGTCGCCGTGCGTCGGAGTCGAGACAAAAAACGTCTCTCCGGCAACGAATTTCATCATTCCTTCGTCAAGTTCAGTGTTTTATAATCTATATGTATTTTTTTTTTGACACGTTATAGCATGCACCGACTTGTTTTTTTCCTAACTGAGATTTTTGTATCTCTAATGCTCAAATGGAAACAAAGTAAATCTTATTACTTATTCATTTCGTATTATCGAAAAAGAATGCATGATGTACGTGAAGTTTGTATTTGTGTGTGTTGTTTTTTATGTTCCTTCATATAGCCTCATTATTATCCTATACATCTTTGAAACGCGGTGTTGTCATCCTCTTATGCTGTTCCAGCTGGCACACCAAAGATCATGTTCAGAGAGCGACAAAAAAAAAGAACATTATCTCAAAGCGGAACCAAGCACAGTATACACAAAAAGCTATATAGTAGAATGAGTATGAATAATCCTTAGACTCCAAGCTCTATCCTTCTGCTTTAGCGGTTCACACGTCGTCAGTTTTTAGTGTTGATTCTGTTTTTTTTAGTTTATTTTGAACAGTACCTAGCTCCACCCTCAATGAGCAGCATACAGTAGATACACTTAAAAACGAAGCATAATAAAAGAAAAACAACAGCGTTAAAAAAAAAATCTGAAAGCATAAAAACTTGCATAGTGCCTCATAGTTCTTGTGACGCCATTGCTGCTGGCGTGAGAAGTCGAGTTGTGCTTCTGCGGCCATATTGTTTCGCGCACTTCAATTCTAAGCGATATGCTTGGATATTTATTCCTCAAAACGTCTTTAATAAGCAATTTATGATGAATGTGAATTTCATATACTTACTAGCTCTTAAGCGTCAAGCTCTATATAGGTCAACAATGGACTGCGAAAGATCTGCTGATTTAAGAACCTTAAAAATGTTTTCGTATAATATTTTCGCATTAGGAAGTGAACTTTATTTTATACAATTCACACTCACTCCCTTCTGAAAATATTAGAAGTAGACTATGAATATACTTATATATAAAGCTGAAGAGTTCGTTCTTTTGAACGCGGTAATCAAGGAACGAATTTGTGTTGGATAGTCCATTAACCGAGAAAGGCTTTAAGCTACTTAACATTAAGCTGTGACTAATAGGAGCGAGGAAAATGTGGAAAATACGGCAAAAAATACTATTTTTTTCTGCGTTGTAACGCGCTTATCTCAGGAACTGCTTAATCAAATTGAACAGTTCTTTTTATGTTAGATGGTCCATTTATCGTAGAAGGCTTGAAGCTATTTAATATATCGCTGCAACCAATAGGAGCGAAGCGTCAGAGAAAAATGTGGAAAAAATGGCAAAAAATATTCATTTTTGAATGCTTCTGTTGTTTGCTGAACCGTGCTGATCTCAGGAACTACTTAATCAAATCGAACAATTCTTTTTGTGTTGAATAGTTCATTAATTAAGGAAGAACTTAGGCTGACGCGCTCATCCTAGCAACTGCTAAATAAAATTGGACATTCCTTTTTGTATTGAATAGTCCAAGGATTCAAGCTTTACAACGTTACGCTTATAAGTTACGAATAATAAGAGCAAAGCAACAGCGAAAAGAGTAGCTAAAACGGGGAAAATTATATGTACATGTGATTTTGTCCGTTTTTGGTTGCCACCAGGGGCTTTGGTACCTGGTATTCCACGGTTAGTGCAACGACAGTCCGTAGTAATTTCTACCAGGGCATCGTACTTTTCCATTAGGCTAGGGGTATTAGCTATTCCTGCTGGTCCGTGCCACCAAGGGCATTGTTCCTGCTGATCCATGCCAGCCGGGGAATTGAACCTGCAAAATGCTGATCCGTGCCCCCATGGAATTATAACTACCGCCCTGCAGATGCTTAGTCCAATCCGATTTTGTCCCAAGACTTGTCAGAACATACCGGAACAGCAACCAAAGGCCGTCTAATAAGAGAACTTTAGTAAAAGTTATTTGTTGTTGGAATTTCTGCTGACGTACTCTTCTAAATGGCCTTTAAGGTTGAATCTATAAAGAATTTTTAACCACCTTGGGCAATTCAGTCCAACATTTAGGATAATTGCAAATTTCATTAATTATTTCACATTGAATGCATGTCAGTATATTTATGTTATGACCATGATTAGATGCGACTTGTCAGCCTGAAGACCTACCACCTTTGCTTCAGACAAACTGGGCCAAATCGGTTCAGCTGTTGTTAGAAATTATTTATATGGCAAAACAACGTTGACGGGGACAGCTTTTATATGGCTGATTTGTTATTCCTTGTGTCTTTGTATGTTGAATTTAGCTTTACTTCCGAAACCAGAATTTGATTGACCCTATATAATAGAATAAACGGCTTAACTATCACTTAGGACAGGTTAGAGAAGAAAAGACGTTGTACTCGTTCACGTCGTGACCATCCTTAAATACCAAGAAAATATTCTTTGCATCGATACATATTTTATAGTTTTAACGAGCATACCCGAATGCGAATCGAAATTTCAGTAAAACCTAATCCCATCCCATCAAAAGCACTGCCATTGGTTCGTTGGTTCCATTAGTTGAAATATATTGTCTTAGTCGTGCCGATTCGTTGTTCAAGGAAAAATAATTTTACTTATCGCTGCCTCCAACATTCTACCATTCATCTTTTCATATTCTTTGTTTTCTTCTATCATACGTCAAACTAAAATTATGTCCTTCGTTGTTCTTGTATATTTCTCCCTCTTGAAAAATACATGAAATTTATTTCTTTTTATTGTTCCTTTACTTTTCTCACACAAACAACAGGGCAATGAATTGCATCACAACATCTCAGCGGGAATAATCCTTTCAGATCAATCACTGGTGTTACAAAGCGTGACACGGGCATCAGCAGGTGATTACACATGTATGGCAGCCAATCCAGAAGGTAAAGGCACGAGCAATCCTGTAACGTTAAGGGTTCGATGTAAGTATTTTTCACACTTTTTTCTCATTTTCCTTTTTCTGTTCTTTTTTTAAATTGCAGTATAGTTTGTAGTTTCCTTTTGTTGTATACCCAAGTAACTCACAATTTGTTCAGTTTTCGTGTTAAGTATAAGACTGTCTTCCTCTACGAAGGACATGCATCCTTATACTTATTTGAGGGAACGTTTTTCAATTATAATTCTTTTTTGTACGACACTCACGTTCGTTGGATGAAGAACGCTGCATTTTTTTTCTTAAGAAAATATAGAAAAAAATTATGATTTTTTTTTTCAATAAATTTAATATCGCTTGAGTTAAGGATGAACGAAGAAGTGACGAAGAGTGGAATTTCTGTTCGATGCTCGAGAAAAGTCTCTTCTGGCGATGTGTTATCGTTGACTTAACTCCGTTTACGCTTAGAAGGACGAGGAGTTTGTGTCCTTTTTTATATTTTGTTATTACCGTTAACTGAGTACAAAGGAAAAAAAAAACCTGCTGATGATGTCTTATTTTCTGATCATCCATAAGACTTTCGTAATGGAGAAAATGCAAAAAAAAAAGTCATGGTCCTGGAGATGACGACGATGGCGATGAGTTCAAGCTTCAGGATAAGAAAGATAAAAAGTGTTAAGAACACGTCGAAGAACGAAGAGAGAAGATTGCATTTGGATTGACGTTATTTTTAATTGAAAGGGTCAAGATTGTCGAGAAAATACGAAACAGGTGTAGAAATTAAGAGAAATAAGTTTTTTTTCAACTCAGTTATTTCCGTTCTGTTGTTTACAAACAGAGATAAAAATAAGCAACCAATTTAACAGGGGATGACATATTTTTGATACAAGTCTTAGCACTTGAACGAACGTTCAATATTTTCTTATTTCTATAGAAATTTTATTATTTGAAGTTCTATTCAAAAAGAGAGTTGAAGTAATTTCGTTTGTTTTTTAATTGCTTTACTTACATATGCATATAGAGATGACAATAAAGCAGAACATTACCATGAAAAGAATGCTGACATTTGGTTTTCGTCACATCATTTATCACTCCGCATTTATCCAAATAAGTCTAGTTCAAGGTTGTTTATAACGCTCCTGCTTAATAGAATTTCATTATTTGCTTTAAATTTGCTGTTAAAAAAAAAAAAAATAAAAAAACAAAGTGGCGCGACAGCTCTTGAAGAGCCAAGGCCTAAGTGACTTACTCTCAACAATTCTCTAGTTGCATGCGAAGAATTGAGGGGACCTTCAATTTAACGCCGATTCCAAACGACAAAGTTGAGAAGCACTATTTCATGACAGTTGATAATCTTGGAAGTTTTGTCAGTTCTTCGCAAGAGGCAGTGTCCGTGAAAGATGAAATGGAAACTTGGGCACGAGTAGGACTCAAACCCATGACGTTCTGCTCAGCAGCCAACGCACCTTACCACTAAGCTTCGTTACTTTCTTTTATTTTAAACTTTTGCATTAGTGAAAAAAATGTGCCTCTACATTCTGTTCAAAGTAAAAGAAGTATCCGGCATTTCGATTCTCTGTCCTTGCATCAACAAGCTTAACAAATGGTCGATAAGCTTCATACTTGGAAGCAAGTGGGTTCATTATTTTTAGACCAAAAATCAGAATTTGGAACCATCTAAGAAAATCTTCCTACAATTTTGTTTAATACTTCTTGCATTGCCAATAAAAGGCACCAGTTTTGCTTCACAATTTTCTCGAAAACCAATCCGCCTATTCCACATCACATTTTTTTTTTCAGGGAAAATGAGAAATGAAAAGATACCTGATGTCCTTTCTGACGAATTTGGTTTTCGAATTCAAGCTTTATTCTTTCAAGCTTTAATCTATGGGATAAAAACAAAATTGGCATTATTAATTTCCTGGGATAAGAATTCTTTTAGACTATATTCTCTTTTCTACAAAAAAATAAATCTTATCGAAGGATTTCCGGCTTGGATGGTTTTGGGTCAGATGCATCAAACTAATTGACTTCGGAAAACATCCTTGTGTTTTCAAAAACCATGAAAGATGATAGATGATGCCTGATATGATATAGATTTAAAGGTACAGGGTTGAACTTCCCATAAGATACCGCAAAGTTCAGATAGATTATTTTGCTATAGCTCATAGTGTATGTTACTGAATATTTTTAAGTAGAAACTGGAACATAATGAAAACAAATTTGAGTTAGAAAACATGTTTCAAAGTACAATTATTTGGAAATGTATTTTCATTTAAATCAAATGTTACGATGAATAGACAGCTGGGGGCAGCCATGCAGCCCGGCATTTGCTCTCAATACCTAAGCAATTAAAGTTGAAAATGTTTGATAAATTGAACGAAACCAACACCGATTCCTAGTCACAGTAGTTTTTCGTAACATCTTTCTCTAGGTGTTCCAATCTTCCACGGTAGTAAATTTCTTATATACTAGTCGACTCTGTGAACTTCGTCTAGAGTCTAGACTCTAGACCTTCTGCAGAGCAACTCCAGAAAAATTATAATTAACACAGATATTGTTAAAATGCAATATGATTTGAATCTAATTGAAATAGAGACCTACATATTTGACGATTTCACAAAAATCTATTTCGTTCGAAAATTAATTTCTTTACAATCGTACCTAGAATTATTTACAGCTATATCTACAGTGAAAATTTTATAAAATTGCATTGAAGATCGACCGGATTAAGAGTCCCTACCGGTCATACAAACAAATCAATGCACCTGAAATTTCATGTGAAAACTTGATTTTAGGTCTCGCAGAGTTTTTCGAGTTCCCAATTAAACATTTACCATTTATCTATTTGAAAACCAGTTCAGCTACAATTTCATGCAAACCATTGCCTATTCCGAGTTCTTCATCAAGAACTTTCTATTTCACAAATCAAAAACCCATTTTGAAACAAAGGCTTCAAAACAAAAAAAAAAAATCAAATCTCCGACCTTTATTTGTTTTGTCTGGTTTTCCCACTCTCCCCACTGAAACCATTACTGAATACAACGGTATTATCAATGAAAATTTCACCAATACCTGTTGGGTCATTTCGGAGTCCATAAAGGACATACCCACAAATAAACAAACTAACTAAACAAACATTAATACATCCATTTTTATATATTATGAGAAGATTTCTTTAATTTGACATTGTAATGAGTGGTTACTTTTTCAACCCCATCCCCCAGATTATATGCCCCGAACCCCAGCCTCACCGCTGTGACTATTTTGCTGCGACGATCACCAACAGTAAACACAACGAAGTCAGACAACAATGAAAAGCAGGCAATGTTTCCTAGAAGATGGACAATAACAACATTACACTTGGTTATGATATAACTCACACCTTGTTTTTTTTTTTTTTCAAAAATTATGAAGTAAAAGTTAAATTTCTAAAAATTAAAATTCAAAGTTAAATTTCTTCAACTTCAGTAAGGAAAAGCCCGTACCATAACGTAGTAATAATACACTATAGCAAATATTGCGTAGTCTAATGCTTCCCACCATTGCGGAAATCTTTCGGAGAAAGAAGTTGGTGAATTTTCGAACCAAAATTTTTTATCGTTTGCTCCTTCTGAGCTGGCCATTGTCTGAACTTAAATTTCCAGGAATCCGTTTTGGATTTTTACTGGAACACCCTCTCTCTTGGGGTCTTGCATTGCAAACAACTCCTGGTGAATTTGGTCTTACAGAGTCTACGGTTTTACCCAGTTTTCTACCTGCACCTTACAGAGTTTTGTCGTATAGATCATACTTTCTCCTCACAGAGTTGGATCCTGTCCAGTGTCTACCGTTGTTATCCAATGTTCACCTGCTCCTCAAGGAGTTTGGTCGTACATAGCATACCTATTCCTCACAGAGTTCGGTCCTATCCCGTATCTACCTACTCCTTAAAGAATTCAGTCATATCCAGAGTTACATGCTTTTCATAGTGTGAATACACAGACGCGGTCCTTGCGTCACGTCCGTGCAAGGTTTAAATTCAGTACTATATTAAAAAACTGTGTTAACGAAATTTTAGAACGGAATAAACGTTTTTTACTGTAAAAATAAAATTGAAAATTGAATTTTGTGAATAAAGAGATAAATTGAATTATTGGAAGAGTTCCAATCTTCGCAACACGAGTTTATTTGCTTTCCTTGAGTAACACTCTGGCTTGAGAAAAAAAAGCAGTAACTACTTTTCCCCTTTCAATGAAATATGCTCAATACTCATGATTAAAGTGTGTGAATCTGAATACATATATCTAAATTTGAACAGATTGCATATTAATATATCTTTTCTAACGTGGTTATCGTGAGCGAAGCGTACCTACAATTAACAATTGTTTGTAGCCGCTTGCTGGTACAATACTAAAAATACCATCTAAAAGATAGTTCCCCTCTAACCATTTTGCAAATTTTGTGTTTAATCTATGCCAAATTTGTCGAATGATGTTTCGAAAATGTGTCAATTGACCATATTCCAATATTTGGCTGAATGACACATGAAAATATGGTCAAATGACTGATTACCAAGGCGACAAATATCCATATATTAAAATATGATAGAATATATATTATTAGTATATTTTGAAATATGGCCAAATGCCATGGCAACTCAATCTGGTGCGATTTTTGATTATTTTCAGAGCCTTGAAAACTGAATTTCCAGATAACTTATGCCCGATTTCATAAACGACTTTTAAAACCGTAAAATGAGATTTTTCGGTTTCACCAAGCGTTTTTTAAATAAACAAACTTCTAAACACCTTTTAAAACTAAATGCCCATTTTTGGCTCATTAAATTTTAAAAGTGTCATTGAAAATTTTGAAAACTGAACATAACGCTTTCTCAAGGATGTCAATTTTGAAAAAAAATTCCCTGAAATTTCCCATTTTAAGTTGGTGAAACTCAAAAGTTTTAAGGGTGTCATATAATTTAAAAAGATTTTTGCTAGGAGTACTTTAAGTGTTTGTTTATGAAACTGGGCATAAGTCTCGCAACATTTTTTATTATGCTTGATTCAGAAATTCAGTTTTCAGAACCATTATTCTTCATTCGGAAATTCAGTTTTCAAGACTCTGAAATTAATAAAAAAAAAGTCGCGCGATTTGAAAACCGAGTTGTGCAATAATTAAATAGTTGGGAAATAATTTCACACAAATTCCAGGTGAAATTGTTGCTCACTTTAGGTGGGACATAACTTCACTCTTCACCCAAAAAAAGTGAAAGTTATGACACCCGCACCATTTTATTCAGATTATTATTATTTGCCTTGTTCACATGTTTCAAAAACTATTAAAATATTGGGAGACCCAATTTCAAACATACTGTCAAAATTACATGTCGGATCACGATACAGCCGGCAAAACAACATGGTGCACACACTAACAATAACAAAACGACATAACAAATTACTTTTTTTTTTGTTGAGGTCTAAAAACATAAAAAATAATTTTTTGTTAGAACTTAGAGCTTAAAACTAAAACCTTGAATTCAAATCGAATTATTGAAAAACGTATAAGCAAATAATAAAAGAGGATTAACTAACTTTTCTTCAATTAAAAAACGTCGAGGACGACAAGTAAATAAACAAACCACAATCAATACAAAAATGGTTTACTTTCAGTTTCAGTTTAACATAACTGACTAGCAGTGGACAAAACAAAACGATTGAGAAGGTTCAGCGACACTGTGCTGCACTGTTTGGAACAGAATAGTACAGATTTTGGTGTTCATTGAGACATTTTCTGTTCGAAACTGTTCTTGTTTGGTGATTATTGAGTCTTTCTAGAGCAGTTCGAAACAGTCTTAGCACAGGATTTTCTGTTCCACCTTTTAAGGTAAAACGATTGAATAAGAAGTACAGGAAGCGGTGCTAGCTACATGTACAGTGTACGTGAGTGAAGCAACAAAAATGTCTGTACTTCCTGTACTTCTTATTCAATGGGTAACACAGCATAGATCAAGTGAGACAAACTTCAACTGTCAAAAATTTGAGTGTTCTACCTTGTTCCAAAGTGTTTTGGCACTTCTCAAGAAGCTGTGCTGAATTGTGTTCTACTGTAATGTATTGTGCTGTCTTTTTTCTCACTGAAGAAAAGGAAGTCTAACATCTGAACTTCCCTGATTAGACAGTGAGGCGATGAAAACGATAAGAAACGATTCGAAAAATTGGAACAACTTGAAGAAGGAAACTCATTTCATAAGGCCGGATTAACATTATACAGATCTCATATGTTTAATACTTTAAGAATGCTTTAGTAAAGTAAGAAGAGATGCTTTTTTGCAAGAAAAATAAGCCTTAAGGCCTTTGCTGGAAAAAATTATTCCTTAAAGGCAAAAAAATGCCTAGGTTAGCATCGCTGGTTCCCAGTATCGCAATCGCAGTAACGTATAATAAATTGAATTCCTTAAACTCATTTCATGGAGTATGGTCGTCCGCTAAGATAGTTTATTTCATTGTTCAATAAATTTTACACTTAAAATTAATAGCTATTTCTTGAGAAATAAATAAAATATACTCAATGAAGAAAAAAAAACAATCCAAAACCACTGAAATTTTACTGCCAATATACCAGTCTCCGTATAAAACAAATATCTTATTTTCCTTCAGTCTGGTTAACTTTTAACAAATGCCCTAATTTTGAAATGTAAATCAAAATAGCCTCCAAGCACACAAAATACATATCTATATCCACATATTTCAAAATATGAAAAAGACTTTTTCCTTACCAATTTTGCAACATCTACACTTGAACACAATTCTTATCTCTAACATAAGAAAAATGAAAAATATAACAAAAACATTATAAAATAAAAAATCAGAAAATTGTGATATCCTTTTGCCAGAAGTTTACAAAAAGGATTATTTGTTTTTCTTTTTGAGAATTCTTTCTCTTATGTTTGTAACGTTGTTAAAAACAAATCCTTTTCGTACGGTTTTTTTTTTTCTTTCGAAAATAAGGCTCCCATGTATGCTCATCCTTGTTAAACGGAGTCACGGACTTTGCGTCCAATTGTTAAAATATTTTTTGTACATGTACAAATAATGTTTAATGTTCTTCTTCTTATTTCATTTTTTTTTTATATGATTATGTCTTATCTTGGTTGTTTTAAAAGTATGTTTTTCGTAAGCAACTTTAAATCCTTGACATTTTCAGTGAGTTTATAAATATCAAAGGTCGGTCTTCCTTTCTTAGGCAATCGGAACAAAAACAACAAAATTCGTTTTTGAAAATTAGCTCAATTGAAATTAATTGAATTATATGTTTCTCTATTTTGTTATTTACTTCCAGATGCACCAATTTGTTCCATGGAACATGAAGAGCTATTGGGCGCTCTCAAGCATGAAACTTTAATGTTAAAATGTGAAGTGGATGCATCACCACCGGCAGATTCCTACCACTGGACATTCAATTCTTCAGGGGAACAAACCGAATTACCCGCCAGATTGCATTCTACTGAAGTAAGTAAACTTTGTTTTGTTCTTTTCTTTACATATATGTGCATCCTGTTGTGTGTTTGCAAAGGAGAAGAAGCACAGTTGCTTGTTAGGGTTACAGTTACAGCTCAGGATAAAATATTTCTCTGAGCCAATAACAACAACAAGGACATGTTTCTTTTTTTTATTTGTGTGGTTTTTGAAACAACAAGAAGTAGAATTGTAGTCCCAATTTAAGGCTATAACTTGTACTGTACCTTTCTTTTGTTGTTTAAGGGCTAACATGACTAGACTTGAGCGTTCCGGAAAAGGATTTTGTGGTTTTAGAATTAATTGGCTCTCTATAGGGGAAAAGACGATCCAATTTAGTTTTAAGTTGGGAAGGTATTGATTGAGAGCAAATATGCTTGATTTATTCAGTTCTTAAGTTTGGGTTAATTTGAGTAGATTGATTTATTCAATATTTACTGTGGATCAGTTGTGGTAAATAAAGCAGGCTTGAGACATTGGGATAAGGTGGATTTTCTTTTTGTTTGGAAAGTGAAAACTCACCCGTTGAAATATTTGTGTAATTTATTTCAAAGCAGAGTTATATATAGCAAAGATGTTGATTAAAACAAGTAAAGACCAAACAGTTATAGAGAAAAAAAATGTTAATGAATGAGTCATTCTTAATAGTATCTACTGAAAGTCGATACTTGATTAGCCAATTGATACAGTTTGGCACCAGGCTTTCTTATCGAACATGCTTGCTATCGGTATCGATAAGTTCCTTCTTCGTTAGATTAAATAATTTCTTTCGAACGTCGAACCTTTGTTCTATACAACTTAATTAGATGGGCTTAAGTCTGAAACCTACTTACTCTGTAAATGCTGGTGTACTCCAGGGCTCCGTTTGTCTTCAAGCCACTTAATAGTTTTTATTAATGATCTCTTGTCTGCAATTTTTAATCTAATAAATATGTTCGCTTACGATAGTACTCTTAGCTCTCTTTTTTTGTTCCCAGTATCGCATCCCTCCTCTCAGGATGTGAAAATGCTTTGCCTGCACTTAACCACTATCAATCAGTGCCACTTGCATCGATCGAACATCTTGAGATTCTCGGCATTTGCATCAATGAACACCTCTTGTGGAACGATCATATATGCGATGTTGCCAGAAAGCAGCAAGATATTTGGGTTTCTTATAACAATGCAAGAAATTCTTCTCCCCGTCGGAGCTGGCAAATATCTTTAAGACTTTTATCTGTCCAAAGCTTGAGTACAACGAAGAACTGAAAAGATTTACAAGAGGATTAATCTATCATGAAAAAGTGCTACTCAACTTTGCCGTTCGGAACCGGCGTTTAATTGTATGTCCCTTCAAGTCTTCGCATGCACTAAGAGAATTGTCGATGAGGCCTTGGCTCTTCAAGAGCTGTCAGGCCCTCTATTTATCTTAATTATTCCTACCCTCTAATATTTCAACCGTAATATTCTCGCTTCCAGGAATGCACTTCAGTTTACCCTCGAGCTCAACTCTCATATAAAGGGAATCGTTCTTAAGCCGCGCTACGCGAATGTAGAACTCTCTTTTTTCAGAATCATTGAAGAAGGTTTAAATATTCAAGATCAATTTACACTGTTACCAATCCCTCCCTTAATTTTTAATGTGATCACTGTTAGTACAGTCATTGAAGCGAAAAATACGGTCAAACCTGCGAATTTTTTTACTGTGAACCGATTTGCATGAAATTTTGGAATAAGGCTCATCTTACCCTTAACTTCAAAAGTGAAAATGATCTGAACTCCGCCTATTATTTTTAAGGGGTGTAAACAACCCCTTAATGGAAAAATTGACATTGAGCCATTTTATCGATGTAAGAATAGAGTTAGTAATATTTTATATTACCTATAATAATGATCAAATTTGGAACCCCCTTTTAACCTTTGAAACTACCCCTTGATAAAAAATTGCCATTTATTGAATAAAATATTTACAAATTGTACAAAATTGTACGTACTATTATTATAAAAATATAATATTATTATTCATGACTCAATGTCGGAGTCGCTGTCACATTCAACATCTTCTGGCTGAATTGGAAGGCTATTTTGGCAGTTTTGTCCACTGCACGTTCCACAGGCACTATTACTAAACAGACCAGCTTTTCTGCATCCGCAAAACGCTCCACATCCTTTTTTGCAATTGCAAAAAATCATTTTCAGCAGATCTTGCGGTGCGGGTAGACCTACAGACTTACGTGGGCTTAATAAACCGCCATTCATGACCCACCCCCAATCTGGTGGGTGAATATTATTGTTGCCAAGCCAAATCTGTGTTTGTAAATAAACCCTCTTAGTATGCTCATTTATGGCACCAACAACCAACGGTTGGAACTAAGGATGATAATTTTACGGCAGTATTTTTCGTAGCAGCTTTGAGAAAACTTTCATAGCACATCTTTTCGAGATATTCTGATAAGCTTTTTTTTACAATAGTTGTGGGTCTCTACTCTCTATTATATTACGTACTTTCACACTGCTCCAAATATTCACACTCCGAAATTTTCAGTTACTAAGTAGAAATATGAAAAGTTTTTGGACCATAACTCCTTCAATTTTCATGCTATCACAATTTATTAAAAACCATTGTAAAGGTAATTAAGTGAACTACAACATCCTTCATTGCAATATATAGTAAAAAAAACTTTTTTTGCAAATAAAGTTAATTCTAGGCGGAATACGATTAATTTTAATTTTGGTGGAAATGGCACTTATGAAACCCATTGATTTAAAAGAAAAAAACATTAGATGCTCCCGTTATTTGCAATACAGCTTACTTATGTTACGTGCAAGAGACTATTAATAATACTCATTTTAAATCTTATTTCAAGCACTACGAAACCCTTTTGTATTAGAATGCATAAAATGCATCTGCTCGCCGCTAGATGGCACTGACCACATCGATTAAATTTCAGACAAAATAAAAAACGGCTTTGATCTGTAATATCTAGCTTAATATTGCACTTAGAATACTTTATAACAAAAACAAATTATTCATTGTTTTACCTGCTACAATTTTGCTACCGATAACATTTTCGATAAAACGTACATTTTTGGAGATATTAAAAACGTGAATTTTCAATTGCCAATAACTTGAAAAGTATTGGATTTTTTGAAAAACCTTCTATATGATTTTTTGCTTTAAATTAGGCCTTCTATCAATATCCGAGGTTATTAAAAAACAAAAAATCACAACCGAGAAGGGGTGGCAACCACCCCCAGGGTGATAACGGAATTCAAATCATTTTCACTTTTGAAGTTAAGAATAAGATGAACCTAATTCCGAAATTTCATGCAATTCGGTTAACAGTAAAAAAATTCTGACCAAAAATGCTTCAATGACTGCACTATGTGTCTCTGGCGTAATCTATATCTATACTTATATATAAAGCTGAAGAGTTTGTTCGTTTGCACGAGGAAATCTTTGGAAGTACTGTTTTGAATGGTATAATTCTTCTTGTGTTTGATAGTCCATTAATCGAGAAAGGCTTTACGCTACTTGATTTTTCAATTTAAAAAAAAAATCCTTATGGTTTTTTTAAATTAATTTTTTATATAAACATTTTTCAAAAATGTTCTAAAATAAATCCGGGTATCCAGTATCCAAGAACATGTTAACATGCGTCTTACATCTGAACTTCAGTTTTCATTATTAATTAGTTCTTGACACACAGAATTAAAAATCAAAAAAACACTAAATTTTTGAACTGAAATTAAAACAATATTTTGGCAGAATAATTATGTAATTTAAAAAAAAATACACTGATTTGGTTTTTTTTTTCTGTATCCTTTATTTGAAAATGAAATACGAACTTCCTCTAAATACATAAATGTATGAAGAGTCAGAAAACTGGACAAATGAAACAAACATCAATAAAAAACGTGAATTTTTGCCAGGAATTCTTTATTCCAGAATGGCTTATCGAATAGAAAAATAGAAAGTTTGATTAAATACTCGGAAAACTCATTCGTTTTCAAATAGAAAATTATATGGAATTGTAAGTTTGTTGGTTTTAAAATAAAATGAAATATACTTGATGAAAAACTCGGAAAAATCGGGGTAAGGACGAAGAACTTCAAGATCGAAAATAGATTTGTTTGCATGAAATCTTAGATGCATTGCTTTTCAAAAGGAATTTTTTTCTGGAATTTCATTTCGAATGGCAAAAGAAAATTCTGGTAACAGAAGATATCTTGTTCATTTTTTTCATTTCACGTGTCAATTGGTCCTCGGTCCGTAATTAACGTTACAGGGCAACAAAAAACACACAATGAGAGTGTGCGTTTTTGCCAATTTACAAAAATTTCTTTAAACGATAATTAAACAACTGATTACTTGATAGTGTTTACTATATCAGTCCAAACTTAATTCATAAGCTATTTCCAAAAGCAAACTACTACACAATTTGGTAATTTCCGTTTCCCTTTTGAAGTGAACAATATACATAGGTATCAAGAAAAACTCTGCTTCGAATAGTAAAAGGACATCCCTGCCTTTATTCTTCTGTTTACTTTGAAAAAAAAAAAAAAACATCAACCGTTGCTGGCACTCTAACTCGTACACTGGCCACAACTTTATAGAAAGCCATGCTTAACTCGTTAAAATCTAATCATTTTTTATTACCTTTGCTCATTTTACCATTTTGCAGACTGGATACTCACGTCTGAATTACACACCAACCACAGATCTAGACTACGGTGCGATATCGTGTTGGGGACGAAACTCAATTGGAGTTCAGAAGACACCATGCATTTTTCAAATTGTAGCTGCAGGTAATTTAAAACATTTTTTTGTCTTTTTCTATTTTCATTTTGTCGTGTCGGTTGGTTGGTTGATGCGGTGGCGATGATGGCGGTGTCGGTGTGGTCCCATTGTCCTCTTTTACTAAGATTACAACTTTCGTTATTTAAATGTCACATCAGAATGTCCACAAAGTAACAGAAAATACCTTGGGAGTTCCAAAAACAGGAAAAACAGAATGAAAAACTGTAAGGGAGAGCTGCATTCATCTGACTGTCTGCTAGCCGCCGACCAAACAACCAAACGACAAAGACGAAGAAAGGAATTTGTTGTTCTTTCTTTGTATTTCTTCATTATTTTTCTATAGAATTTCAGCTGGAAATGGAATATAACGTCAAAGGGATCGTTCTGAAGTCCTGTAGACTAACACCCTATCCCGACACTATGAACAAAGTATTTTTTTTTTCGTTGTTATGTCTATGCGCCTTTTTGGACGACTTTAAAGGAATTTCTTAGAGTCATTGTCGTTGTTCGTTTTCGTTTTGCTCACTGACTCGAATTCAGCCAAAAAGGGTTTATGACACAATGACTTTGGCTTGCCATTACCATCGTCATCGTCTACGTCGTCGTCAGTAAGCTAACGAACAAAGTTCGTTTGATTTATTCATTCCCATTCGGTCGACATTATTTCTGTATGTGTCTGTGCCTCTGCGCTGGCATGTCCTGTGATGGCTTGGCACAAAAAACGACACATTCTTTCTGGCTGGTTAGGTTATGCTGAAAATTCAACAGAGTCGGAGTTCCTCAACAAAGTTCTGGCTTCTTATCACAGTCACTCTCACTGGATGGAAATGGCACCTGAATTTGACCAAAAACTAATTAAGCTTGGTGTTTTGCTGGGATCAGCACTATTGAATTCGATGTGACTGCAAAGTCTAGTTGGTTCTCGTTTTTTAAGAACTGTTTTTTATGTCTCGGAAACATTCGTTCATCCTTCTTCATGTTTTACTATCTGTTAAATTTATTTTTCCATTGAATTCACTTTTTTTATTCTCATTTTCTTTGTGTTCTTTTTTTTTAACAGGACGACCATTTCCGTTGCAGAATTGCACGGTAACAAATCAATCAACAGATTCATTGCAAGTTGACTGCATTGAGGGTTTCGATGGTGGATTGCCACAAGGATTCATCATGGAATTAGTTGAGTTGTCTACATTGCGGCTGGCAAGGAATATAAGTCTGACGGTGAGTAGTAGTAGGTATACCTACAAATAAGGTAGAGATAAGTTATTTTAGTTTTCGTGTTTGTCTTTTTTTTGGCCAAATAATTATTTGTTGGATTATTGGATAAAGTTAAGATATTGGGAGTTAAGTGCAGTTTTATCAATCCAGTTTGTCAATGATATGGAAAAAGTTCTGGGAAGAAATTTGTATTGATTCATCATTTTCTACAAAATCAGTTTGTATGAGCCCGATATTGTCCACATGTTCCAGGCCTCATTTTTGACAAAGTTTATCGAGAAATGGTAAATCGAGGCTAGTTTAGTATCCGTAGACTGTTTCAAACTCTGTATAGCAGCTATGTACCTTTATATTCTCTTCTTATAGACTCAAAGATTGGTAGAATTTGTGTTTCTGTTTGCGAATGTTACACATGCTTATCTTTTTGAGACTAGAAAAATCTTTATTCCACCACGTTGGGAGCGATTTACGGCTGTATTTAATTGGGGACGAGGCATTGCATTCATAGCTGCCTCAACAGTCTTCACCTTTAAACTCACGATCACTAAACGACTCTAGACACCGATTCGGTGTTTTTCACGTTTCGTACTAACTATTGGACTGAATTTCTCTCAGTCAGTTGTTGATTGTTTCTATAATTTCCACCTACGATTAGAAAAAAAAATTGCAAACGAAACTTTCAATTTTCTACCCTTGAATCAAGTTTGTTATATTAGTACAGCCTCCGAACCTTCATAATTTTCCGAGCTCGGAAAATGAAGGTGCCTGTGTTACCTCTGTTTTACGTTTATCCACCTCGTTAGTTACCTTTTTTAATTCATCTGCGTTTATCAAAATGCCTATCTCTTTTGGCAGTGACTGCCGGTCGGGGCTAAAGAAAGCTGACCCAGCATTCCTTTCTTCAGTCTTGATAACTGTTAGATTGGTTTGGGATCTTATAGGCCTTTAACTTCCAGGCTATTTATCCAAGGGTTAAAGTCCTGACTCAGCGAGATCCTAGGATTATATGAGGCATATTTCGAGTGATTCAGAATAATAATCTGATAGGCCCGCAGGTTACAGTTTTTTAATTGGAAGAAGATCCTGTGTCTCGCCGGGGACCTGGGCAATAACAATGTCATCGTCCGTCATGACTTTGCCATCATTTTTGTCGTAGTCTCTTCTCTGACACTGCAGAAACTAAACCTTGGCACTTTTACTGCCAAAACGCAGTTTAAATTCAGCCTTCTCGAGGGCACCAATCATCTTCGCTAATTTTTAGAAGACAAGAAGCACTGTTCTTTGCGGCTATTTAGCCTTGATGACTATCCAGTGACACATAACAACCAGCTTAATGCTCATGGAGGGCAGCCAAATGCAAACCCTCGCTTGTCTAGAGATGATATTAGCTGCAGTATATACTTGATCCTCCAACATTCATTCGATGGAGTTCCACACAGCCAGCAGTACTCTGCTATATGTCGAGATCTCATTCACAACCGATACTTGGAGGTCATCACTGACAACCTCTTTTACAGTTGGTAAGCAGTTCTGCCGCTCTGAAAGTTGATGCCTTCCCGTCTTTTTTTATCAGTTATTGGTTTGTAGTGTCCGTAGCTTAGTAGTTAAGTGCGTTGGCTGCTCAGCAGAACGTCGTGGGTTCGAGTCCTACTCGTGCCCATAGTTTTTATTTCATTGTTCACGGGCACTGCCTCTTGCGAAGAACTGACAAAACTTCCAAGAGTATAATCTGTCATGAAAAAGTGCTTCTTAACTTTGCCGTTCGGAATCGGCGTTAAATTGTAGGTCCCCTCAATTTATTATTTATTGGTTTGGTTTGGTTTTGGCGGTCTCTACACAAGAGCATTTGTTCTTTTTTTTTGGCTTTTTTTGAGTAGTCAAAAAACTCTTGTGTTCCTCAATCTTCTTTTGTTACTTTTATTTTGTCTTCATGATTCTTCTCCTGCACAGTTAAACTTTCTTATTTCATCAATCTAGCCAAGAATGTAGTAAGCCTTCTCGAACTGAATTTCGAAGCAAAACCCATGACAGTTACGGGGTGGGGTCAGGGTTGAAAAAAAAACATGTTTTTCTTTTAAAAAGAACAAACATGTGTTTAAAACAGTTTTATATACTGTTTTTTTTACTTTGTTTAAAACATGTTTAAAACATGTTTTAAATATGTTTTAAACCCTTTTTTAAACATTATATAATATAAAAAGAAAAAAATTACTCATTAAAGTTTACTAAATATCGCGACGCCGGCCGACGTTGTCTTTGACATGCTGTGCCTTGCTATTGACAGTTGCTACTTTTCGCTCTCAGCTACAGTTATTTCGGAAAGACCCACTTTGGTGATGTAAAACTATAGACTGGATTCTTTGCTAATAGCGTTTTTTTTTTTGGTAATCCGGAATTGATACACAGAACTGTCCGATTCCGGATACCAAACGAACATGCAAACACATTTTTTTGCTTCTAATATGCAGAATTGCAGACGACATGACATTGTTTTTATTTTCTTTATTTGTAAACATGGCGGCGAGTACGTATGTGCAAATGTGTGCATGTATGCGTGATTCTGTTTTTGATTCCGACTTCAAATTCGGAATTATTTTTCTGTTCTATCCAGAACAAGAACTGTCATCTTGTGCCAAGTGAACGATTTCAGAATCGTTCGGCACAGTTCCGGACGACCAAAAAAAAACGCTATAAGGCGAGTGTAGTTGACTCGCAGGTCGCAGCTCGTAGCTCGCAGATTGCATTCGGTCGCAAGTACTGTTACTTGGGACCGAGATCAGTGAATTTTTATTTTTGACTAAGGGTGAAAGCGAATGGGAATGGATCAACAACGACGCCGACGTTGTCTTTCTTTGATTTCTTTGATTATGTTAGGGGCCGGTTATAGCTATCAGAAAAACGGATCAGAAAAAAAATTCTTTTCCAAATTTGATTTCTCTAGAACTTCATTTGAGCAAAAATATTGATGCAATTCGACGAACGTTTGTTTGAAATATTTTTTCAAAAAGAATTAAAACATTTATGACCGAATTTAATTAGAAAATTGAATTTAAATTTCTTTCTGATGAGATTTCATTTTTCTGAACAGCTGATAGTAAAACTTCAAAAATATTCCATTTCGTTTTTCTCATGCGTTTCGAAAAAAATTTTCTGATGATGATGAACAAACAAAATTGTGATGTCATAAAAAAAAGCGCAAGGCATTTAATTTCTGACACAAAGTTCTTGGTTGCTATAAACACTCATCAGAAAAATGTTTCAAGTTTTCACTGTTCCAATTTTTTCTGATGGATTTTTCTGATAGCTATAACTGGCCCCTTAGTTATGAGATGACTTGCTATTTTTCGGTCGCAGCTACAGTTATTTTGGATCGACCGTTGTTGTTGGCGTAAAACTAAAGACTATGAATTCTTTGCTTGGGCGTCTAGGCGAGTGCATTTGAATCCTTCAAGGCTTCAAATGAGAAAAGAACGCAATATCAAAGAAAACAACCAAATTTAAAACGTCCGATGAGCAATGATATGACTTGAGTACTACGGCTGGTACCGACTATACTTCCTAGGAGTTTACGTTACCCTACAATGGTGTGCAGACTACCGGTCACAGCTTCATCCCCGGCACAGCCAATATACCCAAATAAACTCGCTTGCGACTTATTTGCCCCCCCCCCCCCCTTTCAGCTTTTCAATTCTTTGTCACGGAGTATGTTAATCCCTCACACCAAGACTGAAAATTTATAACTTCTGTAGGCTGTAGGTTAAAACTAGGGCTTCATTTTTTGAAAAAAATATCATTTTCGTATCGTATCGTGTCGAAGGTCGATACGATAATCAACACGATATTCAGTACATAATATACCAATATGAATACTATAAACGTTTTTATAATCTGTCGATATTCTCGTACTGCCGATAAAAACTAACCGATAATTATTGAATATATCGATCTAGACTCAAATTATGTGTACATAAGCACATGCGTTGTCTTCTTAAATATTAATAACTAAAATTATAAATATTGATTATAATGTTGACATCGAAAGTTCCGAAAGTTTATCAGTCCGAAGATACCCTTCCAAACATCCATATGGGACCATTCTGAAGAACCATTCTTTCCAAAAAAATCACACAAACGGGTTCATTAAAAAGAAATAATACCCGAACAGACAAAAAAAAAAAGTGTACATATGTAAAATCGACTCTTTTGGGAGTCGGTTAAAAAATCTTTTTTTTTTTTATTTCGATAATATGTTGAGTATAGTACCGAACTCGATGACGATAGGTTAGGTTAGGTTAGGTTAGGTTAAGCGGGCTGACAGTTGGTATTGTTACAGTCACTCTTAGATCAATGTAGATCCATTGTGGTACCCCGAAGTATTGTAACTTCCTGAAAACAAAAAAAAAATGAATCATGTGGTTCGTTTAGGCATTTAGAGGTCTTGACAAATCTTGGTAAGCTTTTTTCTGGCAGTTCGGATAGCTCCTCTTGTTCATTAAAAAATAAGTTGCCTAGGGTTTTCTTCCTAGTAAGACAGAGTGAAGGGCAGAGAAAATGAGCAGTATCTTCATGCGCGTCCTCATCACCACAGCCTCTACAAAGGTCATCGGTACTATGTCCCATTCGATAACGATACGATACATTTGTCTTAAAAGTATCGCCAATATCAATTACATACGAATAAATATTTTTTTATTCCATACGATCCCGATACAAACGAAAAATATCAAAATCGTATCGTATCTTATCGTGAAGACCTAGTTTAAGCTAATGAGAAGTTTAGAAAAGCTTCGGCTATACATACCATGACCTAGCTGATCCCCTTCTTGGCATTGGGGATCATTACCGCCCGGCACTCACTATGAAGGTTTAATACGACTTACTTACACATAATTTTCCTCTAGAGTCTTAAATTAAGTAAATAATTAGGCAAACACTTCTACATCTTACTGACATACAAAAACAATTCTGTCACTAGTAGAAGACAGAATCCACCGCTTAAAGAAATTCTCTTCCTTATGAAATGTCTTCTAGCTCCACACAATAAAAAGTCTCAACGTTTTATTAAAAATCTTTTCAAATTTTCTGTGGTTTAGATTAGCTCTTGACTTCAACATTGACAAACATATTCTATTCCTTTTCTGCCTTCTTTAACCACCCGCCTGTTTTAACCACCAACCACACAAAACCAAACCAACTATATCGATCCTCAATGCTCATCCTGATCCAAATGCAGTATAACTTCAATTCATATTATTCCAATTCCAACCCGCAATATTCAATAAACTTCCCTCACTAGATTATACAAACCAAACGTAGATTACATTCATATATATATTCAATTGAACTTTCATTACCTGTAATTGCAATAGCAACATCCCCTTAGCTTTTTCAAACCATAACACATACCACTCGTCCACCTTGCTCCATGCAATTTCTATTCTAAGATCCTTTGCAATATAAAAAATTTGTCCTCGTCGTCGTCGTTGTCGATGTCTTCAGACTCCACCACGTTAGGGTAACTTTTACAATACCTAACGATAGAAAATAAGTCGCACAAGGACTCTCATGTATAACTATCAACATTTCCGCTTCTTCCCCCTTTTGCAAACATTGACTTACTTTAAAAAAAAAAATTGTAATAATACAAAAAAGAAAAAAAGACGGAGAAGCCGAGAAAAAGTACCAATATCCGAGTTGTATACACAGTTAAACCACTAGAAATCGTCCTTGTGCTACCTCATATTGGCACAGAGTATAGTGGAGTGGAGTGTATGAACTAATATTTACATTTCAATAAAATGAAATGAAAATTCGAACTCCATTCGATTTTTGTCGTCGCGTTGTAGTCCTCATCGTTCTCATCCTTATAGCTGCCTGCTTGCCCGGTTCAGTTCATATCCAGTTCAGTCGATTTTCCTTTGACTAGAAGTTTGGGGCTACTGTGCTCCTGCTGCTGCCTTAGAAAGCCTTACCTGCAAGTAAAGTTCTCAATGTGCTTCGTTTCGACCTTTTCCTTGCAAAACTACATTTTAATTAAATTCTTATTTTTTTTTTTTTTAACAACCCAGTTGGAGCAGTAGGTGCCTCTGCTCGTATGAATAGTGTAAAAGTCGTTTCGGCTCTCGGGTGGTCGTCTCTGGTCATGGACATGCACAAACATACACATGCTCCTTTAATCGCATAGAGAGAAACATGGAAGTCCACAAGGTTGATAAGTACAATTTCTGTGACGTGCATATCTACTATACGTAGACTTCTTTTAGTCCCTGTAGGCAGGTGAAATTATTTGAATACAGGTCGAGTCGTTCGTTCGGACCATATAAAGACTCGAACACACCATTACCAAAGAACAAGAAAGAATTTTTAGATTTTTTTTCTTAACTTTAAAAACCCCTAGCCAACAATATTGCAAACATGAATGACAACCCCAGTTGCAAATTTCCCAATTTTCACCAAGGAATCACCATGCGATAAGGAATGGAAGCTTCACTCATGAATTTCAAGGTTAATCATTTGGTGAAATTTACACAGGGCTGTCATTGGAGTTCACCAAGTGAATTTCTTGGTGAATATGCATCAGTGAAGTAATTGAATAAAAGTATTCTGTGTTTTCATTTGTTCTCTAACTCCGATGAAATGTTAAATGATAGTTCATTGGTGAACTCATCCCTTTTTGAAAGTTGAATTTTCCACTAAGTACTTTTTTCATGGCTGAAAAATATTATGAAAATGCAGCTGTGAAATCAAAAACCACCAAATGTGAATATCAAAACAAATTTGTTAATTAATATTTCTGAAAAGAACACAATATTGTTTTAAATAATAATCTGGATCTTCCACTGTTTCTTTCAATTGTTTGCCGCTAAACGACTCCTTTTAAGCTGCTCCACACTCCAGATTCCAGAATACCTTTAAAATTGTTTAGATATTTAGTTTCATTTCATTTCTATATTAATCGAAAATAAATACCTATTTACACTCATGTTTTCTCCTGTGCTGTTTAATTATTACTAATTCACCCTTAAAAACGACTTACACTGCCCAGTGGCAAATTTCATCCTTGGTGAAAAATTTTGGTGAAAAGAGCAAGGAATTCATTCCACACTTTTAAGAGGAAAAATAAAGAAATGATTCATAGGAATAAAAGCTGCGTTTTATTATCACGATGATCTGATCCGGATCAGATCATGAAAATAAAACAGCTTCTATCATCAATTCTCTTTTACTTCGTGTTTGGCAGATGTTTTTTGTATTTTTTTTTTTTTTCATTCCGATCGAAGTTGCCTACGACATTTTTTTTCTACGATTATTATGTTGTTTTTTAGGGGAAAAGATTTGCTATGTAATTGAAAATATTTCATTACCGGATAAGGCGGATAGATGAATGTGTGAAAGTGGCAGCACGGTTTTTATTGAAAATATATGCCAACGTTTCAACTTGTGTGCGAAGAAGAACTAATTTTTGGATCACAAAAATTGATCCAAGTGAAAAGCAGGATCTCATTTTGTTGTTGTTACACATATAAATCAATGATCTGATCTGGATCATGGTGATAATAAAACGCAGCTAAAGTAATGGCCTTTTTCCTCTGTACAATTTCTCTGTTCTATTAACGCTTTCGTTTCTTCGCATACCTAAACGTTGTGATATCAGTAAAGAAAAGTCCTGCACAGCTTCACGAGTTCGCAATTGGCATTGAGCACTGTGTGTTGTATTCATAAGAAGAAGAATAAACACAAAAAAAAGAAACAAAAATATTGTCTTATTTTCTTATAAGGGTGGAAATGACCTGCAAGAATCCGTGTACATAAACATTATGTACTTTCAACTTTTATTGCTCGAGGACGACGCGACGACGACGGTGACGACGCAATGGTTTTGGTTTTTTCCACTATTTTTGTCTGTGATCGTTAAAAAATGTTTTTTTCTATGTTCAATCAGTGCAATCGAAATCTTAGTTAAAGACAGTTGATGTGAATTCTTCACATCAGTGTAAGTTATTTTTAAAGGTGAATTAATAATAATTAAACAGCACAGGAGAAAACATGAGTGTAAATAGGTATTTATTTTCGATATATATAGAAATGAAATTAAACTAAATATCTAAACATTTTTAAAGGTATTCTGGAATCTGGAGTGTGGAGCAACTTAAAAGGAGTCGTTTAGCGGCAAACAATTGAAAAAAAAGTAGAAGATCCAGATTATTATTTAAAACAATATTGTGTTCTTTTCAGAAATATTAATTAATAAATTTGTTTTGATATTTACATTTGGTGGTTTTTGATTTCACAGCTGCATTTTCATAATATTTTTCAGTCATGAAAAAGTACTTAGTGGAAAATTCAACTTTCAAAAAGGGATGAGTTCACCAATGAACTATCATTTAACATTTCATCGGAGTTAGAGAACAAATGAAAACACAGAATACTTTTATTCAATTATTTCACTGATGCATATTCACCAAGAAATTCACTTGGTGAACTCCAATGACAGCCCTGTGTAAATTTCACCAAATGATTCACCTTCAAATTCATGAGTGAAGCTTCCATTCCTTGGTGAATCGCATGGTGATTCCTTGGTGAAAATTGGGAAATTTGCCACTGGGTGATGTGAGAATTCACATCAACTGTCTTTAACTAAGATTTCGATTGCACTGATTGAACATAGAAAAAAAACATTTTTTTAACGAACACAGACAAAAATAGCGGAAAAAACCAAAACCATTGCGTCGTTACCGGTCGTCGTCGTCGCGTCGTCCTCGACGATAAAAGTTGAAAGTACATAATGTTTATATACACGGATTATTGCAGGTCATTTCCAGACAGAATTTAAAAAACTATCAGCTGCGCTAGTAGCTAGACAATATTTTTGTTTCTTTTTTGTTCTTTTATTCTTCTTCTTATGAATACAACACACAGTGCTCAGTGCCAATTGCGAACTCGTGAAGCTGTGCAGGACTTTTCCTTACTGAAATCACAACGTTTAGGCATGCGAAGAAAGAAAGCGTTAATAGAACAAGAAATTGTACAGAGGAAAAAGGGCATTACTTTATTCATATGAAATCATTTCTTTATTTTTCCTCTTAAAAGTGTGGAATGAATTCCTTGCTCTTTTCACCAAAATTTGTCATCAAGGATGAAATTTGCCACTGCTACCATTCAAGCTCATCACACAACAAACATGCACACACAAACATACAGCAATGATCAAATTTTATGGGAATGAATTTTAGAATTTGTAGAATTATTTTCGGCATTTAAATATGCAGATGCAAATCGGACTAGAAAACATTTATAGGAATCCGATGGGAATTATTTTTATGTTTGAGTTGAAGAAAATAATAATACTCCGAGTTGTTTTTGACTTTCAAGGAAAGACAAAACAAACACACAAGAATCGGGAGAAGATAACTATTTAGATAGTTTTGAAGTTATTTTACTATATTTGACTTCCAAAGTTGCATCAAGGTAAATTTAGTGTGTACCCATATAAACAATAAGATTGTGTTCACCTTCTTAAAGATTTGTTTTAAAGTCCTTTCGTTTTAAGATGATTGATGTAGAAAATAAAGAACGTTAATTAAGAAATCTTTCTAAGAATAACTTAATAATGATTGGAAATATTTGAGTTTTTGAGTTATTTTGAGTTAGTTTGAATAGAAATTCTATGAAAATATGCTAAGTTCTCATTTGTGGAAATACTTAATTTCTTAGAACAATTTCAATTGATATTTTGCTGTTGAAGAAATATGAAAGCAATGTGTTCTACATTTAATGAATTGAAGTAGATATAATTAATTCTATTGAATCATTTTTTTTTTCAGTCAATAGACTTTAAACTTAAGACATTATTTCCAGATAAGAGAATTTATTACAAAATATGTACTTGAAAAATATTATTTTTGAATTTTTGTAGGACAAGTTTAAACCAAGACAATTTATTGTTTACCAAAACAAAAGAGTCCCTCTCTGCCGTAATATGTGAACGTCTGAAGCCTTTCGTCAACAATCTGATTGGTCCTTATCAATGTGGCTTCAGGCCAGGAAAGTCAACCATCGACCAAATTTTCACATTGCGGCAGATCCTGGAAAAGACCTATGAACTCCAAATCGACACCCACCACCTTTTCATCGATTTTGAGGCCGCGTATGACAGCATCTACAGAGACGAACTGTACAAAGCTATGTCTAGTTTTGGCGTCCCTGCAGCTCGTTCGCTTGTGCAAAATGACGATGGAGAACTCACGCTGCTCCATCAAGGTTGGCAACGAGCTCACGGAATCTTTCGACGTCAAAAAAGGATTCAGACAAGGCGATGCACTGTCATGCGATTTCTTTAACATCGTTCTTGAGAAGATAGTGCAGAACTCCAACGTCAACACCAGAGGCACTATCTTCCACAAATCTGTTCAACTTCTCGCGTACGCCGATGATATTGATATAATGGGAAGAACACAGCGTGATGTCAATGGCGCCTTTGTGAGAATTGAGACAGAAGCGGCAAAAATGGGTTTAGCGGTAAATGAGGGAAAAACGAAGTATATGCTGTCTTCGAGGAAGGACACCCAACACCGACGGCTCGGGCAGAACGTCACAATAGACGCATACAACTTCGAGGTAGTAGAGGAGTTTGGCTCCGCTATAAACACGGGCAATAACACCAGCGCCGAGATCAGACGAAGAATAACTCTTGCTAATCGCTGTTTCTTTGGGCTTAGAAAGCAATTGAGTGGAAAAGCCCTCTCTCGAGCAACTAAGGTAAAACTGTACAACACACTCAACATCCCAGTCCTGCTGTATGGTGCAGAAGCATGGACCCTGACAAAATCGGATGAAGTGCCTTAGGCTGTTTCGAGAGGAAAGTTCTTCGGGTTATCTTTGGCCCCGTGTGCGCATTGAAGGGGAATGGCGAAGAAGATACAACAGCGAACTTTACGGGTTGTACAACGACATGGACCTAGCCAGAAGGGTCAAGGTCCAGAGACTCAGATGGCTCGGTCATTTAGAGCGAATGGACACCAATGCTCCGACCCGGAAAGCCTTCGACACTATTCCCGAGGGACGTAGGAGGAGAGGAAGACCGCGACTCAGGTGGCGCACTCAAGTGGAAGAGGACCTCAATCAACTTGGAGTGCAAAACTGGAGACGACTAGCTAAGGATCGAGCTAGCTGACGGAGCCTGTTGATTGAGGCCCAAGTCCACAACGGACTGTAGTGCCACCTTAAGTAAGTAAGTAAAACAAAAGAGTCGCGGTCATTCCCTTCTGCGACGTCCTTCTGGGTTAGATTTGAAGGCTATACAGCCCGGAGCATTATTTTAGATTCGCTCTGCAAGACTCAACCATCTAAGTTGTTAGACCTTAAGTTTTCTGGATAGGTCAGTTTCGTTGACCAGTCGTTCAATCAATCGAAAAATTTTTTATCGAAGCGTATTCATCCGATTCTGTGAAGGTCCATGCCTCTGCATCAAACATGAAAAACGGAATGATATCTAATGGTTTCGTTTCAAAGAAGCGGATTTTATAGCGGATCCTAGGTGAACAAGGTCCTAAGGACGTCGATGTTGGGTGTTCTAATTTGTTGACGGAATTAACATGATCTTACCCTCGTTAACCGCAAGACTTATCTTCCTGGCCTTTGTCTGAGAGGTCACTAACGCTCTTCTGACATCACGCTGTGTTTTTCCAGCTATACATAATTGGGATGCTAACACTAAACCGTGTTCTATGTAGTTGGCCTCTCTAGACACTGTCATACGCGGCCTCCTTGAATTCGATGTAAAGGTGGTAGGTATCGATTTAAACTTCCTGTGCCTTCTCCAAGATCTGCCGTAGATAGACTTTGCGGGTCTAAGCTGGTGCTCTTCCTAACCGAATCTGCTCCAGCTATTGCTACCTTCCTGAATGGTTTTGTATAACTTGGTCTTTCTATGTCTTCAGCACTGACGGTCGTTCCACTACAATGTAAGGATGTAAGAACTCTAGTAAATTGTTTTACCTTTTTGTAAGACTTTCGAACCTCGTTTCACTATCCCTTCGAACACATGCTTCTCATGTGCCCTTTTATTCTTTCTGAATAGAGTAGAGTAGAGTTCGCGAGCAGCTCGAATCATTCTTTGACACCGCTGATTCCATATTGAAAAAAGAAAGCATGCCTTAATGAACGCATACCTTCTCTCCCTGTTTTTTTGCAGCCACTAACTACTTCCAACCGAGGTTGGAATCCAATATCCGGTTGAGGCAGTATAGGCAACCGCGATGTTCACCACTGGCAGGAGTATAGTAGGAGCTGATAAACAGAGGTTGATGCGGACTCTTGTGTCCTCTTGAATGCAGCGCGAAGGGTAAACTTCAAACACAGCGTCACAGCCGCATTATGGCTGCATCAAAAAAAAAAAAAAAACGGGCCTTAAGTCGCTTATATGAATGATTTGAATAATCGAATGATTATTCGAACTACGAAATCCAATGAAAATGGTAACAAATTTGAGGTTTACAGTGAACAATGAGCTATTTTACAGTTATTATAAAAATACCTTATACACTGGATAACACACAGTATAGCTAGCACACAGATAATAAACATATTTTTTTCCTTGTGTTACTTATTCATCGATTAGCTCCTAAATTGTACTAGAAATCTAGGGTGCGGGTGCATAACTTCACAGGTCATAAGTTCACATTTGTCACAATTTCACCTCGAGTGGGCTATAATTTCAATTTGTTCGGGTGAAGTCGTGGCCCACCTTAGGTGGGAATTAGCTTCACTTTTTTATGGGCTAGAATTTCACTTCTGTGTGAAGTTATGTCCCACTCAATTGGGGAAATTATTTCACTTTTTATTACAGTTGCAAAAAAATGTTTATTTTGTGCTATTTACTTATGCATAATTTGACCACGAAAAACTGCATCACTCTGGAGTGCCATGCTATGTGGCCATATTTCAAAATATAGCCATATGACACTTTTAAATTGTGTCATATGACCATATTTTCATTTATTTAATTATGGCCAAGTGCGCTTTCAAACTTGTTCTTAAACTGCAAAAATAAAATCAAAAATACAATATATTTATGAAAATATGGCAAACTCAAAAACTTTATCACAACGTTTTAATAAATAAAAAAAAAATAATCAAATAGAAAGAAAAAGGCAGAGCAATTAATAAAGGATGATGATAATCTGGAACATTCAAAATCGATTTGGTTTGATTGGGAGAAATAAATAAAGAAATTCGCGCGAATTTTTTATTATCTTTTGGGCAAAATTTTTTCCGCTCTCTGGCAATTATTGTAAATGCTTTATTCGTTCAAGCTCCAAATCTTTTATTGAAATAATACCTATTTAAAAGCATGTGAGACTGAATTAAGATTTAGTATTGCAAAAATAGTACATACGTCTGCATCCAATGATGCAAGGAAACTGAACATCCCTTCAATACAAAAATTGAAAAATGTCTTTCTGATAGAGCTGTTGTGATTGTAAAATCTCAGTTATTTTATTATTAGTTGACAAAAAGATGCAATAAGATGAAAATGTGTTCAACTCAATTGTGAACACCAAAGTTCAGAAGAAAGTTTGCATTGGGAAGAGTTTTCTTTACGAAAACTGATGTATGAAATATGTAAACAAATTTGTTGTCGAGTATTTTAAAATAAAAGATATTCGTTCCTTATACTGAAGAATCGGTGAAATAAGCTACTCGTTTGTTAAAGCATGTCATTTAAGGCTTACACACGTTTATTAATAGGAATTTTGATTTACGATACGAGTAAGTAAGTAAGTAAGTAAGGGGTGTAGAACTGTATCCAAATCCTAAGCCATTAAAAATTAAAAATATTTCTAGGAACCCATTAAGATCCTTTTATTATATCCTTTTGCTTTTGTACCTGGTTTCATTACAGAGGGTTAAATTAAGGTTCAATTTCATTTTAGAAACATTTTTTAAAATAGCCTGTTATTCTTCTTAGCTATTAAAAACGTTACGTATTCCAATAATTTCTTTAACACTAATTCGCAAGAATTTCTACCAAAGATGTATATTGAAAGACCAAAGCTATGAACAAAAATTAAAATAAAAAAAGAATAACTCCAAATACAAATAATTGTTCATCTTTAATAAATGTAACTAAAAATCATAAACAAAATTCCATTCCAAAGATTTGCAAATTCAACTAGATATAAAATCGTCATTTGAACTAAAAATTTAAATAATCATCATTCGATTTATTTTGCATTCGAATATCTATAATCGATTCGATTATCGAAATCGAGTACTATTTTCATTCAATTATTAATAATCGATTATTCATTCGAATGATTTTACTTTCGATTATTAATAATCGATTAATGATAGAATACTAATAATCGATTATTTCCATTCGAATGATGATAATGGTCCGAAAACTAATAATCGTCATTCGATATTTTTTTCATTTGAGATTTTTATTTTGAAGAGTAGTAGTTGTAACAAGGTTTGACAAATTATTTAAATGATTTCAATAATCGAATGATTTCGAATGATACATATATCATTCGAATGATCCCATCACTATGTGTTTGTACAATGTATGTGTTTGAACAACGATAACAACTTAGAGGTGCTTCCACCAATGGCTTTTTCCGTCAATTCCTTTATTTGGCTGGAGTTATAGCTTTTCCACGGGTGCCAAGCCGATCATCAGACTCCCTTATTAGTGGTGCTGTCTATTTGTTTTTTTTCATTTTAATCGAAAAACTTTTTGAGTTTAGGGATTTGAACCTAGGACCAGCTAGTTGAGAAGCCAATGCACTACGCACTGCGCTAACAACTCCACTGATGTTTTGGTTTCCCATTGCAGACTTTTAATTGCTTAACAATTGCGATGAATAGACATGCATTTTTACAATTTCCTCATTTTTTCTAATTCCCTATCTTACTATCTTTCACTAATTTGAAGCCTGTGTGGTAATAAATTATTTTTTCCTTCTTTTTGGTCTATCTATATCTCAATCCCAGCCGATGGCCTCAGTGGCCAGTGCTGTTTTGTGTCTGTAGTTCGTGTCGTTCATGTGCGAAGTACTCTTATTTCAATGTCAATTTCAACTTGGTCTTGCCCTCGTTAACCGCTAGATCCATCTGTCTCAAAGCTCACAAACGCTGCACTGACATCACGCTGGCGTCCCAGGTGGGTATCCCAGTAGTTGGGCGGACGTTTGAAAAATTGTCCGTTTGGTGTTGACGTAGGTGCATTGCACAATCTTTTCAAGACCAATGTGGTTGGAATCGCATGACAGTACTTAAAACTTTTTTTTTTACATCAAAAAGATATTACAGTCATTCAGATGAATTCCAAATTAATCCAACTTATTAAACCAGAGTATTTCTCAGACGGACAGGACCCTCTTATTATGTCACTAAACTATAATCATCATCATCCTTGGTCTGTTTAAAGTTTTTCTCTTCATCGGCGCCATAACAGGGGTCTTTGCCGGACCTCTTTCAGCAATATTTTAAATTTTCGTTCTGATCTACGCCCTCCATCGAAACAAACTTTTTCTGCCCCATTGTTTCCTAACAAGTGTTGTGCCGGAAAGAAATTTCCGGGCTGGTTCCTCTTTGCTTGCACGAGGAAGGTGTCCAGTCTTCCAAGCTTAAAGTTTTCTCATCAAGTCTGCAACGTATAGTAGATTTGATATTGCTCGTGGTTTCATCGTCTCCAGGGCTAACTTTTCTCTGTTAGACTTTTCTATGCACAGATGGTATGTTTTGATGTTGAATTCTACACATTTTTACATCGCCTGTCGTAGCGTTAAATTCTGATCGATGTTCCCGGTCTGAAAACACGGCTATTTGCTGATTTTTCTTCAACAAGCTCATTGTCATTCTGCAAAACTAGATAAATGCTCAAAGGTTTGACTTGTATGATCAAAATGTAGATAAAAGCTATAAAATAGTCGTCATCCGCGAAGTCTTCTGTTGACTCATATACAGGAGTTGCATAGGCGAAACTAAGTGTAAATAAATTTCTCATCTTCAAGTTTAGAAGACGCGCCACAAATATAACGTCCATTCATATTTCATATGGATATCAATGAGCATACGAAGTCCTAAATGTGTCCTAGCAGCTTCAATTAATCCATCTAAATATCATTCATCATTATTTTTTTTTGTAGTGATGATGGTAACGAACTTTGTAATCTTAAATGTGGTGTAAGGCCATTTTTTGCACAAAATTGTGCAATCACATAAGCTTAAATTTTAATCATTAATAATTCTGTTACTCATTTTGGTTATAATTTCCTTTTTCCAGCGAGCACCAGCTAGTTTTTTCGTTGATAACTTGGAAACGGGCACATCCTATCGCATAATACTATTTGCTATAAATGCCAAAGGACGTTCGGAACCGACAATAATTGATGATATTACGTTTAAAGGAGTTGCAAAATTTACCGGTAAGTGCATTCTTCTATTTATTCTGTTTAACCAAATGAGATTGCTTTTAATGGTTTGTTATGGAAATTTGAGAACCGGTAAATACCATCTGTGGAATTGCATTACTGTAAAACAGCTACTTATTTTAATTCCGCTTAAATTGTCCTTATTCGATACTGTTTTGCTTTTAAATCCAACATTTTAAGAGTGAGTAAGGGAAATCCTTGATGTCCTTACCCTCAAATAATAAATGCAGACCTGAAGTTATCGAAAAAAAAGTGAACTCATGCATAGAACCATTTTGATTTTTAATGAAATCTAGAAAGAGAATTTTCTACCCAAGCACAGTCTTCGGAAACTAAATTTAAAACAATCAAAAAACACTTATTCCTTAAATGCATTCCGTCTACAGTCAAAAATGATTTAATCCTTTCAGCTTCCAACCACGAAAGTATTAACAATTAGAATTACATTTTACAATGTCAAAATTCATCATTCGGAAAATCGCAATGATAAAAACTTCAATATCGTCACCAGAATCCGAATGGAGTGGGTCATACACATTGCCAACTAAAAAACAGAGACTATATACGCTTCCATCATATAGAAGGATGCCATTAAAGCTATATTATTTATTCATGCAAAAACTGTGTGATGACCACAAATACTTGAAATTCCTTTCTTCTTTGTACTGTTGCGCCACATTCACAATGACAGAAGTACCAAAATAACCCCTTAAAAACACAACCAGCGAATTTAATTGAAATTCCCATGAATTAAACATGCGACTTTGCTTTCCTGCTGCGCTATTCAAAATTCTAATGTTGGGTTTTGGAAGTACCCACAACACTTCCTCGATTCTCGTATATGTACTGCCGTCGTCGCAGCCGTATCTTGTACTCGATTCTTCGTTGTTCGACGACCCACTACCAACCGACCTACGACGACGTGTTAGTATGCTTTTGCTGCCTTGTACGTACCTACACTTTATATAGCTAACACAAGCTAGCAAAAACAATTCTGCAAAAGGAAAACTTTTCATATTACTCGTTGTATATTTTTTTTTTCAATGATTTTTGTTATTTCCTATTTTGCATTCTATGCCATTTTAAAGTTTTGTGAACTCTGATTTTTCCACTGCCATGCCATCAGGAAAATTGCTTGAAGACACCAACAGTCGGTACCTTTCTGCTCGATGTATGTAAGACATCAGAAGCAGGCAGTCAGGACGTGCCAGGATGTTTGGTTCAAGAAGAAAACAAAAGAAATAAAAACACAAACAATAAAATTAGGTACACCCTCCGGTCCATGATAATGCTACTCAACTATGCAGAAGCTTTAAGGTTTAAGGGAACAAAAGAGAAGCATACATATTAATAATAGAACGTACAAGGACTCTGAGACTGAGGCTGACATGCATCCAAATGAGAAAAAAAGTTCAGCTCAACTCAAGATAAAAAAAGGATAAAACCAATGAATAAACTCGTAGCTGATAACAATATCCATCAATTTGAATTGCATTAGACTAACGGTTTCATATCGAATTTATTGTTATAAATTGTATTCTCTTTTTTTGACTATGACTATCTATTATTAATAATAGAAACATCCTTGTGTTTGTGTGAGGAATTGGCGGGAGCGATATGAGATTAGTGGTTGTTGGATTGATTCCGGCTTATTTATTTGAAAAGGGATACTTATTATGAGCTTTGAGCCTTTTTATCAATTTTTTATTCTTTTTTTTTCTTATTGTAGAAGTAAAACGAAATGAGGGCGTTGACCTCTATCAAAAACTAACACTGGGTGACCCCCTAGGTATCAGAAGGTTTTTTTTGATGATACAAACAGTGACATTTGAATAGAGGACGTGAAGTGTGTTAAGCTTATTAGGCGTAACATCTATTCCTTCTGTGACAAAAATAGGCTGTTTTTTTATGCTTGAACATATATCAAAAGAAAAAAATAATAAGACGCGAGCTGTGAAGACTGAAAGTGTGGAGAGTGTATGTATATCATAAAGTTAAATTGCCAACGTTGTTTTTTTATTACGCAATTTTTGCAGCCTGAAAAATCCGAAGGGGCATTAATAACATATCAAAGGAAATAATTTTTTTTGTGAAGATGTGCAGTTTTTGTATATTATTTAAATGTTCTATACTGAAACTGTTTAAAACAATAAATAACAATTTAAAAAAGTGAAGTCGATAAAGCGCAGGCTATGTTCGGGAAGATATGTCATTAGGAATCAACTTAAAACATTAAGATGTGTTCAGTGATGTTCACATCACACAAATCCCCCAACACGACAAAAGTTGATATGATATGATGATATGTTGCTGAATGTGAAACGCCTAAAATGAAGAATCAACAATTAATGCTAGGAGTTATTGTCAAATGCCAAGATACCAAAGTGTCAAACAGCTGTTGTATTAAGGGTGTGATCGCGGAGAATTTCAAAGGCACTTATAACAGTTCAAATTCAATTAAATTTGCTTCGACACCAAGCGGGTAAATATGTAACTCAAATAGGTTCGAGAAACTACTAGGTTTTTGTAAGTGCTGAAACTTCTTGATGCTTAACGAAGTTCTCCTCTTAACCACTAGAGTGTAGGGCAAACTCTAAAGAGTGTAAACACAATTACTTACAACTACAAATAAACTTGTTTTGTTACATAACTATTCAGCAATTAAACAATATAAGAGTGATAGAGATAAATAGTGTATACACATTGGAGTATGTACATGTACACATATAGATAGACATCTAGAGATATGGAGAGGCGGATGTAGGAATGTAAAGTGTATACATATTTTTATTTTAAGTTCAGGGAAGATCAAAGAAATATTATATTTTGTTTGCTACACTGATCACTGTGGCGCATACGTACTATTTTTATATGGACATGGACATTGGCACTGGTGACTGAGACCACAGGCTGGGACTGAAACAAGACATACGAAAAAGAGTGACAGACAAACACATAGAAGGAAAGAGCACATAAACCTACTTGGTACATAGAAGGAGACATAGATTTGTATTGTCTCACATTATCGCACAGGTGGCCTCAGATAGGCTTGCGATTTTCGTAGGAAAAGAATGCTGCTGAAGCTGGTGTTTGAACTCGCAGCGTTTTACTTAGCAGTCAACTACTCATTCTTCTGAGCCATGGCCATCTGCCTGTTTTTATATATTTTTGATTGTTATTAAAAAACAAACAGGCTAGGCCATCCACACAAGTATAGCGTCGTTCATTTCTCGATTTCGACAGTAAAGCTAAATAAAACACAAACAAGGCTACATTTTCAATGTTTTTTTTCATTATGATGTTAAGAATTTGCCACTGAGAGTGAAAAACAACGTCATTCAAATGCCCACCTCGCACATATTAGGCTGTATCTCAGCCAAAACTTGAAGAGGTAATGTTGATTCTTAATGCATATTCAGTTCGGGGATTACTCGCGTAAACAGAGTTTTTTGCATAGCTCCGCAGAAAAAAAATCGAACTGTGTCAAATCGCATGATATTGGTGACCAATTGAAGTCGCTAAAACGTCAAATTACGTGACAAGGGCAGTTCTTAATCAATAATGTCATAATTGTTCTTGTAGTTTGGCTTGTTAATCCCGTCTTATTGGAACCAATAGCAATAGCCGGCAAAAAAAACTCGGCTATCATTTGACCGTATCGTACAAGAATGACTGTAATCGTCCACCTATTGGCATCTTTGAAGAAACATAGACGGATTACTCGTTTCGACCATAGAGCTCATAAAACAGTCACTATTTAAGGATAAAATGGCACATCCTCGATCTCTTTAGGGTTATCTGAGTCTGAGCCCCATATACGAAAATTTCGTTTGTTTTCGTACCCATCGAATGAGAAATATGCTTGCAGCATCAATATTTGCGACCTTACGTGCAGTACGATGATGCACAGGCGTTGCGACATCAGTAACGCTTCCACTTTCTTCGTATTTTCACAATTTTACCGATAACCGGCGTAGTCGGGCGATTATGAGGGCCATAATCCACGCCAAATTTTAGTTAATTTGAATAATTTTAACGAGTTTTTCGATTGCTACGCGATCCATATCGCAAATGGCAAACATTCAACTGATATTATGACACTGTAGATAACTTTCTACTTTGTCACGCTTCAAATACTAGTGTTTCCATCGAGATGCTCAAAGAAATAAATCATTTGTTTGCTATGCTGATCACTGTGGCGTATACGTATCTACTTTTTTTTTATTATATTTCAAGTATTGTTATTTTTTAAAAGCTTTTATTTTGTGTCTGAGAAATTATACACATTTCCTTTTCTAAAAACTAATATTTTTAGAAAATATGTTGATCTTCTGTTAGACAATCTCGACCAGTACCAAAATTATAAAATGTTTGTGAGAAAGGGAAGTTCCAATTAAAAACCAGTGACGTTGCGTTTGCTTAACCTTCATTCTAGTCTTCCTTATAGAATATTAGCTAACTTACCATTGTTAAAATCTGAGTTGTTATAGACATCAGTTCTATAATGTTTTACTTCAAACATTTCCAGGATTTTTTATACCTTCATGTATCTAAAGAAAGAAAACGAAAACCACGATTTTCTTAAAGCGGTTCGTCAACCCATGAATCTCAACCACTCTTTGCTACATTTAAGGCACATCTTTGTAGTATTTCATAGTGAAGAGCCAATCCTTTTTATCATGATGACTGTGTGTGTGTGCGCGCATTTGCGTGACGTTGTTAAGAACTGATTAGGTTTTGAGCGAAACCGGATAGCGGTTTCTTAATGCGGGTCAAAAAACTAAGACAACACTATTATAGTGAAAATTATGATAATTTCAGAAAAATTGCAACAAGAAGTCAAAAAATCTTTTTTATCAATGTTATAAAATATGTATATACTATTTGTCAATAATGTAGTGTCCGGAGCTTAGTGGTTAGGTGCGTTGGCTGCTAAGCAGAACATCGTGGGTTCGAATCCTACTCGCACCCAAAGTTTTTATTTCATCTTTCACGGACACTGCCTCTTGCGAAGAACTGACAAAACTTCCAAGAGTATCATTTGTCATGAAAAAGTGCTTCTCAACTTTACCGTTCGGAATCGGCATAAAATTGTAGGTCCCCGCAATTCTTCACACGCGCCTAGAGAATTGTTGATGAGAGTAAGCCACTTAGGCCTTGGCTCTTCAAGAGCTGTCGCGCCACTCTATTTATTTTTTATTTGTCAAAAATATGTTATAGGAATAAAAAATTTATGATTTTTAATAGGTAAACTCTCATTAGCATAATTGAAAACAGTTCGAAATAAGCAATTGAAAATGAATTTCTACTCTGGGAAGTTAGATGTGTGGACCACATGAGTCGCATTCATATTTTTATTTTTTTAATAATCAAATTGAACTGAAAGACACAGTATGTATGCGTTATTCCTAAACTATTGAACAAATTTTGTGTAGTTCGCACGAGAAAAACTGATAATATGCTAAAAGACTAGTTTACCCCATCTTCATTAAAAATTCATAGCAGAAAACACTTTTGGTTGAATTTAATAAACTCACTTATTCCTTGAGTTAAATAAAATCATTTAAATTTAAGAAAACTGTTACTATTAACAAGGGAAAGATTTTCTGCAAAAAAAAAAAATACCAATTGGCCTTTTCTGAAGAAAATTGTCATATTTGAAAACATTGTTTTTACTTTAATTCAAAATATCTCGTAAGTGGGAAGACATAATCTTACTTTGAAAATAGTACTTTCTTTAGAAATGTCAAAACCTTAAGGTAGTAATCCTCAAATTCACAAGAAATTTGTTTTTATCAACGGTCAACAACATTCTTTGACCCCATGTTTTCTGGGAAATTACCCTTGTTTTTTGTGAACCTTGCTGAGAAGATCCTGTAGTAAGTATGAACAAAAATGTCCACTTTCATATTCGGTGAATCAGCAAAGGAAGCGTTAAGCACCGAAAACGTAATCTAACTTTCGAAAACAAAAATAAATCAATTGACCTTTTATTTGCGTCAACGAATTGAAATGTCAACTGTGTCAATTATTGACACCATCAATAGAAATCACTTTCTCCATAACAATAAACCGAATGCTAATAGTAAAAGTAATCAAAATAAATCAACTCCATCTAAATAAAATCTCGTAATATAAAAACACACCTAATTCCAATACATAAACATATCAATTTCTAATTGCAGGTCCATCAAACGGTCTAACAGTGCCCCTTTCGCCATTTCTCGCCGGCCTAACATTATTTGCAGCTCTCCTATTTGCCATTGCATGTATAATCCTAGCAGCTCTCTATCGAAGATACTCAAACAAGTAAGTCAATAAACTTCAACCCACTCCCAGTTCCTGTTCAAACAAAAAACCACAACAACAACAAAAATCCACCCTTACTCAAACAAGCAACCACAAATCCACTTTATTGTGGTAATAGCTTTTATTGCGTAAATAAATCCTCTCATCCTAAAATGCCCCAATTATATATGTAAGCATCCAGCACTTCATATCCAAGGACGTTTATTTCATCTGCAACGACAACATCGAAAAAAACTAAACAAAAACCAACAACAACAGCAACAAAGAGTGAGACTGAAGGACACAACCATTCACCCGGGTATCAGGTATCAATTTCGTCAGAATAGCCCATCAATTTGTTCCTTGTTGACCACGCTTGAACCTTCGCTTTGTTGACGTTATCGTCTGATGGTCCATGTGACGTCAACCTATCTAAATAAAGACCAACGTTGATGGTTACGAGAGATTTAATTAAAATGGCATCCAAGTACAAAATGTTTTCCTACCAGCCACAGAGCAAATAATACTCAACCCAATAACAATAGTAGATCCGAACCCTGTAAAATACTGTTCCAAATTTATTTGGCAATTTTTACGGGTCTTGCTAAATTATTTGCTTCCATTACTATAGCCCCCGACCTCTTAAACAAATATAGCTTCTGATATTTAGTATGAATTTCAACACCCTCCGCTCCCATCAAATTCCATTACTATCCGTATCGATATAATATTGAAGGTATAATGCTATGTCGTTTGCTTTTTCAATAATAGAAACAGTGAAGCCAATTTGAAATCTGCCAAACATACCCAGCTGTCGATAATGCCATCCGATTGTCAACTAGATCCACTTCAAGCTAACCATCACCATCATCATCATAATCAACATCAACAGCAGCAGCAGCAGCAGCACAATCATCAGCATCATTTAAGCGGTGCTGGCAGCCTTACAACAACAACAACAATGGCAAATACACCATTAGGTAGCACCACAACGAATCCGCATGATGGCCATCATCAACAGAGTCCACAGATGATGGGTGACCCACCCGAAGGTGATGACACAGATCCAGATGTTATTCCAAATCAATATGGTGAGTTTGCGAAAAAATATTCAAATGAAGATAAAAACAAAAGAAGACAACAACAACAAAATTGCTTAAATATTTTTATTCATATTCCGCCTCATTCCTTGTGTTTCCTCCTCAATTGAGTGTGGGCAGGTTATATACATTTAGAGTGGGTGGTGTTTTCATTGAGAATTCTTCGTTCAGTACCTAACAACCTGGAATATAAAGAAGGTAGTTGACTAGGAACGCATTCAATTGTGTATTGCGCGTTCACTAGCTTTTTACACCATAAACGCCATGTGTCTGGCTTGAATGTCGCTCGGGAGAAGCTAAGCTTAACAGTGTGGACGCCTTGCTATCATTCTTTGTTACATACGAGAGACACTTAATGACAACTAGGGTAATAATTTAAATTCACTTCATTTTTGAATGTTTTGTATCGACATTAGATGTGAAATGTCAAAATACTTTACTTCACATTTCCTTTCGTAAATGTTCCCGAAATTTTCATTTGAATTTTTTTAGTCAATGCAACAATATAGGTTCTTTAATATTTGGGCAGATGCAACTTCTGAAGCTGATTGCATCTTTGAGATTGATATTCATTCACATGCCACTTGCATTAAAACGAAAACAATTTTTGAGAGAAATAATTTCCGACCTGATTATTGACAAAACCTTACCTTAACTCCACAATCCATTCCTTCCTTAGTCATGGAATATGTCCTTAAAAGTTTATGGAGCTGCAAACCCTTTTCTTTATTAAGACACAAATTAATTGATTTATCTTTAAAAGGCGTTTGGCAGATGTAAACTTTTTCGGACGGAAGTGAAAGCACTATATAGGTAACAGTGGCTGTCTAAGTGTTAAGTACTCACTTAGTTCCTAAGAATCCATTGTGTATAACGATTTACGAATGTTTATGAAAGCGGAGAGACTAAGATATCAATCGTTGCCTGATAATATGGAAGATACGGCTACCGAGATGTTAAAGAGTCCTGGACATAGGAAGTGTTGGACTGTTTCTTCTTCCTCCTCGTCCAGAAATCATTTGAGTAAACCCCCAGCCCCATGGCATGTCTTCCCATGAGGTAGTTCCCTTTTATGATTCCAATTTTGGACCTCATGTTTTTTCTGCTTATTGAAATCAAGCATTTCGTCTGCTTCAGGTTTTTTTTACAATAGAGGTAAAAAAAAAGTTTGCATGCAGCAAGTGGTGTTCCTGTGTTGTGTCCGTTTCATCATCTCATTTATTGGTGACTGTTAAAGAGTTATGGTTCAACAATAATGCAACTATGCTCACATAAGCGAACTTAAGTCGACCACCGAACACACACAAACCCTTTAAGCAAACAGTAATGTATTTAAGCTACATTCGTTATATTTTCGTTCAAATCTTACAAGTGCGGGATCATTTACTCATTGCTTATGTGAATTTGACAGCGTAAAAAGGGGAAGGCCAAACTTACAACTCTTTCGGTTTCTTTACTACTACTTACTCTTTCCGGTTTTTCGATACTAGATTAAGTTCACTTAAGCAATTATAGTTGGGCCTTTAGTGGAGACGAGCCGAGAGATTCGAGACCATCTTGGCTGTCTGATAAAATACGTTTGACCTTGCAAGATATAACGTTGGGGCAGGATAATGCCTCATTTACCGCCAAGACCTCTTATTGGAACACGCTTCATTGATTGGGATGTTTAAAGGATAGACTGAGATTGCTCTGAGTCGATACTACTTTCATCGTCGTTATTGGTCTTTGAACCATCTGTATAGAATAGAAGCTTGAAATGTATGGCAATCTTGAAAATATTAACGAATACCATTTTTGGGGTGGTATAGTCTAATTGATCTGGGATAGATTTGAGATTTTCTAAAATCGGAGTTCAGCCAGTGTTGTGACTGACTTTGCAGTTCGATATCGGCATTTAGTTTTAGCTGTCATGTTACTCTATTTTATTGTTATTTAATCTTCTGTGCGGTCCACCATACGACAACTGCATAAGTGAGTATCTGTCTGATTACCGAAGTATAAATCAAGTATTGAACCTTTTCTCTTTTTGCAATTAAAACGTACTACAGTAGACTTTTAACTATTTCATCAAAGCGAATCCAGCTTAAGTTTTTATCCACAAGACCGCTTCAGATTTTAAAGCACTTGGTGTTTTGGGACTTTATGTGTTTTGAGGCTTCAGAAGTATTTTTTTTATTTTTCCACACAAATGTCTCCACCTCCTGCTCTTCCTTACTTCTTAATTCAAGTTTTAGTGCTTGTTTGCATAAGTCCCACTCAGTAGGAGATCTAGTCAATGACTGCGACTATGATTTCACCCTGATGTTTCGCTAAAGCAAAGACCTTTGTTGAAGCCTGTTGTGCTATTCGATTGCACTTTCTGCCTTTTGGGTGCAGGCTTGTCGCCTTCTAGAGACTAATTACCTAATTATTGCAAATAGGTTTGTTTGTCTTACAATAGACCAATCGAGTTTTCGAATCCACTCTGCAGTTCTTTAGGCAGCCGCCGGTATAACGCCAATTGCGGACGGAATCCTCGCAGCATTACGTTGATCTCATGAGCCATCTTGAACCTCTTTTTGACTGATCCAGAGTTGTGTCCGAGTGACACAGTTGTGGATCCTACGATGCCATTTGTGAAGCACCCTCATCCCCCGAGTCACTTTTATATATAGTGGATCTCGCCTCTCTTGATGGAGTGACCTCCTAGTAAGCGATGAAATGGTTATGGGGATAGGTGTGGAACTGCCACCTTTGGAAGAGCCGAGCGTCCCAGCTGATGAGAAGTTCCCTCTTGCATTGGTTGCCGCTAGTAGAGGAAATGGCATTCCAGACAACCTTTCAAGGAAATGAGACCGCATTGTCAGCCCTTGTGCGATTGATTTTTCCAACTACCTTTTTAATTGATAGAATTTTTTTTTTGTGTACCCACGAGTAATGTGGCAAGGCCGCTTGTCGGGGTAAGGCAGAAAAATGACGAACATTGCCAAAGCATCTGAAAAAGCTCGTTAATCGCCCAACCTTTCATTTTTCGGCAGCTTGTTCGTACTCTAACACTTCCAATTGAGTTTCCGGACGTACTACAATTGAGAAGTTACAAACAATTCTGTGACCCAACTTAATGTTAGCTTATCTCTATGCTGCGGCTTAACCACACAGGACTAAACTGCGGTAATCATTGTCTGCACGGCACCCACTTGGAGGATATGATGTTTGACAAAAAGAAGAATATTATTGAACAGTTCCCATATTTAACCTAATCTTTGTTATGTCGACAATCGTGACAAAAAATATCCATACTGAAGATTTTTTCCCCCAATAAGAGCATAAACCTGTTGATGAATATTATTACAGACATAAAAGAAAAACGTATTTGTTGTTGCTAATAAGATAATATTTCTCTTTATTTTCATTACAGAAAAACGTCCAATAAAATCAATGGCCACGACGCCATTGTTCCGAAGCCCTTCAGTTCGACTGATACAAAGGGACTTCTGCAACGAAACAGACCGAGGGGGTACCGGAAGTGATGGAGTAGTATCTAGTTTAGGTTCATTAGTTAGCACTGGTAATGAAGTGCTTCATTATACATTCAGACCTAGTAAACAAATTGTAAGTATACTTTTTAATTGTCTCCTTTTTTTGTTCTTTTGTATAAATTCAGCTTATCAATTAAAGTCCTTTTTGTTGGCTCGTAAGTAGGATCGTTGTTCCTTTTTTAATTGATGTTGTGTCAATTTTTCAAAAGCGAAAAACCCCTCGAATTATCTTAATCAATTTGAAGACATCACAACAGAATAAAAAACAAAAAGGATTCACTTTCATTCAGCATCTAGAAGTTCCTAATAATAATAAGGCGCGAAGATATTTTTAAAGAAATTAATTTATCAAAAGTTCGGTAACTCGAACCCCAACTTCCACTTGTTTCGTAATTCCCCAAAGATTTTTCATTTGCCTTCAAGCAAATTAATTTCTCTTCATTCTTCGTGCAAAACTAGACTAGACAACAACCTTTCTTCTTCTTTATTAATCAAAAGACAAGAAAAACAGCGAACAAGGACAAACAAAGAATCACGTTTTGTAGTGAGGTACATTAGATGTTTTTTCTTCTTTTATGTAACCAAGTTACCGAGAAGAAGATGGACTGGACACGCTTCTGCTTGAGTCCTTTTTGCGGCAACACCAGTTGGAAGGGGGAATTATTTAGTAGCTTCTCGTTTTATAAAGTCCTTGGAAATCCTCATTCCGTTACCAGGAATGAACACACATCTTAGCACATCTTCTCCCATTCCGTTCACATTTGGGCAACACTCCTTCTGTTATATTCTCTATTGTTACATTAAAAACGAGGAATATTATTTTTCTTTTTTTTTCTGAGAACTTTTGTTGTTATCCTGTTACTTTTCTAGCCTGGGTTTTCTCTGAGCTTCGAGTATTGTTGTTCTTTGTGTAAAAGATAATATTACGGAATACGCGATGGCCGATAGGACGGGCGAAGGAAAGACAGGAATGGCTCTTATATTTCTTCAAGAGTTTCTTTCGGTTTTTATTGAATTTTTAATATGCCTACGGGAGGGTCATGGTCGGTATCTAATACTAAACTCATTCAGTGTTAGTTAGGGTAAAGTTTGTCCCTTCTGTGTGGTTGATACCTGGAAGCAGTTCTAAGTGAAATAAATGGTTGAGCGTCTAATGAATAGTTGAACTTGGGCTTTTGTTAGAAATGTTTTTTTTTTCTTCCTATTGCTGGTTCATGTTGGAGTTGGTTGTGTTTGGGTGAGGGTAAGAACTGAATGAATGTGCGAAGGTGGGATAATGAAAACGAATGTCACGTGTTAGGAATGATTTTTTTGTATCTAGTATTTCTTTTTTTTTGCTGATTCTACCTCTTCAGGGATTTGGTTGAAGAAAGGTGTGCTAAAAATGGAAAAGTTGAAAGTAATAGCAAATTGATTAAAAAGCTTAGGGCAATCAGATGGGTTCTATTAAATATTAAACATTGACCTTGGGCTTATTGATTGATGAAATCGATGTCCTAAATCGTGACCTGGTGATAATAATAATAGGGAGGGTTTTGAGGGAGGATTTTTTTTTCTATACGCATTTGTTTTGTTTTGGCAGCCCCATGGCATAGAATCAACTTGATATTAGTCTAACTTCTTTTGAAAAATTATCTCTCATACTGAAATTGTTACTAAGAATGGTTTCAAGGCTGTGTTAAGCTCGACATTAGTGGGGTGTCAGAAAACAATTTTGACTCTTGGCCTGAGTGTCAGGTACATCTTATTTTTTCTTTCTTAATAAGGCGCTACAGTCCATTGTGATCATGAGACTCAACCAACAGTCTCCGCCATCAAGCTTGGTTCATAGCTAACTGTGTCCAGAAACAGCAATCTGACTGTTGCTGCTCGCCACTATCGCGTCGGATTTTTTTTACACCATTTTCTTTATTTTGGTCGTTATTGGTATATTCGTAGATCTACCTTGGCTACGATGAGGTAATTGTCCGAATCGATGCTGCTGTTTGGGAAGTTCTAACATCTAGAAAATCTACTGTGCAAGTGAATTTCGTCGATGGTAACGGTCAATCGGTTGACGGTTGATTGATCGAGATATCTCCATGTAACTTTTCGGATGTTGAGTTGTGGGAACAACGTACTTGCTACTACAACATTTCGCCCAGCAAAATTGATCAGCCTGAATCTGTTGTCTTCAGTGGTGTCCTGCAGGCTGTGCTTTCCGACTGTTCCGCCAAATATGTCCTCTTTTCCTAGCTTTGCGTTAAAATCACCGAGGACAGTTTTAATGTCATAGCTTGGACATTTTTCATACGTTTTGTCAAAGAGCACGCCTTTGGTATCTTCTATTTTCTCTTTTAAAGCTAATGTTGGTGAATTTAGCTTTAATTCAGATTGTGGTGAAGCTCAGTCCCTTTTTCCAAAGTTTGCTTCCATCGACGAATCTGCATCCAACAAGCAGTTTTTTTTTTGCTCTTGGTTAGAATATCCATAGTAAGTGTCGTATTTTTTCATCCTCCACAAAGGTCCACAGTGCTATGAACCTTGGGTCTTAATTCTTCAAACAAGCTCTTAGTCATTGTAAATCAAAGTCGAATTATTTAGTCTAAGAGCCGCTGAAGGGCGACCTTCACCGAACTGTTAACCGGCTGAAACTTTTTTTTATTAAATTTAGTTTGAAAACATATATGAATACGATAGCTTGCCTAACGAAAAGTGTGCAAGGCTATATTAAATTTAACTTTATTTTAATCAATTACTAACTCCTCCTTCACCCATACATTAAAATAAAACGTTGTACCACATAGCCATATGTGTAAGTAGGGTTGAGACAAGAAAAAAATTTTATGGGAGAGGGGGGCCTATTCGCCCCGTTTAGCCAGGAGGGGCAGTTTTCTGAAAAATTGGCTTATTTAAAAAAAAAAAATATTAAAAATCAACGGCTTCATCTACAACAACGTGTTATACCTTTCTGCAAAGCCAAGAACTTAGGCTTTCATTTTGTATTTAAATTTAATTGTTTTAAATAATAGTTTTAGAAAAATTAATTTTCAAACTTAAAATTTAAAAAAAAAAATTTTTCTTAAATTTCGAACTAAATTTTTCAAAATTTTATGTTATTAAGTACTAATTTTGTTTTCAACATTCAATGCTGTTTTTAATTTTTAGTCGAACACAGTAAACCGGATTGAAAAATACCTTGCCATTGTCGAGATACATATAAAGAAAAAACCAAAATCACTTTTTGCTTTAAAAAAAAACTTTTTTATTTTTACGTTACTGATTTTTATATTCAAAATTATTGACAGTATTGAATGTTGAATGCAAAATAAGTACTTAATCACATACAATTTTGAAAAAAATTAACTAAAAATTTACCAATTTTTTTTTTTTGCAAAATTTTGAGTTTGAAAAGTATTTTTTCTAAGACTATTATTTAAAACAAATAAATTTAAATACAAAATGAAAGCCTATGTTTTTGGCTTTGCAGAAAGGTATAACACGTTGTTGTAGATGAAGCCGTTGAATTTTAATATTTTTTAGAAAAAAATTAGCCAATTTTTCAGAAAACTGCCCCTCCTGGCTAAACGGGAAAATAGGCCCCCCTCTCCTATACAATTTTTTTCTTGTCTCAACCCTACTTACACATATGGCTATGTGGTACAACGTTTTATTTTAATGTATGGGTGAAGGAGGAGTTAGTTATTGATTAAAATAAAGTTAAATTTAATATAGCCTGGCACACTTTTCGTTAGGCAAGCTATCATATTCATATATGTTTTCAAACTAAATTTCATAAAAAAACGTTTCAGTTTGGTGAAGGTCGGCCTTCAGCGGCTCTCCTACTAATTGCTATAACCATAAAACTATCAGTTACTTTAAGCATGACTTTCTTTTTCCAAAACTAAGTGGACTCATTAGCATTTAAAAAAAAAAAAAAAAAACCAAAGCAATGCAACCATTTAAACTCTCAAATAAGCCAATTTCGACGATAATAATGTAGAAGTTTGTCATCGAGATAAAGTCAATTATGGTAATTCATTGTACATGAAAACATTCCGCAAAAACGGCTCTAAGAATTTGATGGCAATTTCATCGAAAACCATAACATATTTTTTTTTTTCGAGGAAAAAATAAATTTAAAGGCTGTTGTGTAAAAATAAAATAAATCAATTATGAGGCCATAGCTGTTATTGTTTCCAATAACAATTTATCAAATTTGAATGGAATGCGTACAAATACGTTTAATTACCTTAAATGCTCTCAAGAAAAATATTTCTAAAAATAATTTTATTTTAATTTGAATCATTTTCAGAGCTATGCAACTTTAACGCCAAATAACAAAGGCATCATTACATGTAGTCCTCCATTACTTGCGCCAGCAGCCGTACTGCAATGCCAACAACAACAACCCACCCCTCAACCCATGGAAGTTAGTCTCCTCAGTCCGAATAATCAATCGGTAACATCGTCACTTAGCGAGTATCGGTTTCGACCGGAAGTTGTTACAACTTCCAATCGAATACAGGAAAGTTGTATATAAAACAGAATCCAAAAAATCAAACTTGAACTCCCAAACAAGCTTATCAAACGCACGTAAGGCGTTTTCACAAATGTGAAAATGTCAGTTCGTCAGCTTGAGGCGCCTATATAATGACCGACGAATAAGTGGCTCGTGGCCATTGTATTAAAGACTTTAACGAAAAATTTAATTTCAAAGCCATTTTCTCTAGAACAATAAATTATTTATTTTATTTTCCACTATAAATGTAATATTTATTTTTCTTTAATTGTCCTAAAAATCAATTTATAAAGAAATGTTCGAATATAAGAAAACTCATATGAAAATTAATAAATTTGTTTGTAAATAAAACTTCAACGCTTAAAATATTGATTTGAAAAATTTCTAGCGAATTAGTAAAAATTGTATCTACATGTACTTAATTTTTTCTTTATTTTATTTAATTTCGTAAACGAAATATATACATAAATTATTTGAGTGAAAACGTGTACATATCGGAAATAAAAATTAAAAGTATACTCAAAAGAATATAAGCTTGTAAAGAAATATTTAACTAAAAATCCTGTTAATTTCTTTTTATTTATAATGTAA
>CAKKXW010000003.1:49678388-49692786 GCA_920937365.1 Sphaerophoria rueppellii
AAAATGATAAATTAAAGAATATAAAAATATCCTTGAAAAAACAATAATAGTGCTAAAGAAATGTGTAATTATTTCTATGGAATAAAATTTAAAGTATTAATATACGGTCTGAATCTGGTCTTTTTTTGTTAGTTAAAAGTAAAAATAAAATTACGAAATTTTATTTCATAGATTAAATCATTTAATTTTATTAAAAATGCGAGTGCTTGTATGAATGGGTGAGAATAATGAATTTACTTACATATAGTTTTGATTTGTAAATTTTATTGAGAGAATAGTTTGGATTGAAATTTAATTATGTATACAAAAAAGAATTATATATACATGTGCTTATGTATTTAATATTTTAATTTAACAATACAAAAATATATATAACATTGTTAAAAGAGTAGCATAACAATAGTTATAAGAATTTGAAAAATAAAACAAAATGATAATAAAAATTGTTTTTGTAAAAATGTTTTGTTTTAATATGGTTCAAATAAGAGCCAGTGATGATCAGAGGAAACTTCTCAAGATATCCTGATTCCTTGCTCGGTTTGGATTATGGGGATCAATGTAAAATATACAGCCAAAATCGAGATCTTAAGACCTGAAAGAATAAAGTTGTTTCATTGTAACATTACTGTAACGGAAAATGCTACGTTAAACGTATAATTACTAGCTGACCCTGCGAACCCCGTCTCGCCAATCTTCAGAGCAAGTTTGGAATAATTATAATTAACACAGTGATTTTTAGAAGTAGTCAATAAAGCGAAATTCAAACATAATGTGGTTGTTAAAAAAGAAAACTTACGAACCCGAACATCAGTTTCCACTTACTTACTTACTTACTTAAGGTGGCGCTACAGTCCGTTGTGGACTTGGGCCTCAATCAACAGTCTCCGCTAGCTGGCTCGGTCCTTAGCTAGTCGTCTCCAGTTTTGCAGTCCAAGTTGATTGAGGTCCTCTTTCACTTGAGTGCGCCACCTGAGTCGCGGTCTTCCTCTACTCCTACATCCCTCGGGAAAAGTGTCGAAGTCTTTCCAGGCCGGAGCATTGGTGTTCATTTGCTCTTAATGACCGAGCCATCTGAGTCTCTGGACCTTGACCCTTCTGACTAGGTCCATGTCGTTGTACAACCCGTAAGGCTCGCTGTTGTATCTTCTTCGCCATTCCCCTTCAATGCACACGGGGCCAAAAATGACCCGAAGAACTTTCCTCTCGAAACAGCCTGAGGCACTTTCATCCGATTTTGTCAGGGTCCATGCTTCCGCAACATACAGCAGGACCAGGATGAGGAGTGTGTTGTACAGTTTTACCTTAGTTGCTCGAGAGAGGGCTTTTCCACTCAATTGCTTTCTTAGCCCAAAGAAACAGCGATTAGCCAGAGTTACTCTTCATCTGATCTCGGCGCTGGTGTTATTGCCCGTGTTTATAGCGGAGCCTAGGTAGACAAACTCCTCAACTACCTCGAAGTTATACGCGTCTATTGTGAAGTTCTGTCCGAGCCGTCGGTGTTGGCTGTCCTTCCTCAAAGACAGCATAAACTTCGTTTTTCCCTAATTTACCGCTAAACCGATTTTTACTGCTTCTATCTCAATTCTCACAAAGTCCCCACTGACATCACGCTGTGTTTTTACCGTCATTTATAAATATCATCGGTGTAGGCGAGAAGTTGAACAGATTTTTGGAAGATAGTGCCTCTCGTGTTGACGTTGGAGTTCAGCACTATCTTCTCAAGAACGATGTTAAAGAAATCGCATGACAGTGCATTGCCTTGTCTGAATCCTTTTTTGACGTCGAAAGATCGTCATTTTGCACAATCGAACGAGCTTGGCAAGGACGCCAAAACTAGACACAGCTTTGTACAGTTCATCTCTTTAGATGCTGCCATACGCGGCCTTAAAATCGATGAAACGGTGGTGGGTATCTATTTGGAGTTCATAGGTCTTTTATATGAACGTGAAAATTTGGTCGATGGTTGACTTTCCTGGTCTGAAGCCACATTGATAAGGACCAATCAGATTGTTGACAAAAGGCTTCAGACGTTCACATATTACGGCAGAGAGGATCTTGTAGGCGATGTTTAGTAGACTTATTCCTCTATAGTTGGCGCAGGATTGGGCAAACAATGCTGAGGTTCCATTCATCGGGCATGCATTACTGTGACCATATCTTACAGATGATTTGGTGCATGCTCCTATCTAGCTCGTCGCCTGCTGCTTTGAACAACTCAGCAGTGAGTCCATCTGCTCCAGCAGCTTTGCTGAATTTCAGCCGTGATATTGCAGTTTGCACTACTTCTAGGTTTGGTTCACGGAATTGTTGGCTATCATCGTGTCCGATGAAAGGGTCCTGTCTGACGGCGGTATTTTGTTCGTCGTCGCCGTTATACAATCTACAGAAGTGGTCTTTCCAAATCTCCAGCATTGACTGCGATTCTACTATGATGTTCCCTTGTTTATCTCTGCAGGCATCGGTTCTTGATCGATGACCTTGAGCCAGCTGTTTAACCTTTCGGTAAAACCTCCGAACTTCATTCCTGCTGTTGGCTCTCTCAACATCCTCGATCTGACGTTTCTCTTATCTCTCTTTTTTTTCTCCTGAGAAGCCGGCATTCCTCTCTCCTCTTTTGCTCTTGTCCTTACATGCAGCACCGCTTTGTATGCCTCCTGCTTGGCTGCATGGGCCTACCTGCATTCTTCGTCAAACCAGGGGTTTCGTTTTGGTGGCTGTGTGAAACCCAGCACATAAGAGGCTGCATCTCTAACTGCTCTCTGGCAATGTTGCCACTGGTCTTCGATACTTGATGTTGGAGACTTGACACTCGATCAGAGAAGGATCTGGCGATCTCTTGCGATTGTAGCCATCCAACGTCGAATTTTCGTGCAGCATTTCCTGTTTTGGCCGTTGTCGGGATATTCGTAGCACTACCTTGGCTATGACGAGGTAGTGGTCCGAGTCGATGTTAGCCCCTCGAACATCTAAAATGCTGGACAAGTGCCTTCCGTCGATTGCAATGTGATACTGTAACTGATCATAAGAAGATTTATCTCTGCCCTGCAACGTGTCTAAATAAATTTGAAGCTTGAATCCAGATTCACAAAATCTACAAAATGCAAAAACACGCAATGGGTAGCTTTACCATTTATGTAAAAATAAAATCTAGAGTGGTTCAAATTAATATTCACATCGTCCATTGCGAATGCATATATTATTAATCTCCCTGAGGTCCCTCAGTTGGAACATTCTTCCCATCAGGTGATAATACAAGCACACAACCTCACTTAACAAACCTATGATGTTGTGCTTGGTTCCTGGACCGAACGCATATTAACCGTTCTGCAAACACAAAGTTTTGCAAATTATGTTAACATGGCCGACAACATTGTTACACTAAGTAACGACGATATCCCAAGCTGCGTGGATATTCGGTGTCGTTTTGGTTGGAATTAAGTGGCGCCAAACATATCATGGATTCTGGAGTACTAACCCAATAAAGGTATGTTCCGTGTGTGAAAACGTGTCTCGCAGGGGCATACAAATTACCAAATTAAGTTAATCAGGAAAGTGAAATCAATTTTATTTGCTCTTTTGCCTCGTTCAAACAATAGCAATGGATTTCGAGGGATTCATTCTTAGTGCCAGGAAATCTGGTTGGAACAGTTTGTATAATTTTGGCAGTTCTTACCAGTCGTTTAGAATCACATGTACTTGGCGATGAAGAGAGCAACTTAATGACCGTGTCAAATTCTGAGATTACATAAACATTATTGACTTTTGGCAACGAGTAGTTCCTACGAGTAGTTCATATGGGGATAGAGAGCATAATGCATTTAATAGATTGATTAAGCCATGAGTATTTTATCTTGGGGGTTGTGAACCTCTGTTTTGGAAGTTGTTGGTGAATCATGCATGCTGCCATGAAATATTGAGTTAAGAGTGATAACTAGCTCAATAGCAAAACTATTTCCTTTATTCATTTTAAAAACACAATATCAACAAGCTTATCAGAATAATAATCACATCTTCCATGTATATAAAAGAACAGCCTAATTTTTGTATGTAAATGTAAGCTTTTGAAATCATAAATGGTTCAATGTTAAAAAATGTTAAAAATTTTGTATTTCGCACTACAAAAAAAAAAAAAAAACTGATCAATATATGAACACTCAGTTTGAAAGTTATGTCGTATCGAAAACAATTTTACTTAAAAATTTAATATTTTTTATACAAGGAAGAAGGCGACGCCAAAAAAGAAGCGAAGTCAATAACGCTGCCCAATTTTTGTATGGGGGCTCCCCGCATAATACGTCATATGAAGAAGGGTAAATCTTCTTTTTCTGTTCTTCTCCATTTTCGCCAAAAGTCATGATCGCGGGTGCTACCATTATGGCTCCACATGTAAGTTCGCCGGGTTGACCTCAGGAAACGTCGTCGCGTCGGCATGCCTCCCGGTTTTGAATTGTTCCATGTTTAGGCATGCCCCTTCTTCGATGTTTGGATGGGTTCTGAGCAGTGTAACTATAAAATTGTTTAAAAAAATGTGCAACCAAAAAAAAAAAAACTGCACTGCAGAGTTCTAAAAAAAAAATGGAATAAATTAAGAACACCGCATACATTGTGAGTTTTGCTAACTAGATGACAGCACTCACTCAGTTCAAATATTTGTTGGTGAAAATTTTAATGAATGTAATACGGTGCTTTTGATTAGTTGAAAAATGATTAAAGATGAAAAAAAAAAAATGAATATAAACATGTAATTTTGTACTTAAGCCATGAGTGCAAAAAAATCTGCAGTGTAGATTCACGGGTTTCCCAAAGTCTGGGGACGCATGGAAAATCTGCACAATGCACATAAATCTGCACTTCTGGCAACACTGGTTCTTAGGGTTTTTTCTTTGTTCATGACCTAGCCAGCTTATTTTGATTCAAAGGGTCCAATTGACTAATTGAATCAACAATGTAACAAGTAAAAAAAAAATGTATGAAAAAAATGAAACCCTCCTCGTAGAAATGGTTAAAAGAAACAGTTTTCTATTAAATTGCTCAAAGCAGTTAAACTGTTGGTATTCAAGTGAAATTTTAAAGAAAAATGTGGGCTGATACAGCGCATTTCAGATATATCTGTCACACTATTTGCGAAGTCTGGTTAGCGGGTTATGTTCCCGAAACCATTTTTCTTTGTGTTTGTTCTTCGCTTCCTGCCTTCTAAGAACGGCTGGTCCGATTTGTCTCAAAATTGGTGAAGAGGTTGTAAGTAATTGTACTACCCATTGCTTCTTTTTGAATTTAGTCAAATCTGTAAAGTGACGGGATGGCTCACAGACATACTTAACCTTTAATCTACCGTTAACAATTCCTTAAGAGCAAGAACAACGTCCCGAGGGTTAGCTAGTTAAATATAAGATTCCTAAGGAAGCCTTAAACTGAAAAAACGTCTGGCCCAAAACAGTATACTTACTCTCTCCTGTGCCTCAGAAATAAATGTTAAACAATAATCAACCAGTGGCATTTCAGATCAGATACAAATATCATATCAAAATAAGAATCTGTGGAAAGAATAAATTGAAAACAAAGATTAAACTATCCCTGCCGACTTCTGTGGCTGTACAGTGTACAATGTACATGCTCTTTTTATTGCATTGTGGTCGTTTGATAATGGGTATAACTGTACAACGAAGTCACGATTTCGCATTCGTTTTAAGTCTTGAACTATATATTCTATATGTATTTGAGAAACTTCAGATTTAAGCACCTGAAGCGACAAAGCAACCAAGGTTTTCAAAATTGAATCCGTTCTAATGTTGCACAAAACAGCCACTATCCCTTTCGTCGGGGAGAGTTCTTGGATTTCATATCTAGTATAGCTAAAAGAGACAATTTCGTCACTTGAAATTGAAGAATTTGGATGCTGATTTGACGTGAAAAGTAATTGATTTTATGCCGAGATAAAAATGTGTGTGTTCTGCTATGATGCGTAATAGTTCGTTTCTTTTTTTACAGTCCAGAGTATTACTTATTCACTTACTACGGCGGCGCTACAGTCCGTTATGGAGTTGGGACTCAACCAACAGTCTCCGCCAGCCAGCTCGGTCCCTAAGTAGCTGTCTCCAGTTTCCAAGTTGATTGAAGTCATCTTCCGCTTGGCCACAGGAGTCGCAGTCTTCCCCTACTTCTAGCGGAAATATTGTCGAAGGCTTTCCGATCCGGAGCCGTAGTGGTATGTACGTGTCTGCTAAGCAGAACGTTGTGGGTTTGAGTACTGGTACCCATATAGTTTTAATTTTATCTTTCACGGCTATTGCCTCTTGGAAAGAACTGAAAAAAACTTCCAAGAGTTTCAACTTTGTCGTTCGGAATCAGTGCTTAATTGTAGTTCCCTTTAATTCTCCACACACACTCAGAGAATTGTTTATGCCTTGGGTCTTCAATAGCTGTCGCACCATCCATGTCTATCCACTCTATATGACCGAGCCATTTGAGTCGCTTTGCCTTGCGCTTGAATCTTCCGGCTAGGTCTGTGTCGTTGTACAACAAAAGCTCGCTTTCTCGTCTTCTCCATTCTCTAACAAGGCACATGAGTGAGTAAATCAGTCAGTCAGTCAGTCAGTTACAGTTTTCGTGATTTTTGGAACATCGTATCTTAGAAACTAGGAATTCACTGAAATGCTTCTTCTTGACTAGTTTAACAAATAATGTGAGTTTGAAACTTTTGGCTTCCTTGCTATAGAAGTTAGAGGGGCGTGGAAAATTCCCTGAGTTGTTTCCTGTAAATAAGGGTGTAGTGCGAAGGTTGTTAGAGATTTTGGCTGGGCACTGCCGTAGTGCCGTTCCCCTTAGTTTGCCGTTTTCAGGATAGGGCATACATTCTGCCGAACATATCTTACAAATGACTTCGTGCATTCTCTTATCTAGATCAACGCCTTTGATTTGAACAGCTTGGCAGCTAGATCATCTGCTCCAGCGGCTTTGAGGGATAGCCGTGATATACACGTTTTGTTGTCTACCAGCGTGTCAAATGAATAGCTCCTGCCTGACAGCGTGGTTCTGGTCGTCGTCGCTACTGTACAGTATACGAAGTTTCATACTTTTTTTAAATGGACAACGTTTTTCCATCCCGATTCCATAGAAATGAAAGAAATTACCCTAATTCATAGTCTCTCAATGAGCACTGTAATCAATAAATTCTTCAAGGAACTCGATCAAATCCATTATGTTATATATACATTGAAATAGCTCAAACGACATCAAATTAAAACTGTCTACTTTCTCAAACACAAACTTTCCACCTCCTTAAAAAAGAAAATATGCTTCAAATGAGCCTCTTTTTTCACTGACATAAAGGACATTTTTTTGTGTCAACACTAATTGCAACATTGAACAAGGTTATTACAGGTATGTACGGTACGTGAGTGTATTGAAACACTTAGTCTTTATGGATGTCCACTTAAGGTTGTTGAATTTATTGCGTTTCATTTTTCCCATCAGGATCCATAACCAGAACAAGAAGAACGTACGAAAAAAAGGCAGAGGCAGAAGAGTATAAATGTTCATTCTTAAACGAGCTATCATTTATGAGGGGGCTCAGTGATGAATGTATAAGGGATTCTTACCCCATTTCATCATTGCTCGTCTCTGCATTCATGCTCGTCATCAAGTCATCCGTCAATAATCAATGGGCCTGATAAACATCACTTGACCCATAAAAGTCGAATGTCAAGTGGCAAGGGATCCCATTTTTTAACATCACTCGTTCGGACCAATCGTGATTTTCTTTTTTTTTTTGCTTCTTCTTCTTCATTCACTCCTTGTTCTTCTTTTTGGTGTTCATGCTGTTTTTTAACTTTTCGTCGAATTCTTGTGTAGTGAACCCCTTTAATTGCACGAGTAGATTGGAAGAAGAAGGGTGCTGATATGAGATGAGAGCCTCTACTCGAATAACACATAAGGCAAGGTACTCGGAGATCTGATGGCCTGGCCAAGCAAGCCTTAACTTTGTTATATGCCTACGCCAATGGATGGTGCCGAATGTGATTGAACATTGCTTTGAGGCTGACGCTGTCATGCAATGAAACAGTGATTTATTGAAAAGACCCCTGAATTGGGTTTCAATTGGGCTAAACAAGGATTTATTAGTGTTAAGGAATATTTCCACAACCACTTGAATTCCATAGAAAGGTATTTGAAAATGCTTTGAACGAAACGATCAGAGAAAAGAAAACCCAAACACGTGAAGAATAAGACAAATGTAGGTATTTGGGCGATTGGCATTTGGATTTCTGTAGGTTTGTGATGACGATGAGTGTTGTGAAAAATTATCATGGGATAAGAATTAATTTTCGAATGACTTGAAGACTTCGATTTAGAATCAATCATGTTGAAGAGAATCTTTCAATAAATACAAGTCAACAAAAAGGTCAAACACATAAAAAAGAAGCCTTTAAAATAATTTACATCATCGAAACACATGGTAGTGTATTGGTGCTCGTATTGTTAGTTTTACGCTTATGTCAGTAGGCGTCAACGTCAAAGTGAGGAAGAAGTGCTTTCCTGTTGCAAATACATTATGTATCAAATACTTTGGTTTTAGAATTTTACTCGCTTGCATACGATGGCTTATAATTACAGACTAGGTACACGTTTCTTCTAAATGAGTAAAATTCACATTGATTCATCATTTCAAAGATTCATCATACGACAGAAACCTTCAGAAATCTTTTGACATTGCATTGGAGTGTTCCAAGTAATGTGTAGTCGTGGTCATTCCAGGTTGGATTCGAAGAATCGAAGGGCCTGAATTTTATTTTATATTCGGAGACACAATCGGGAAAGGATCTAGCAATCTCTTGGTATTGACGTCGAATTTGCATATCAATTTCGTGTGTTGGTTGCGATCGATTTATAAAGGTGCGGTCCACTTTCAGTCATTGTATGGTTATAAAAAATATATGGACACTACCATGGCGTCTTTTTTAAAATTTTGGTATGTACAGCTTATCAAAATTCTAAAGTGATATAACACTTTGGCCAAATTTGCCAGAATAAAAAGCAATGCATACTTTTTCATAACAACAACCAATTAAAAACCAACAATTTTTTATTTTATTTATTTTTTTATTAGTAAATATTCGAACTGCATCAATATATACGATGTTGTTGAATCGTTTTCAAATTTCTTTGATTACTCTTTAAATACCGACTGCACTGGGTCTTCAAGTACTTCTTTCTTAGGGTAAACGTGCTTTCGAAATCGCTCGATGCACATTTATAAAAACGCGATAATCAGGGTATCATCCAGCATTTGGGTACCTTTCTCGGTACATTCATCAGAAGAATCTTCTTGTGAACAACATTTTCTCGAAAACACGACTCGTAACTTGGAGGGTAGGTTCATAGTAGCTCAGCCTTTTAATCACAATATAACAAAATTAGGCAGCTCCAAGGAGCAAGCAATCAAACGGCTATCTTATTTAAAGAGAAAACTATATCACGATAACGACTCGAACTTACAATTAAATATCTATATCCCTCGGGCACATGACACTAATCGGAAATCTCGATGACGATGACGTAAATGATGCTTACTATTTACCATATCATGGAGTTTAGAAATTATCAACTAAACTTAGGGTGGTATTTGACGGATCATCAAAGACAACAACAGGAGTATCTTTCAACGACACCTTGATGGTAGGACGTAAATGTCAAGATCTTTTATGTAACATTGTACCTCGTTTTCGCACTGACAACATCGTTTTAATGGCCGACATCAAAAAAATATTTCGTCAGGTCTTAGTGAGAAAAGAACATAGACTATATTAGAGAATTCTATTTAAATCTAATTCATCTGAACCCGTTGATGTTTATGAGATGAATACAATAACATATGGTCTTAGTGCCTCTCCACATTTATCTACTCGTTGTCTCGTTAAACTTCTCGAAGACTCAAATGAGGAGATAAAAACTCAAGGTCTGAGATGGCGTCCTTCAAAGGATGCATACCATTTCACTACATCGCAAACTTCACGTAATCTCACAAAATGAATCGTTTTATCAGAAATCTCGAAGCTCTTCGACCCGTTAGGTTCGCTTGGTCCTACAGTTATAAATGCCAAACTACCTATGCAGAATCTTTGGAAAGTGAAATGTTCATAGGACGAGCCTTTATCTGAAAGCTTGTCAAATCAATGGACCGCATACCAAACATATGTTCTCATATTCTTCTAACTTTGTTATCCCTTGTCCCGTTATGGATTTCCCAACGTATTCTCGTCTCGAACTCTACGGCTTTAGCCAGCGAACAAGCTAACGGAGCATGTGTGTATGCCCGAGCTTTTAACCAAAATAGTCTCGTCTCGTCTCATTTGCTGTATTCTAAATCTCGTGCGGCGCCAATCAAACGTTCCTTCTTACCTCGTCTCGAACTATGTGGTGCACTTACTCGCGTTGTTAATTAAGGGTGTCAGGGACTCCTTGCATTTGGCTATTGATGACATAATTTGCTGGTCTGATTCTACAATCGTGCTCGCGTGGATTTCTGGCGATACTCGTTGGTGGAAAACATTTGTTTCAAATGCAGTAAACTAACTCGTAGCTACTTGTAGTCCATCTATTTTTGGCATCACATCTCAACTGACCAGAACCCAGCCGATATACTTACACGTCCAAATGATTCAACCATTGCGACAAATTCATTATGGTTGCATGTGCCCACTTTTCTTCTCTCCTCGACATTTTACTACTCGGCCTGTGAAAATAATTGTTCGGATTTTGACAATGAGATAAGTCAATAAAGAACTCCGACCAACGAAACAAATTCTCGTTCTTATAGAAGTGGATCATGCCTCGATTCTCGATTAATTAATGAATAACTACTCGGACTACTCGCGCATCGTTTACATTCTCGCTTATGTCCGTCTTAATCGTCATTGCATTAATCACCTCCTAAGCTGGAGTCATCACTTACCGTTCTCATTAAATACGTCCAGGCCAAACATTTTGCATGTGAAGTCGATCTGCTAAGGACAAAACGCATATTCAGTATGTTATTCAAATCACTTAGTCTAACTTGGACGACCATGAAGTCCTCAGGGTGGGCGGTAAAGTACCCGGTCGACATCCGATATTACTAACATCAAACGATCGGTTCACGGTATTACTTTTTGAAGCGGATGTTAAAAGATTACTTCACGCCGGCCCTCAATATCTTCTTGCATCGATTTGTTTAAAATTCTGGCCTCTAAACGGGAGAGGCTTAGCTCGAAAAATATCCGAACCTGTATTGTCTGCTTTCATGTAAAACCTCCTAAAGCGTACCAACTTATGTCCGATTTACCGGAGAATCGAATACGACAGAACAGAGCATTTAAGATATACGGAATTGATTACAGATGGTCAATTTACCATTCTACAATCAAAAGGCAGAGAACAACGAAAGCATACGTTGCTTTATTTTTGTGTCTAACAACAAAAGTGAAACATCTTGATCTGGTGAGTGAGCTTACAACTAAAGTCTTCCTAGCTGCATTAAGACGTTTTATCTTAAGACGCGGACGCTGTTCTTGCATATACAGCAATAATGCCTCGAATTTTGTTGGGGCAAAAGGAGTAGTGTAAGTAAGTGTCCGTAGCTTAGTGGTTAGGTGTGTTGGCTGCTAAGCAGAACGCACAAGTAGCACAAAATGGTATTAAATCGGTTGCACATTTCTTAAATCATTCTTATTTTGTTCTTAAATGGGTCTCACCGCTTCTTTACTTCTTAATTCGGTAATTTTTCCTACTTAAATCGTCTATTTCTATGAATTCTTAATTCGTTCTGCTTGTTCCTTCTTAAAGAATTCTTAAAAGGTTCTTAAATCGGTATTTCTTATAAAGGTTTGTTTAGAGCTCCTTAAATCCTTCTTTAAGATTACTATTTCCAGGAGTCCATTTTCATTACATTCTTAGAGTTCACAGAAAATTTTTCGCAAGTGTGCTCGTGTAAATACAAATTGATTTGCTTGCTTAAAAGACATTAAAGTAACTTTTAGAAGGCCTAGTTATTATGTAACCGAGCAAAAGTGAAGGCGAGGCGGCGCATTAAAGAATTGAGAAGGACTTTGTAAATCGAGAAAATATACCAACAACAAGCCAAACTGTTGAAGAAGAAAAAACAAATCAAAACAAATACTATTAAAATAGATGAGAATCAAGGAAACAAAAACTAGATGCAGAATTCACTGATAATTTCTTTTTTTTGTCTGAGAATTTTGTAAGAAGGAGTTAAGAGTGCGAAAAGAAGTGTTTAAGAAGACGCTAAGAAGTATATAAGAAGGAAAATATTCCATTTTAAAACCTCAATAAGAACCAAATAATCTTCTTAATTCGTTCTATCGGACCGCCCACTTTCGCCTTTTATGTACTTAAAAGGTACTTAAAGAAGTCTTAAAGAAGCGGGATAAGAGCTTATAATACTTCTTAAAGCCTTCTTTAAGTAATTTTGTGCTACTTGTGCGTCGTGGGTTCGAATCCTACTCGAGCCCAAAGTTTTTATTTCATCTTTCACGGACACTGCCTCTTGCGAAGAACTGACAAAACTTCCAAGAGTATCATCTGTCATGAAAAAAGTGCTTCTCAACTTTACCGTTCGGAATCGGCGTAAAATTGTAGGTCCCCTCAATTCTTCACACGCACCTAGAGAATTGTTGATGAGAGTAAGCCACTTAGGCCTTGGCTCTTCAAGAGCTGTCACGCCACTCTAGTTAAAAGGAGTAGTGCCCCTAGCTTAGAGGTTAGGTGCATTGGTTGCTAAGCAGAAGGTCGTCGATTCGAGTCCTACTTGTGCCCATAGTTTTTAACTCATCTTACACGGGCACTGCCTCTTGAGAAGAACTGACAAAACTTCCAAGAGTATCATCTGTCATGAAAAGGTGCTTCTCAACTTTGCCGTTCGGAATCGGCGTTAAATTGTAGGTCCCCTCAATTCTTCACACGCACCCAGAGAATTGTTGATAAAAGTAAGCAACTTAGGCCTTCGCTCTTCAAGAGCTGTCACGCCACTCTATTTTATAAAAGATAACTCAAGGCCTTGTTGAACTTACTTCTCACTACGAAAAATAAGGAAGAAATTCAAAAATTTATTCAAATTGAAGAAATGGAATGGAGATTCATTGCTGTGGCTTGTGGAGGGCTGGCAACAAATCAACTAAGCACCACTTGCGTCTTATTCTCAAGACACACACCATTAGTTCAAAGAGTTCAACACATTACTCCACCAGATTTAAGCATGTTTGAATTCTCGGCCTCTTACGCCATTAAAGACGGCACATTTTCTTATAGTCGAATCATTGATGGCTATTCCTGAACCAGACTATTAAAACACAAATCTTTATCGACTTTCAGATAGTTCAACAATGCATTCAACATTTTTGGAAGCGCTGGTTATAAGAGTATTCATCTACACTATATCTATACGATCAAAATGGCAATGCCCGCAAAAAATCTATAAATTGGAGTTATGGTACTCATCCGCGATGAAAATCGCCCACCTGTACAATGGAATATGGGTGGAATATCCGAAGTTTTCCTCGGATCTGATTATCTTGTACGAACTATCAGAGTTAAAACTACTACTGGATTTATAAATAAAGCCGTACATATAAGCTATGCAAACATCCACTGCAAAGGTATACTGATGAAATTTATTTCAACAATAATTTGGTGGGCGGAATTTTCAGGCGGCAACCCTACTTATATACATTCTTTTTATTATCTTTAGTGTACTCTCTTTTTTATGGAAAATGTTACATTTGAATTTAATATACCAGAAGTGCGTTTTTGCTCTGACTATAGTTGACTATAGTTGACTATTTCTCGTTTTTGCACGCCAATAGTTACGTTTCGTAACCACAATTGTCGTTTTTGCGGTCAATGTTAAAGTGTCAAATTGTAACTATTTCTAACTATTCCCAACTCTACTCAGGAGATGAGTTGAAAATAGTTGATGTGTCAAAGTCTTTTTTTTTCTGTTTAATGGTGTTTTTAATGACTCAAAAAAAAAAAAACATTCTGTTCGTGAATTTTTTACCGTCGTAGTTGTCCGTATCCGTGCCGCAGCAAATTTAATTCCAATCAAAAGATTTCTGTTCGTCTTCAATTAAAAATATTTAATTTCAAAAATATAAAGAAAATAAGATTCCCCTTACAAATTTTGAAGCTTCACGAGTCAAACTGAAAATCCTCAGTCACTACGAGGAGATACACACCAAGGAAATGATCGCATTTCCAAGTGGCTTAAAATTCAGCACCAATTTCAAGAATCATTCTCTTACCGGTCCTTGTCTTTAGAAAACTAACCTTAATTTAAACGACGCCGTGCCTATGCCTGTTGATGCTGCCATTTTTTAAGTGCTTGTCTTACAAAAAAAAAAAAAAT
>CAKKXW010000003.1:49693331-49706762 GCA_920937365.1 Sphaerophoria rueppellii
GAATTTAAGGCAACAAAAATTGTTATGATCAAAAGAAAAGAAAAATGTAACCTCAAAAGATTTGTTTTTTTTTTCTTGTTTGACAGATCAACCAAACCTAACTAAAAAGCGTTTTTGGATGATTTCAACTATTTCTAACTATTTCAACTATGACACATTAACCATTTTCTTTTTGACATAAAAACTATAGTCAACTATCGTCAGCGCAAAAACGCACTTCAGGCAGTCCATTTCAAGTTTTCGAAGAAATGTCATGCGATTTATTTGAATAAAGTTATAACTGTTACTTCTTACTGAACTAAATTAAATTGAATTCAATTTGTAAACAAAAGTTCCTTTATTGACCACAACAAATAGTTTAAATTCAAAATAAAAAAGAAAAACACAAACGCGAATTACTTTTTTAAAAAGATGAATTTTATTTGTATGCATTTCGGGTTGACATGCGAGCAATTAAAAGTCGTTACTAACAAAACAATTTTTGTACTTTTTGTAGGAAAGAGACAAAAATAAAAACAATTGAAAAAAATTACAACAAAGCAAAACATAAACAAAATGCATTAAAGCTTTACATTTACATGAAATTCTATACGAGGTCAAATAAAGGAGACAGAATATTTCCGTTGTCTGCATTCATCACATTCTTTGTCTTAGAAATTAGAAGTGATTCATACGCGTCAAGTTTTCTTGGATTTTGTACAATTTTTAGCAAACGGACGCTCTCTTCGAATGGGCCAATGTTATGTGGGGGTTCATTGTTGTTACATGAAGCGAAGACGTGTGCAGCGACAGAAGAACGATTAACTTGTTTGTTTTTTATGCAGTTAATATGTTCTTTGAATCTTGTTTTGATGCTCCGTTTCGTTTGGCCTATGTATTTTTTGTTGCAATTCTCACAGCTGATTTCATATATGCCACTTTTCTCATTTGTTGGTGTTTCGTCTTTGGTTGAGCCGAGAATTTGTTTAAGTTTTTTGTTGTTGTTGTAAACTATGTGTATGTTTTCTTTTTCTAATGTTTTCCTTAAATGGTTTGTTATTGTCGGTACAGTGCACAACATATACTTAACCTTTTTAACAACAGATATGAAAGCATAAAATTCACTGTAGAAGAAGAAGATGACCATCGTTGTTTACCTTTTTTAGATGTTTTATGCAAAAATCGAGACAATAAACTTGAGTTTGAAGTTTACAGGAAAGCTACAGCAACAGATCGATACATTCCCAATGATTCATTTTGTTCTTATCAACATAAAATTGCTTCATTTCATTCTATGGCATATAGATTGTGTAAGCTACCACTTTCAGTCTCAAGCTTTAAGAAAGAATTTGATTTCATAGTCCATTTAGCAAATATGAATGGATTTGAGAAAGAAATAATTGAAAAAATAGTAAAAAAGCAATCCAATAACATAAGAAAAAATAACATAACAACACTCTTCAGTCAAAATGAAACAACAACAAAATATCGTACATCATTTTCATACATACCGACAAACTTGACGCGTATGAATCACTTCTAATTTCTAAGACAAAGAATGTGATGAATGCAGACAACGGAAATATTCTGTCTCCTTTATTTGACCTCGTATAGAATTTCATGTAAATGTAAAGCTTTAATGCATTCTGTTTATGTTTTGCTTTGTTGTAATTTTTTTCAATTGTTTTTATTTTTGTCTCTTTCCTCTTACTTAGTTTAAAATAAATAGAGTGGCGCGACAGCTCTTGAAGAGCCAAGGCCTAAGTGACTTACCCTCATCAACAATTCTCTCTGGGTGCGTATGAAGAATTGAGGGGACCTTCAATTTAACGCCGATTCCGAACGGCAAAGTTGAGAAGCACTTTTTCATGACAGATGATACTCTTGGAAGTTTTGTCAGCTCTTCGCAAGAGGCAGTGTCCGTGAAAGATGAAATAAAAACTTTGGGCACGAGTAGGATTCGAACCCACGACTTTCGGCTTAGCAGTCAACGCACCTAACCACTGAGCTACGGACACTACACTCTTACTTAGTTTGCAAGTACAAAAATTGTTTTGTTAGTAACGACTGTTAATTGCTGATGATGGGCTGCATGTCAACCCGAAATGCATACAAATAAAATTCATCTTTTTAAAAAAGTAATTCGCGTTTGTGTTTTTCTTTTTTATTTTGAATTTTAACTATTTGTTGTGGTCAATAAAGGAACTTTTGTTTACAAATTGAATTCAATAATCTCGACCACAATATCGGTTCATTTCTTTTAAGATTAAATTAGAAAGTTTTTCGTTAAATTAAATTGTTTTCATTTTTAAAGTAGTCGGAATTTTACAGATGAACCAATACTTAAACAGGTTATTTGGCAAAGAACGATCTTCCATTAGCACAACATCCTCCAACATCGATTGCCAAATCGATTGATTTAGTGTATTTGAACTCATGAAATGACTTTAATTGTAAAATATATTATTCAGTATACCTCCTGCGTTTGAAGCTACTTAAAACTGGAGTCGTTCTTTATTCTTTCCATCTTGGACGTAAGGCTAATGAGCAGTGGCTTTTGTCATCTTCGGTTGAAAGACTTTGGTGTTGTCCAACCAAAAGCTGAGTGTGTGTAAGTGGCGATAAGTCAAAAGGATCATCTGCAACATAAGTAAGAGGTCTGTTATTTACCACATTTTCAACTTGGTGACGTGAAATAACGCCCGACGAAATAAGGCCCAATAGGGCCCCATTTCTTATGGAAATAAGACCCTTACCAGAGTTGCGGTCTTATTTCCATTGCAAGTACGAAATAAAGCCCGTAGGGCCTTATTTCGTTTTTCTGTTTTAGTATTTAGTTAAGCCTCGATTTTTTTGATTAGTTGCAAAGCCTTCATAGTCGAGTCTTAAAAAAATTTAACTCTCAATAAACTGAGTTATAAAATACAATTCTAAACAAGTTTTCAAAGGTAAATCAATTTTGAAGCCGACTTAAAAACACCCACAAGTCGTGTTGAACCCCTCTACATTGAAATTCAATTCTTGCAAGTCCTTGGAAGATTTCTTGAAGGTGGCAACCAAACCACACTTGCTGCTCCTCTACGAGCAGTGAGTGTCGTGACTCCTCCAGTTCTTGAGCGCGTCAACTCCATGGGACTCGTGCTGTGGCGAGAGTCCTTAAAGATCTCAATAAACATAAATCCGCTAGTCCGGATGGTATCCCCGCTATTATTCTGAAGAGGTGTTCCTCCACGCTGGCAAAATCTCTGCGTAAGCTTTTCCATCTATCAAATTCTTCTGGGCTCGTTCCGAGCAGTTGGAAAACAGCATTTGTCTAGCCAATCCCAAAAAACGGCGAGTCTTCTTCTCTCTCCAATTATCGTCTTATTGCTCTTACGTCCCTTCTTTCTAAGGTCATAGAAACGCTGATAAGCTTTCAGCTCAAGAAATATCTCGAAGACCGAAAGCTTCTTTATGACCGGCAATACGGCTTTCGCAGCAACAGGTCCACTGGTGATCTAGTGGTTTATCTCAGCGAAAAGTGGAACAAATCTTTACATCGTTTTGGAGAAAGTAAGATTGTTGCACTTGATATTTCAAAGGCATTTGATAAAGCTTGGCATCTTGCTCTTTTATCGAAAATGTGTTCTTTGAATTCGAAATTTTCTGTTGAACCGTTCAATACAAGTTGTATTGGACGGATTCAAGTCTGAAACCCATAATATAAATGCTGGTATGCCTCAGGGCTCTGTTTTATCTCCGACACTCTTTCTCATTTTTAAAAATGATCTCCTGTCTGTAACTTCCAATCCAATTAATTGTTTCGCTGACGATAATACCCTTAGCTTTTCATATTCGTTTTTAGACTCACATCTCTCCTCTTCGGATGTGGAACTGCAACGGTGCATCTGGCTATTATCTACTTTAAAACCTATATTCGTCCAAAGCTTGAGTACAATTCCCATCTTTGGGCTGGTGCTCCAGTAACTTACTTAAGCTTCTTGGATGGTATACAAAGAAGAGCCGTAAGAATGATCGTTGATAGAGACATCACTGATTCATTCACTCCTTTAGACCACCGTCGTAACTCTGTAACGTTTCGTGCCTCTCTATCTATTTCATCGTTACTTCTACGGTAAGTGCTGTAGAAAAATAGCCAGTTGCATTCCTCCCCTTAAACAATTCAACCATACCCGCGCTTCCAGGAATGCCCATCAGTTTACCCTCGAGCCCATCTTCGAACGTACTCTTAAGTATATATAGGTAATCGTTCTTTAGCCGTACTACGCGAATGTGGAAGTCCCTTGCACACTACTCTGTACACCGACACTTACTTTAAGCCCCTTAGTTCATGCATTATGATTTGAACACCCTATATCTTCTCCAAAGTCATTTCTGGAAAATTCCACTCTGCTCATGAAAATTTAAAATCAAACCTATGTTTTCTAATTTATGATGGTTTTGAAACATAAAATTATTATAATCGGCTAATTACAAAAACAAAATGCTCTTATAGTTGCCCATCACGTGAAACAATTAATCAAATTGCACCAATATTACATGCATCCCCCCTTATTTGTCATAACATGTTTATACTTAACATTGGCTGTGCAAATTATATCCTGATGATAACAAATCCCTGATCGGGATGTAACGTGAATGAATGTATTATAATTCGCCAGTCCTTGTTATGGGTTCAAACAAATTGTAGTACTAGTGAATTCTGTTATCTTGAAATCAACTGAAAACTGAGGTTCGTTTGAAAATATTCATAGAATAGGTGCATGTGATGTGATGGGTGTGGTTTAAATTAACGAAAGTTTATCTAATTTGTTTTGATATTTTCATATGGCATTGTTGCTTAATTCAAAAATTATATCCCAGATTTTTGGATGGAATAAAACTGACCCTGTGGATATTTCTTTGCAAAAACTGTAACAAGTAACGAAATAAAAACGCGTGTGGGACAATCCACAATAATTTCCAACAAAAAAAATAACGCAAACTAAAATTCATAAAAACGATAAATAGTAATTTTATAAACGCTTCCACCATAGTCGTTATTATTCATGAATTAATAAAACTGAGTTTGTTTTTGAAAACTGATGAAAATATTGACAAATATGTGCCCAAAGCAACCCACCTGTTCCAAGTGCAATATTCTGTTATTAATTTCATAATTTGGCTATTCTATTTATGATAATTGTAAATGCTTGTTTAAAATTAACATAGTGCTGGCCTATTCAATTCAATATGTGGCCTTCTCAATTCAATATGTATGCTTATCCTATAGGCGCCATTACGATTTGACGCACATATTTTGCACGCCAACATTTCGCCAAAAAATTCAACTAAACTGATTTACATTTCAATAAATATAATTTTTAACAGAAATCAATTAAAATATTTTAAACGAAAATTTAGTAATCGAGTATAAATAAGAATTATTATATTCATTAGATTAAAATCCCAATGGATACAAGATGCTTTCTAGCAATAATCGAGAATATTGTAATGAGCCTAATGCAGTGTTATTTAAACCATAAATTAATAAATTCACTCGTAGTAGTAAAATATATTAAATTAAATAAGTGGACTGAATGCATATTTCAATAACGCAATTTTCGCTCGGTAAAATATGCGGTTAGTGGGGGAAAATTTCGTTATTGTTAAAGTGTTAATTGCTTCTTTGAAATATGTTAAAAATATGTATTGTAAATTTTCCTGTTTGCAAATTTATAAGCGGGTAAAAAAAATCATTTTAATACGTTTTTTTATTCAATCAACAGATGTTGTGGTAGATTGGCTTAGAATAGATTGAACTAATTTGAAAAATTAATTAAAAAAAACTGCATGTCTATCACGAACGTGGATACTTGCCAATATTTGATTGAACCGTGAAAGGGTAGATTATAAGGATGATTGCATTAAATTTTTTGTTTGTTTTATTGAATCCCAATAAAATGTTAGTCATTATTCAAGATATTAGACAGATGAGTTACCGTATCTGTCACCAACTATCTTGTAAAACATTTTCATTGAATAAAATACTAGCTGACCCGACAAATGTTGTTTCATCAACGGAAAAAATATTTGGAGTGTGAATCGGTCTAAATATGTTTAAGAAGAATTTACTACAAAATATTAGGGAATAATAATTGGTTACTTGCTTACTTAATCATCTCCCAATCCATGAAGGATCTCAGTCTGATACACTGTAGCCTTCCATTGGGTATGGTCCCTCGCATGCACTCTCCAATCGCCAAAACAAAGTGCTCTGGCATCCGCAATCACTTGGTTTTTGTACCGTAGATTCGATTTCCTTGTCGTCTCAAACCTGGGAGTTGCGAAGAGAAGATGTTCTTGGCTGGAGCGTTGTCGTCCATTCGTTCGATATGGCCGAGCCAATGTAGTCGTCTTTTCTTGGCTTTCTGGACTACATACACCTCTTGGTACAACTCGTACAGTTTGCGGTTGAACATCTTCTCCATTCACCATCGTCACATATGGGACCAAAAATCCGGCGAAGAATTTTTCCTTCGAAAGTGCCTTCGGCGCCGTGGAGTAGAATTGAAAAAAAAAAAACAAAGTTTTGTATAGCAGACACTTTGTCTTTCGAGTGATGAGTTTTGAACCCAGTTGTTTTTCCAAACGGAAGTAGCAGCAGTTCGCTAGGGTAGTTCTTCGTCGAATCTTCACTAAGGTGTAGTTTGTAGGATTTATGTTTGTTCCAAGGTAGGTAAATTCCTTACCTCACTCGAAATCGCGGCTACCAATAGTGATGTTTTCTCCTAAGCGGTGGACAGATCTTGTTTCGTTTGTAGATGGCATGCACTGTTTTGTCCTCATTCACTTCAAGAACAACGAGTTTCGCCTGTTATGCAATCACTGTGAAGGATTCAAGCACAGCTCTATGTTGAAGAGATCACATGACAGTGCATCTCCTAGCCTAAACCCTGCTCAGCGCATGTTTGAAATGAAACTAATGAGCTGTAACCCATTTGCACATTGCACTACGTACTGTCAAGCCTCATGCGGCACAGCCGAATCAGTTTGATCAGGATCCCGAATTCAGAAATCGCCATCGTAAGTTCTTGGTGGTGGATGTTATAATATATCGGCAGCTTTGAAGTCGATGAAAAAGTGGTGGGTTTCAACTTGAAATTGGTTGGTCTTTTCCAGGATATGCCTCAGTTTTAATCAATGTTGCCGGACAAAAACATTCGAAGGTAGTACCGATGCGAAAAAAAGGGAGTATTTTCGACTAAATAGTTGTACCGTTTTTTTTTTTTGCAAAATTAGTGTTTGTGCACATATTGTGCGGTGGCGATGGCGGTTTCATGAACTTAGAATGTCGTCCTTTTTCAGCATTTCATTTGATAACTCAACATTGCTGGCTCTTGCAGTAGGAGATTTAAGTGCTGAATATAAGGACTCCACATCATATCTATTTGTTTTTGAACCTCCAGCAATAACAGAAACATTTACATCTTTTTTGCCTTTAGGGCCGTGTGCGAATTCGATGAATTGTGGTTAAAAATGGATGAATTTTTAACCACTACTGTCATATTTTAACCCGCTCCGCAGCAAGTCTAATTTTTAACACATTTTATTCAATGCGAAGTTTCAAAATTTAACCAAATGTCAAGTTTTAACCACATTTTAACCCAATTCGCAGACGGCCTTAGCGTCAAAGGAATCTTTTTTCACTAAAAATCTACATAAATATATCAAATTAATGTACTTTGAATTAAGTAAACTAAAGATATTTTCACCATCAATTTAACAATACTTTTCATTTTATTGAAAAGTTACAAATTGCTGGATTCAAAACGCGAAAAAGAAACAACCACTAAACCACAATCTTTGAGTAACAATAGGTTTGTTCGATGTCTACTCTGGATCGCTCTGTAGCGCCCTGATTTCGCACTAAGGTGTTCGATGCCACTCTTTTTTCGCCCCGGTGCGTTCCCACCGTGTTCGATGTGTATTCAGTGCTCGCACTGGGAGCGCTCTTAATCACCCCATGTTTTTTTTCGGGGCAATAATTTTGGAGCTGTTCGAATCAGCTGTTGCTATACAACAAAGGGAAAAAACAGGGCACTACCAATGCGTCCCATGTGCACTGATCACTTATACCAAGATTGGAAACCTTGCTGTCAAAATGACATTTGCCTACAAGCTAGGGGAGCAGGTTAGCTGTAAGAGTATGCGTGTAATACAAACTTAAAGACACAGGTTAGCTGTAAGAGTATGCGTTTTATTGTTATAATGATACAATTGCCTACATAATAAAGCAAGTTTGCTGCAAGAGTATGTGTGTATGAAAAAAAAAATAACTTTTGCGGTATTTGGAGGGTAAAACGTAGGTAGGTTTCCAATCTTGTTATAAAGTGATCACTGCCCATGTGAAATCAAACCCAGAGACATTTTTCAGTATTTTGACAGCTCCGTTTAGGTTAATGACAAGCACTGGAGCGCCCCGGGGCTGGTTACATCGAACGAAGCTATTGTAATAAATAACGAACGGCAAACGGTGTTGGTGTGTGGTCTGTTTTTCACATACACAACGAAAAACAGAAGAAGGAAGACAATAATGAGGGAAATTCCCTTTTCAAAGACAGTTTTGAAGGCAAAAAAGCTGCCGAATTTGCAATAAATGTAAAGTGAATTGAATTTATTCAGGTTGACATTACACTTTCACTAGAAGTGGAAGATATTTTAGGGCTTTCAAAAAATAGGAGTACAAATGTGAAAGGAGGAGTACGGGAGTACGGTAGTGCTGAAAGGAGTACAATACTCCGAAGGGAGTACTTTCGGCAACACTGGTTTTAATGTTTGGTCAATCGTTGTTCTGCCTGGTCTAAAGCCACACTGGTACGTACCAATAATTATTGTGTTGCAGAACGGTTTGAGACGCTCACACAGTACGTAGGAAGATTTTGTATGCAACATGAAGCAGGGATATTCCTCGGTAGTTTTTGCATGACATAGGATCGCCTTTTTTGTAGATGGGGCATAATGGGGCTTATCGACCAGTCAGTGGGCATGCATACTTCCTCCAACATTTTTTTGATGAATTGGTGCATGCGATTCATCAAAACACCTCCTCCATATTTAAAAAGGTATTCCGCAGGTATGCCATCCAACCCGGCAGACTTCTTATTTTTAAGCTTTTGGATGGCTCTTCTTACCTCTTCAGTGCTGGGGGCTGGGACTGGGTTTCATTAACTGGCCTTGCTTCTCCTACTTCATTGGCTCGGTCGACATTATGCGCGTTCAGCAGCTGTTGAATCTACAATTCCCTGTGCTTCCTAGTCTAGGTTTCCTTCACTGTTTCGAAGAGCTTGTGTCCCGGTTCGGAAACCAGAAGCTAATTGCTTCGACCTTTTAAAGAAACGTCGGGTGTTGTTCTTGGCCCGAGATTCTTCAAGATGATTGATTCATAGTCCGTTATCGTTACGGGTCTGGTTGCAAGTTGTATCTAGTGATATAACCAGTACTCGATATTTACCGCTTATAGACAAAGATAAAACTTGGGTATGAAGGAAAAGATACAGAATGCGTCCCAGATCGTACGACAACAATAAATGTATCCTCACACTGAAATCGTTATTACGGGCGATTAAAATGTACACAATATTCTTCGTGGCTTCTCCATTCATGCCAGACAACACCAGAAGGAATGTATGCTGAGATTTTTTCTGACTTTAAGCACCTTACTCAGCTTGTCACCAAGCGGAATATACTCTTGACTTGTTTATTATCTCTGACCCTGATAAATACACTATCAATGTATCAACTCCTCTAGGCAGGTCAGACCATAGTATTATATCTGCAATATATCGGAGTAAGAACTCCGAAGAGAACCGTATGGCAATACGAGAAAGCCAACTGGGACCGCCTCAATAACTTCTTCCGGATCTTTGACTTTTCACTATGCTTCCTTGATAGTGACGTAGACTCCTGAGCAGATATGATTACTAATATGATTATTTTGGGAATGAAAACTTTTATCCCGAATAGGGTTATAAAAGCATCAAACCCAAGGAAAAGTCATGGTATGATTCAAGCTGTAAAGAGATTATCAGGGAAAAAGAGGTAATGTTCCGGTGTTTTACAGCCAACCCAACTGAGGAATACCGGAACAAGTTTAAACAAGCCAGGAAGGCCTGCAATACCCATATTCGACGTACCAAATTTTTACATGACGAAAAATTTAATCAAGCAATCCTGAAATGTCCCAAAGGCAGTAAGAATTTTTGGTCATTGGTAGAAAATATGAAGAATTCTTCTTCTTCCTCGGTCCCTACGCTCGTTGGCAATGACACTCAAGTTGTTAGCTCTCTCATGAAAGCTAACCTTTTTGCTAGCCACTTCGCCGCCAATTCTTTGCTGCAAGAGAGTTTCATGACTCCTCCAATTCTCAATGATTCCATGGGACAAATCTTCTTCTACACTCGCGCTGTGGTGAGAGTCCTTAAACATAAATCCGCTGGTCCGGATGGTATCCCCACCATTATTCTGAAGAGGTGTTCTTAGACGCTAGCAAAACCCTAGCGTAAGCTTGTCCATCTATCCCATACTTCTCGGCTCGTTCCGAGTAGCTGGAAAACAGCATTTGTCCAACCAATTCCAAAATAAGGTGAATCTTCTTCTCCCTATTATATCATCCGATTGCACTTACGTCCCTTCTTTCTAAGGTCATGGAAACGCTCATAAACTATCAGCTTACGAAATATGTTACTCGAAGTACGAAAGCTTCTTAATGACCGGCAGTACGGCTTTCGCAGCAACAGGTCCATAGGCCTGATGGCCTGATTATCTCACCGAAAGTGGAACAAATTTTTACATCGTTTTGGAGAAAGTAAGATTGTTGCACTTGAAATGTCAAAGGCATTTGATAAAGTCTGGCATCTTGCTCTTCTATCGAAAATTCGTGCCTTCGGTATCGATGAATCCCTTCTTCGTTGGATTAGAAACTTTCTTTCGAACCGTTCAATACAAGTTGTATTGGACGGATTCAAGTCTGAAATCCACAACATAAAATCTGGTGTGCCCCAGGGCTCCGTTTTGTCTCCGACCCTCTTTCTCATTTTCATTAATGATCTCTTGTCTGTTACTTCTTATCCAATAAATTGTTTCGCTGACGATAGCCCCTTAGCTTTTCGCATTCGTTTTCAGACTCACATCTCTCCCCTTTACATGCGGAACTGCAGTGGAAAAATATGATGCGCTCTGACTTCAACAGCATTGTACAATGGGGAATACAAAAACGTGTAGAGTTTAATGAAAAACTCAATGCTGTCTTGTATCGTCAAAGCGAGGTATACCTCCCCTGCCACTGTCCATGAGTGGCACTTGCATCAATGAAACCGAACGATTCTCTGTATGTGCATTACGGACCACCTTTTATGGAATGAACACATAATTGCAATGTCGCCAAAAAAGCCGCAAGATGTTTAGGTTTCTTAAGAGGATGCAAGAATTTTGTTTACCTTTCTGATCTGGCTATAATCTACAAAACGTACATACGTCCTAAGCTTGAGTATAACTGACATGTCTGTGCTGGTGCTCCAGTGACTTACTCAAGTCTTCTGGACAGTATCAAAAAAGAGCATTCAAGATGATTGGCGATCATACCATCGTTGAGTCATTTACATCTCTCGAACATCGCCGTAATGTCTCATACCTCACCTTATTTTATCGTTACTTCAACTGTATATGCTCTAATAAAATAGCCAGTTGCCTTCTTCGAGATAAAATATTCCACCGTAATACCCGCGCCTCCAGGAATGTCCATCAATTCACCCTTGAGCCCAACCTCGGACGTACTGTCATGTAAAGAGAATCGTTTTCTGTCTTCCCCAGCCATTGCAATATTCAAACCAATGTTCACCCACATCTCCTTTAATATCCTCTATCCTGTCCCTGATACTCGGACTGTGCTCTTGGCATATAAAGGGTAATGAAAAAAGGATTTGAGTGCGCGTTAGTTATAAAAAAAATGGTAGAAAATTGTAAAAAACTAAGAGACTTGCTTGAAAAAAAATTTATTTTTGTATTTTAACCAATCACGACAATCCGCAAAAAGGCCCAATTCCGCAACATTTGTATTTGTATTTGTATTTTCATAAAAATTACTAGATGCAGCAAGATTCAATCTTTTATAGCATCAAAAATTCATAACCAAGTTGTAAATATTACAATACATAATAAGTAATAACTAATGAAAATGATAATAATTACAAAAGAAAATAAAATAATAAGAAAAAGTATTTCAAAAATTGTATAAACAATCTGGGCAAACAGAGAAAAATGAAGATTAAGGTAGGCAGGTAGAAATGGCTGTCCTACTTCGCGCAGGACACAATTAGCGCTGAGTTTTGGTACCAAACCTCGTGAGACTCTAAATGGATTTGAAAGTGGGTTCTGGATTATGTATGTTCGGCACACACATTCCTATATATGAATTGGTGCCATTTATAAGGGAGAAATAAAGAGGGGCGGGAGGCGCTAAAGCCACTTTGTATTATTGAGGTAAGAGATCAAATCTTTGATCTTGAAATCTGCGAGTTCCTCAATGCCGTTGAAGAATTCTTTACCTAAATGGAGTGCTCTTTTCCTAGCCAGGGCTGGACAATGGCATAGAAAGTGTGGGACCGTTTCTTTTTCTTCCTGGTTCTCACAGCTACGGCAGAAAGAGTTATGTGGCATACCCAATTTTGCCGCATGCTCCCCTACAGGCCAATGCCCTGTGCAGGTAGCGACAATCCTGGCTATGTCATGCCTTGGTTTGGAAATTAAATTGATTGATTTTGGCTTGTTATTGGTGGGCCAGATTTTCCTAGATATAACGCAGCTCGTTAAACTACTCCACCTATGATTTGCTTCTGATGTGTATTTGATCAGGATATTGCCCTTCACAACTCCAAGAGGAGCATATACTCTCACTGCCAATGAGTTGTGAAGGGCTGATCCTTGCCTGGCTAGCTCATCTGCTTTCTCATTTCCCTCATAGCCCCTATGGCCCGGTATCCAGATTAGAGTGACGCTCATATCAAGTTCCTTGAGAGCCTCTTTGCATTGCTTGAGCAGTTTAGAGGATGATAAAGCAGAATCTATGGCTTTAATAGCTGCCTGACTGTCTGTTAGTATAGCTACATTTTGGTTCTGTCGTATGTTTTTAAGGGCTTTACAAGCTTCCCTTATCGCTAGCAATTCTGCCTGAAATACGCTGGCAAAATCGGGAAGTCTATAGGATTTTGAAATCTCAAGAGATTCACAGAAGACACCTGCACCAACACCGCATTCCATCTTTGAACCATCCGTGAAGATAGTTGTGTCGAAGTCTTCGGTATCTAAGACGAAATAGTAGGAGATTTGACGAGTTCGTTACGTTTCTCCGAGAGTTCCTTGAACTATACTCGCAGTGAGATTAGACCTATGGCCCGGTATCCCCGATACTCCCTT
>CAKKXW010000003.1:49719771-49736002 GCA_920937365.1 Sphaerophoria rueppellii
GCTATAACTTTGTGTACGCTATCGTTTATTAATAAAGGACAAACGTTCATCCAAGGACAGGACATCCACGATCAACACAAATACACGTATTTTTTCACAACGTGCAAACAAAAACAAAACAAGAAACCTTCAGAATGTTTTAAAATTATTAATATACACTGAAGCGAGGTAGGTACCACCCAACCCGAACTACAGTCCAGATTTTTAAATTCCAATAAAACTTTTCAAAACTACAAATTTGATTGTTCATCTCCTTATCCCCCTTTCGCCGTTTGTATTGTTGCGAATTCAACAACTTACTGCTCGTTCACGAACGGCCATTACCATGAAGTAATGTCGGTAGTTGTTAAAGGTGATTTTGTTTTGTAAGACTTCCAAAGAACAAAACAAAAACAAACGTGCAACACTTTTTTATGCACATAAACACAACTAGCACCTACAGGACAGGAACCTACTTGCAAACAGGAAATAATTATTTGCTATCGCATGTGTTTCAATATCGAACCAAGTCAGCAGTCAGGATATAAATGAGACGCTTATACGTAAACACAAAATAAGGATCTTTCATAATACGCTGCGGTGAATTAACACAAAACAGGAAAGGTTGCAGAGAAGGAACGTGCGGAAATATTATCATGAATTGCAATTTGTTTTTTATTTTTCTGTTACTTGCACTCTTTTACTTGACTGCAGGCACTTGAAAGCAGTCATTCAAAGTTATGACACCTGACGTTTAATTCGGTGTATCTTTTGTTAAATTGTTGTTAATTTAAACAACGTTAATTGTAATAAAATACAACTTGATTGTTAAAGGTGACAACTGATTGGTCGTAAATATATTTATATGGGTTTTACTTCATTCAAACTCTTCGATAGTTTACGGGCAATCAATGAAACATTATACAAAAAGCTATTTTCTGCGAACATTGCGTTTTGTCTGAAACTTAAATTTGATTGGTTACCTAAGGGCTGTAGTAACGTGTTACATGCTTCACTTATGTTATTTAAACAAACAGGGTGACTTCTCGGCTACGCTTCGTACAGAAACATTTATTTGACAACCAATAACAGGCAGTGCATATGTAGGGAGAAAAACGAACGAATTCATGCATGTTGATGATAGGGTACCTACCTCAATGGATACGTCGTGCTGCCGAACTATTAACAGAGGCCTTCCATTGCTATAAAGCAGACATACCCGCTACCCAGGAAATTCGATGGGAAGGACCGGACAAAAGGAGGATGAAAAACTGTGACATTTACAATGCGAAAGCAACAGAAGCCAATTTTTTGGATGCGGATTCGTCGATGGAAGCAAACTTAGGAAAAAAAAGTCGTGAGCTTGAGCATCACCACAATCCGAATCAAGGCTAACTTCTCCGATATTAGCTTATTATAAACCTATTCTTCTACAGCAGGGGAAAAAAAGAAGACACCTAAAACGAGTAATACGAGCTCCTTGACAAAACGTATGAGCAATTTTCTCGGTTTGGTATTAAAGATATCCTTTGCAATTTTAACGAAAAGCTGTTAAATAGAAACATCTCTTGTGGAACAGTCGGAAAGCACAATCTGCCCCACTACCAACAACGGATTAAGGCTGATGCGAAATGTTGTGGTTGTACGCATGGTTCCCAAATCTCAACATCCATTTCCATAATGGAACATGGAGATCTTCCGATCAATTAACTGACAACCAGTTTCAGATTGATCACATTGCAATTGACGGAAGTCATTTGTCCAGCATTCTAGATGATAAAACTTTCCGAGGAGCCAACATTGATTCCAAATACTACCCCGTAGTAGTCAAGGTAGTACTATATCCCAACGACCAAATGATGCAAGATAATTTGATGGCTACAATCGCAAGTGATCGCCAGATTCTTTTCCAAACGAGTGTCAAGCAAGCTCATAAAGACCCCTTTGCCACCCACAACAAGTATCGAGAACCATTGGCAATATTTCCATAAAATATTTACAGCAGGAATGAATTTCGGAGGTTTTACTGGAAAGAAAAACAACAGGTTCAAGGCCATCGAGCAAGACCCGATGTCTTCTAGATGAGCAAGGGAACATCATAGTAGAATCACAGTCGATTCTGGGGATTTGGAAAAACGACTTCTGTAGAATCACGTTGTTAGGCAGCAGGCATACACTAGACACAACAAATGAAATCGGCAGCGGTTAAATATAACAAAGCCGCTGAAACAGATGGTCTAGCTGCTAAGCTGTTCAAAGCAATAGGTGATGATCTAGAAAGGAGCATGCACTAAATTATATGTAAGATGTAGTCGGAAATAAATGCCCGTTGAATGGAATCTCAGCATTGCTTAACCGATTATGAAGAAGGGAGATCCTCTAAACTGCCCCAACTACAGAGTAATCAGCCTACTTATCATCGCCTACAAGGTCCTCTCTACCGTAATATGTGAACGTCTGAAGTCTTTCCTCAACAATATGATTGGTCCTTATACCTTATCAATGTGGCTTCAGGCCAGGAAAGTCAACCATTGACAAAATTTTCACTTTGCGGCAGATCCCGAAAAAAAAACTATGAACTCCAAATCGATAACTACCAGCTTTTCATCGATTGTAAAGCAGCGTATAACAGTATCTACAGAGACGAACTGAATAAAGCTATTTCTAGCTCTTCCGCTTGTGCAAAATAACCCACACTGCGCCATCAAGGTTGGCAACGAGGTTACGGAAAATTTCGTTCTCTTGAGAGGATTCAGACAAGGCAATGTACTGTCATGCGATTTCTTTAACATCGTTCTTGAGAAGATAGTGCAGAACTCCACTGTCAACACCCCAGGCACTATCTTTCTAAAGTCTGTTCAACTCCTCTCGTACGCCAATGATATTGATATGATGGGAAAAACACAGCGTGAGGTCAGTGGGGACTTTGTGAGAATTGAGACAGAAGTGACAAGAATGGGTATAGCGGTAAAAGAGTGTAAAACGAATAATTATATGGTGAAGAAGAATACCCTACTCCGACGCACTGCTAGGCTCGTACAGAACGTCACAATAGATGAATATAACTTCGAGGTGGTAGAAGAGTTTATCTACCTTGGGTCCGCTGTTAGGCAATAACATCAGCGACAAGATAAGATGAAGAATAACTCTTGCTCATCGCTGTTTCCTTGGGCTCAGAAAGCAATTGAGTAGAAAAGCCCTCTCTCATTCAACTAACTGAAAATTAAATAGCGCCTTCGACATCCCAGTCCTGTTGTATAATGCAGAAGCATAGACTTGACAAAATCAGATGAAAGCACCTCAAGCTAATTCGTGAGGAAAGTTCTTCATAGAGAATGGAAAAGGTTTATTAGCGAGCTTTGTGCGTCTTACAAGAAGCCAGAAGAGGCAAGGTCCAGAAACTCAGATGGCTAAGTCTCTAGAGTGTGTGACACCAATGCTCCGTCTAAGAATGTGGTGAACTCGAGTGAATAAAGACCGTAATAAACTTGGAGTCCAAAACTGGAGACAGTTAGGGGAATCTGTAGGTTGAGGCCAAAGTGCTCTACGCACTCTAGCGCCGCACACTGGGGATTTTGCGGAAAAAAGTCTTAAACATAAAATTTTGAAAACAAAATTTGTAATGATATTTTCTGATTCCAGAATAAAATCTGCACCTAAATCAGAAAAAATTATTGAAATCGGACCATTGGTTTCGTTTTTAAAGACATAACTTGTCAGTGGTATTGATTATATGGTCAAAAAACAACTAAAGTGAAAACTTTTGTTTTTGTTTTTTGGTTTCGCCCCAATATTTTTCTTAATTTTTTTCTTAAAGAACTTTATTGTCTCAATATTAAACCGAAGAAAAAAATGATTTTCCAAATTTGGTTTCCATTGTATGATGATTTTAAGAAAGCGCTAAAAAATTTGTAATTTTTTTTATATTTTTGGACATACAATTTTAGCTACATTTGCCTACAGTCAGAGGCTTGTGTCATCTCAATTCTTTCAAGTTTATCTTTCGATAGGTACCAAATTTAGGTGCCACCAGGTGCCACTCTGTATTTTATTGCAGATGGAAAACTGCAATTAGTTACAAATCTATATATATAAAAGAACAGCCTAATTTTTGTGTTCGTTCGCTAACCGGGCACACTGGTTGACCGATTTTCCTAATTTTTTCTTTAAATGCAAGATGTTTTAGGGTAGAAGGTTTAGCAAAAATAAAATGTATACTTTTCAAATCACAAATGGTTCAAATGTTAAAAATGCTAAAAAATTTTATATTTCGCACTCTAAAAAAAAAAAGATCAATATACGAATACTCAATTTCGTCTAAAAATTGTGACAAATATTTTTATTCGATCGAAAAAAAATGTCAGTGAAGACATGAAATTATATTTGAACTAGCTGACCCGGCAAACGTTGTTTTGATGTATGAAATTTCTAGAATATGAAAATACATGTGTATATCTTATTGTTTTTATTGAGTGCGTTTCTGGTATATGAGTATGCGAGAGGTAGAGGCTTATTTATAATATTGTGAACGTTTATGGAATATGTCATTAATATAGTTTGATAACATTGTGTGCTCAATACTAATCCACAAACAGAAATTTTTTGGCCTCGAGTCAATAGTCATTGTCATTGCAAATGCTGAATGCTTTCAAATTGAACACATACGTTTTGCGAATAAAGAATTGCCACAGTTGAATTGGTTGCTCGAAGTCGTGCAGCGTAAGATGTTCTTGATCAAGCAATACTTCGTTAAAGACACTTATCAAATTGCATTGGATTAAGAATATTTGTGCAAACTATTGAGACCAAGTTACATGATCAACAAAAGTACATATTACACCATTATGCAAGGTGTGATCAATCAAAGTGTTGGTATATATTTTTGAGACGAACCCGGTGGAATGGGGAAATCATTTTCGCTATCCTTAGTTTTAGCATCAATACGATCTGTAACTAAAAAAAAAGCATTGGCTCCTGCTTCTTCTGGAATTGCGATTCCGTTATTAATCTTAAACCGACATGACAATATTTAAAAAAAAGTCGGCAATGGCCAAATTGTTGTGTTGGATGAGTGCACAATGGCGCACAAAAATGTACTTTAAGCCTTTAATCCCATAACTTGAAGAATTTGGAGCCCTTTATCTTTTGGCTGCTGAGGACAAACTTTGCGGATTATACCACGGTCAACTGCTGCAGACGAATTGAGTTGCTTAAAACCTTCTATTTTATGGCGGTGTTTCAGGAAACTTACATGGGCCACAAATGTTCGTGTGCAATTACTTAACGATGTATCTGCAGCAGAATTTCCTCAACAATTATTGGACATTGGAAGTGGAATAATTTCACTTGATTCTAAAGGCCAAATTTCACTTCCAAAAAATGTATATTGTAATGCAAATCCAAGGAATTAGTTGATTCAAGAGGTCTTTCCAAGCGTAAACAAAATTACAAAAATCACGTTTGGTTGAGTTGAAGTGCAATATTAGCTGGTGCAAATAAAAGTACTTCTAAAATCGATGCAACAATTTATTTTGAATGAGATCAATAAATGCACAATTTTTTGACCACAAACAGTTTGACGGAATTACAAAAATGAAAACGATGTAGAAAATTTTACAACGAGACGGAGTTTTTTGGATTCATATTCGAGGACTACCACCAAATCTTATCTCTGAAAGTATGTTTCGGAACATCAATCAACTTATAGTGTTTTTTTTGGTAATCCGGAATTGGTACACAGAACTGTCCGATTCCGGATACCAAACGAACATGCAAACACATTTTTTTGCTTCTAATGGTTGAATGTCTATGTATTTGTAAAACATCATATGCAGAATTGCAGATGACATGACATTGTTTTTTTTTCTTTATTTGTAAACATGGCGGCGAGTACGTATGTGCAAATGGGTGCATGTATGCGTAATTCTGTTTTTGATTCCGACTTCAAATTCGGAATCGTTTTTCTGTTCTATCCAGAGAGTACAAGACTAGCCGTATAGAAGTCAATGGCTACGTTCAATCATATATCGGATAGGCTATCTGAGATACGCGTATCTGGGATACCTTTTTGGACGAGACAGATACCTGTATCCAGAATGCTGTCAAAACATCTATGAAAAAAAAAAAAAACAACAAATCAAAAGCTTGATAACAGGAAATTGTTTATGGCCATGAATCCGTTGGCACACTTCTTCGAGTCATCTAAATTATACAAGTATTGTTAAAAATCAGATCGCAAGTCATCTGCTTATATTTGTTTCCATTTTCTTTTAATTTGGAAGCTGATGAAATTGCGCGCCAGACAAGTCAAGGCAAAAAAATCATATGTTGATCAGCTGAACACTCGAATACCCGAGGTATACCAAAAATTTTCAGATACCTCTGGATTTTTTTTTGACAGTAAACGGTTCAGGTCTTTGCTATTTTTTACTATGGTTTACAAAAACAAAAAGCTATCCGATACCTTTTGGTTACATGATTGAACGTAGCCAATGGGCCAGTTCCACCTAACAACATCTCACTGAAATCTCAATGTCACTTTGATTGACATTTGGTGGAACAAAATTCTCAGTTCTCATTGAGATAAAATGGTTACCTTACAAATTGTTGTTGTGCATATGTCAGTCACGTCAAAATAGCTGAGTGAGAAATCGAATCCAAAAAATTTTCATCTCAGAAATCTCAGAAAAAAATCTCACTTCTCAGCTGAGATTTTTTGTTCCACCTAAAAAATCTCAGAGATCTCTGAGATCTCAGTGAGATATTAGGCCAGTTCCACCTAACAACATCAGTTTCCCGTTCGACTTGCATTCCCTGTCCAAAAAAAAAAATTAAGACGCAAGGTCAATTGTTAAAAATCTGTGGTGTTGATTTAGAAATTCCATTTTTTTTCATGGTATCATGTAATTTGTCTGCCATCCTTTGGAATGTGATTCTTGGTCATATTATTAACGATATGAATCGTTTTTAAATAAAGTCTGATTTCTTACTTTTTCTTTACTTTTTGACGAATTAAAAGGAGGCTAACTTTGGTGTACCCTTCCCTGACTCATGTTAAGGTCAATTTTTAAATGGTATTCAATTTTTATTGCCCGAACAAAATTTTGACTTTATTAAATTTTTTTCAAATAATGTGTAAGGAACACAAAGTTTTCTTATTTTTATTTTTACCTATAATGAACAAAAAAATTATTAAGTAAAATCGCATTGATAAGCGCATTGTACATTTTATTATACTTGAAAAAATCTAAAACAGGAAAGAAAACCGAATTTAGGGTTTTTTTTCAATATTTTTATTGTAACACTTCCAAATTTCCACACTGTGCAATCCTGAAGAGGGTTAAAAGTATACGTATGCCTACCTGGCTTGCTGTCAAAACCCTAACTAACTAAACTCTTCTCAGATATTTAAATTTGGGGTATGTTTAATGGTTACATGAACTAAAAAATTGATATAAAAGAATTGAAAAGTCAATTGAATTCATCAGATTGGCAAGTACAGACACGACATTTCTAGGAATAATGTTCCATTTCTGCAAATCCATCGAATACCGTATTCTTCATCCAGCCAATCCCTAATTTCACGACCGTTGTTTGCCGAAGCCCTGCGAAGCGGGCAGGGAATTTGCTAGTAAACTATAAAAATGTTTATAATTTCAGAAAAAAGTTTTGTTTGCGTTACAAAATTTATTTTAGTAAATTATTTTTGCAATCTTGATGAAAATATGGAAGTAAATCAATAGTCAAACAAAAATTTGACCGGATGAAAAGTGTTTTTTTTTGTATTTTTCCACTATACTTTCTTGTGTTTCATTTGATATCTGTATTTGCGATTACTTATATTACTACAATAGCATTTTTGTCATTTTTTAATGAATTTATTTAAATTTTTTAATAATTCTGCGAAAAAAAATATTTTTTTTTAATATTAAGGGGCGTGGCAGTGGGCGTTGATTTCTTACGCGCCAAGTTATCATTCCTGAAAATTTCATCCAAATCCATCAAGTGGTTCAGTTTTTATAGAATTTTTTCCGCACTCCCATACTAATTTCCCCAGTGTGCGCCGCCTTAAAATTTAGCAAGTAGGTTAGTTAGTTGTGACTTGAAATATACAAATCCAAAAAGATATATAGTTCACTCTCATTAACTAGTTTGAGTTGGTCGCATCGGTACTACGCGTTAATATGCGTGGTTTGTGAGGTTCAAAGTGAGTTACAGAATAAAAAAACGTCAAATTCTGCAGACAAAAAAGCCAAAGCGGCCAAATCACGGTCCAAGGCTAGTGCTATCGCCACTTGCATCGCAATGCGTTTAAAGACGATTTTGGAATATAAAGAGCGGAAGATCGATTGTGACATGAGCATGATCCAAGAAGAATAATCAAAAGACGTGTCTTCAATTTCAATAAAATAAAAATTGAAAACAGTGCCTAGGTAAGACCTTACATTAACTGAAAAATGTCAATCATTTTTATTTTCTTCCACAGAATAGTGCAATCACTTTACAAAGTAAAAATTATACGGTACACAGTATTAAATACATTTTGGTTTAAACAACTATTAAGTTTTATCATTTCCTTAAGAAGCCAAGTGCTACTTAGAATCCCAAGAGCTTATGTTCAACATTTGCTATATATTTCGTAAACATTGTTTTCCATTTAATTTAGCAAGAAAAAGTTATCAGAAATCCCCAGAATGTTTTCAACAATTTACAAAAGTATTACAACTCCCAATACCAATTAACTTAATTCTCTAGAATTCAATGCTTGCACTTCTCCAAAAACTAGGAAAAGCAAACACTACAACAACAAGTAAAACCAATACCCTAAACGACTGAGAACAAAAAGAAAGTTCGGTAGAATCCTTGATTATCGAATCATTTTCAGCAATACAATTGCGGAACAAAAACATCTCCCGCTTTTTCTTGGTATATTCCCTTCAAAGCCGTTTAAGTTCGAACATTCGCATAACAACAACAAAAAAAGCCTTGCAGCTTCTGTTTCCAAAAACCCTAATCCTTCCAAATTCATTTAGAAAACTCCAAAGAAAATTGCTTAGGTAGGTATACCTACCCAAAAAAAATCCGAGTAGAGCAGAATGAAATGAAAAACAAGGCGAAGAGAGGGAATAGTTGCTATACGAGCATAAAAAAGAAAAAAAAGAAAACAAAACAATAGGACTCGGGAGAATAAATTGGATATAGTACATCACCTGTGTGCGAGTTTTTCGTCTTTTTATTTCTCTGTGGAATAACAATAAATCCATTTTTATCCCTTTAAGAGGCCATCTATCTTCCGTGCAAGGCACAAGAAAGCAGAACCCAAGACCCATAACTACTTCTTCCATAGGTATAATTCGGTTTCACAAATCTTCGCATACGGCCAGCTAGCGCCCTTATGGCAGCCAAACTAAGACAACTTAAAAAAAGAATGTAACTTGCTCTGTTTGGGTTGCATTGCATCATTGAAAACCAATGATCAGCCCAGCCAGCCTCCTGCCGCCAAGTGGTAAGACGTGTGCTCCTTGCTGTTGCCAGCATACAAACAAAAACAAAAATTTAACAAATGCGAAGTCGAGTCCCGATGCTTCCACTAATGCGACTACCCCATGTTGGCCGTGCCTCTACCCTCTACCTTCACCAAACAAATATAACAACGTTTGCACCTCTTCCAACAGCTGCCATCGTGCGGAACTAGTTCCTCTTCATTTTAGCCACTAATCTGCCTCCAGAATATACTGAAGAAGCAAAATACAAAAACCAAAAAAAAAAATTGGAGGAAAGGAATATTCGACAACGACCGACCAACATCCTTCTTCTTGGCCTGGGCCCAATTCCATTCCTATTTATCTTGTGTTTATCCGTCCATGAATTTTTTATTCTATATTTTCGTCCTTGAGCTCATGACTCATGGGCTGTATAAAAGCCATATGGGCACAAGTACCACACACACACAGACACGGCTGTGTCCCATTGTAAAACATATACAAAACTTTGTGTAAGGACTTTTAATGTTTTAGTATAGAGGTAGAGGACGAGAATAGCTTACCCAAACTACCCATGATTTTGTTTGTTTCTTCAAACATATAGAACCCTTTTCCGGCCGTCCGTCTTCCATCTTTCCATCTGCGATAAGTTGAGCGAAGAAAACGTTTTTGTTGCACGTCTATTTTTCAATACTTGCGTGTGAGAGCGTACCAACAAACGGCATATCATCAGGAAGAGAGGCCATTTTTGTTCTACTGCATTCAAGTTGGTCTTGGTTTGAAGGACATTTCGTATGGTATACTTGCATCAAACATAAGCAATCTGTCTCTTATAACTTCCGAAATAATTTTAACTTGCTAGAGAGTGTTCCAAAAAAAAAACTTAATTTATGGCAATTTTTAACAATTTCATGGCCTAGTTAATGGCACCTGACAACAGTTGCAGTGATAAAGTGCCAAGATCTGTTCTGATCAGTTGAAGCAATAGAATAGAATGTCACAAGAACTTGCTTTCTTTTTTGTATCTTAAGGACTCATAAGTTAAAACAAGATCCGATACCTACCTAGGTTTTACTCTCCAAATACTTCAAAACTTATTTTTCTTATACACGCATACTCTGGCAGCTAACCTGCTTTTTAGTTCGTAATTTTGATAGCAAGCTTTCCCATCTTGCTATAACTGATCAGTGATCTTAATTCTTAACCATCTCCTTGTTATCGTTTCACCCTGTACGATGATGTTCCCAGCAAAAATATATGAGTTTTTGTTTGTTTTTTAAACACACTATCAAAGGAGAAATCTACTGGAGAAGGAGGCAGCAGTTTTGGATTGTTTCAAGATTCAAGTTTCAACTGGCCCAATTTCTTCCTCAATTTCGCTGACATACCACCACCGCTAAAGGAGGGTTGGGTTATTTTTTATCTTTTTATAAATGTCCTTGCCCCGTTTTAAACTTTTTAAATTGAGTTAAAAGATAAAACTGAACTTTTTGCTGCATGAAGAAGGACAGCTAAAAACAGTAGACTACAACGACGGCGGCGGTGATGACGACCGACGAGGACGACGACATCTGTTCAGGCCAGAATTAAGGAGTGTGTGTGAGTGTGTATAGTTTTTCTGCACGTCTATGTACATCCTTTAGTTCATGACCGAACAAATGACTAGTACAATAGACAAAAATTCATATAATGCACGAAAATGAAGAAACAAACTGTGAAGAGATGAGTCCTTGTAAACATTCTTGAGGCGGTTTCATGAACCTCCACCTTCTGTTTTCCCCTTTTGTATTTTTTGTTTTTGTTTTTTTTTGTTTCCTTAAAATTTTTTACAGAAGATCTAGAGACTATGGTTTTGATGAAGTTTTTTGCGTACTTCAAGAACATGAAATTCCAATTTAAGGTTGTACTCTCAATAAGGTGTGTTGCAAGGACTCCAGAATTCTTAATTTTCTCAAAAGTGAAATAGAACCTAAAGGATGTTGATTTTGTATAATATCAAAATTTAATGAAAAACAAAAAACAATTTGAGTTAATTTGAATTTTCAACAACGTTAATATTCAGACATTGCATTTTTTTTACAAATTCAAACATTTTGCTGACCTGGAATCGCTTACCCATATGGACCGGAAGTTGTGCATTAAGGGATAACGGTGATAGCACAGATAAGAAAAAGTAACAAATTTTGACACATCTCTTTGTGTGAAAGTGTAGACGGAGATCTTTCAATTTTCAAACTCACAAACAGATTGACCTTATGACAACATGTCTGAGCAGCTATCGGAAGAACCATCCAGGTTTCAGGAAAGGCAACTTAGAGAAGAAATCATTTGCTGCTGCAGTGCTTTTCCGTAACAAACAGCCCTACAACGAGTTGATATGTATTAAAGATTGAGAATGGTCCCAATTGGAGAGGAAACCATTATTTGATTCCAATACCATTTTGATAGTTTCGAGCTATAGCTATGCGCTCATCTGTCAAGATGGCTGATAACACGTTTTGAGTTGTATGGCATAGCGCATCGATCGAAAAGGTGCGTTTTTACCCTATACCATTCGTGGTTCTAAAACCATCTATTTACTATAATTTGGCAAGTACCATTAGTGTTATCGATCAGAAAACCATGTCTCACGATTTTGTTGCAAAATTTGTATGTACGCTATGTAGGTAAGGTACTATGATTGCTTTTGACCAATAATTCCATGTTTTCCTTTAACCATTTTTATCAAAAAATAAAAATCTTAAACAAAAACATAATTATTTCCTAGTTTGCTGGTTCCTTTGTTCTAGTGAAATAGCAGGCAGCTGGTAGGTATCGTTCCACCTCCTGGTCTGGCAGGACAAGACTCAACAGACCAAACCTCTGGTCGATACGGTACGGCCCCTGGAGGCACGCAAAACAGAAGGTATTATAATAACCCCTTACTTACTTACTTACATAATTTGTTCTTTTGGGACAAATCTAACTGAATCCATCAGCCAGCTCGGTCCTTAACTAGCTGTCTACAGTTTTGCACTCCGAGTTGATTGAGGTCCTCTTCTACTTGGGTACGCCAACTGAGTCGCGGTCTTCTTCTACTTCTTTGTCTCTCGGGGCATTGGTTCCGTTCTATATGACCCAGCCATCTGAGTCACTGAACCTTGGGCTAGGTCCGTGTCGTTGTACAATCCTTAAAGTTCGCTATTGAATCTTCTTCTCCATTCTGATTCATTCATCATCATTATGTTGAAATTATCGCCTTGTCTGAATCCTTTTTGAACATTGAAAGATTCCATGGGCTAGTTGCCAATCTTGACGGAGCAGCGTGAGTTTTCCATCGTCATTTTGCACAAGCGACCGAGCTTAGCTGGGATGCCACATTTGGACTTTCCTGGTCTGAAGTTACATTGATAAGAACCAACCAGATTGTGGACGAAAGGGTTCAGGCTTATATAAACTTTGTTAAGGAGGCTGATTTCTCTTAGTTGGCGCAGGCAAGGATCTCCCTTCTTGAGACTCGGTGTAGGAAGGAAGAAAAGAGCTACTCAACTGAAATTGTTTTTGGGAATTTTAATATCAAGCTATAGGCAATAAGACTTTCATTTATATTTCCTTACAAAATTGGGTTGGGAAAGGCGCTTTATTCATTTCAAAATGAGAAGATGAAAAGCTACCGGCTTTCTTAACGCGCATCCTGTCTTCTTCCCCCACCAATACCCAGACGAATACAAAGTTGTACAAATTAAACTGGTCGAGCAGTTACAAAACTTGTAAAAACTTACAACAAATTAAACTTTGAAAGAATACAATCTTCAAAATGACGTCTGTGGAGTGTCGGGATAGCTTATCAACAAATCATCACTTACTGCAGGTATGCCTAATGCTTTGTTCGTGTTTGATTTGTTTCACATAAATTTGGCAGCAACATACATACAAAATAGCTATATCACTATCCTGTTTACTTGATATTAAAAATAATTTTAAGTGCCCAAGGGCAACCAAAAGTCAACAACCAAATAAAGTTCAAAAGTTTGCAAAAATAAAAACTCATATCCCCTTGTAAACGCGATCGTCAAAAAAACATGCCAGACAAAGAACGCTTAATTTTCAACCAAGTTTTGCGCTGTCCCAGGATAAATAACTCGCACCCGCTCCTACAACTCGGCAGTCCCTATATGCCTGACGGTTGGTGAACATTATCAAATACATAAATAGAAAGTAATTTCTCTCCACCATCGTGGCTTGGCCTAGCGGCAAATTTGACCGAAACCGGGTGGTAGTTTATGTCACATTCAGTAAAAAGCACACATCCCGTAAGCAAATCTATACTATAGCCGGTAAGCGGTGACTTTTTAACAACTAGAATGCAGTCATTTATGCGGTGACACAAACCGCTAGTACGTTCCGTTCATACATTTATTGGTATTGCTGGGTAGGGAGAACACTCTGAATGCGAATCTGGGTTCTATATATGGTTTTCATTGCAAACCAAAAAGTAGAAATCCCCAATCCGACCGTTGCCAACAAGGCCAGAACTCATTAAACTGTACAAACCGTTCAGCATGCAGGAAAAACGTGAAAGGGATTTATTCGAGCATATACTCCAGATATAGAGCTGAACAAAAAGACCTACAAAAAAAAAAAAACTTTTGTCTGGTGGTGCGCGTAGAGCATTAGCGGTACCTATACCTACTTACAAGTTACAACTTACACTTACTACACAAGTGGGAACCAACCAACCTAGACCTACCCCAGTGGAAAATGGTCTGCAGCGACAAGACCGCCATTGTTTAATGTACCATGACACCGTAATACGCAACGCAATACCTATGCCATGAATACGTTTGCATTGGGAATATTTTTCGATGTTAAAAGTTGTTAAATATTGTGAGCCATTGCGGCATAAGCTTACGTGTAATATGAATGAAAAAGGATGTTTCTGTAGTTACCTACTCTCTATGTGGGGTTGTGGGATACATTTTAAATAAGGGAAAATGTCGTGTTGAATAGCCATTTAAGCTGGTTTAATATGGATTTTGATTAAATTAAATAATGAATGTTATAACAGCTTGAGACTCGACGGCACCTTCTATATTTAAATATTTTATCGACCTTATTTCATATTTTAAAGTTTAAATCGTGGTAAATTATTTGTGTTATGCAAGAGGAAGGTAGGGTGATATGCTTAGTAGGAAGGAGTTCAACTATAAATTGTAAGACCTTCGACCCTTTTTCTAGTTTATGCTTAAGTGTACTCAGTCACTTAAAGGTCAATAACATTTAACTCATAAAATTTAAAGTGTAGGAAACGTCCATGATTTTTCCAAGCTATTCATGAAAGACCATGTAGTATTGACAGCTTGTAGTTACATATGAATGTTTACCATACAGGGGCACGTTATCAGTGTTTAGACATAAAACGGAAACTCCAGGTAAGTGATTTCCCTAAGTCTGTAATAAGAAGCTAAATTTTGAAAAAGAATTCTAAATACAATACGTAGTTCTTACGTCCAAATTTGGCGGCAGGCTTCTGCATTTCAATACGTTTTCTCATACAAATCAAAGGACACTACCAGCCAAGTTTTCTAGCAACTTTGGCACTACACCCTTTTTTACAGGAAACAATTCAAAGCATTTTCCACACCCCTCTGACTTCTATACCAAAGAAGCCAAAAGTTTCAAATTCACATTTTTTTTTAAGCTCGTCAAGAAGAAGCACCTCAGACATTTAGCATGAACTGTTTCTAAGACACAATGTTCCAAAAATCACGAAAAACGTAACCGACTAACTAAATCACTGACTAACTGAAACTTTAAATTTGGCACAGTGATAGGTCATGAAGTACATACAAAGCAAAAATCGAAAATTTGAAATATTTCAGTCAGGGCGTGGCAGTGGCCTACATTATTAGTTTAAATCATATGGAGCACTTTGATGTACAGTAGAATCAGGAATTTTGGCATACAAGTACAACGTGCAATAGAACACATAAAATATTTAATTACCGATTTTCTACTCAGGAGGCGTGGTACATAACCATTTAAAAATAAATTTTATAAAATATATGGGGCACTCCTGATCACCGAAGAATATTGTAATTTGGCAAACTAGCTATTCTGACAGTCAATACCTATAAAGAAATAAAATAAATTCTTAGATTTTTCTGCTGAGGAGGCAGGGAACCCGCCCGTGTGTTATGAATTAATAGAATATTTTTTTTTTTTTTTATAATTTGCACCCACTTAAGGGATTTTTTATACCCTTTTTATGCCAGAGACACAGTGAGTGCATTAGGAAGAAGGGAAGGGGTTGGAAAGGAGATGTCGGTGTACATTGGTCTTAAATTCTTGAACATTGTAGTGACTGGGAAAAACAGAGTGTGGAAGAGAGTTCCACATTCGCGTAGTACGGCTAAGGAATTATTCCCTATACATGAGAGTACGTCCGAAGTTGGGCTCGAGGGTAAACTGATGGGCATTCCTAGAAGCGCGAGTATTACGGGGGAATTGTTTGAGGGGAGGAATGCAACTGGCTATTTCACTAGAGCAATTTCCGTAAGAGTAGCGATAAAACAAGGAGAGACACGCTACGTTACGACGGTGGTCTAAAGTGGTGAATGCGTCGGTGATCTCTCTATCACCAATCATTCTTACAGCTCTTTTTTGCATTCCATCCAAGAGGCTTAAGTATGTAGCTGGAGCACCAGCCCAGAGATGTGAATTGTACTCAAGCTTTGGACGGATATAGGTTTTATAGATAATAGCCAGATCAGACGGGGAGAAAAATTTCT
>CAKKXW010000003.1:49752285-49764144 GCA_920937365.1 Sphaerophoria rueppellii
GAATCTAGAACAGCACGACATTTTAACAAAATTATGTTTTCTATGATACGAAATTGAAAACAAGAGAAATAGAAATGTCCAATTCACTATCACCAGCCAGCAGCTTAAGCTTTAGCTTTCGCAATTTCGTAAGAATGTTGAAAACACAACATCCAAACAAACAATCGGTTTTTCTTCTCGTCGTTGTAGTGTAGTAGTGGTCTCATTAAAAATCCATTATTTTAAGTAATAATGCGAAGATGATAATTACACTTGAAAGTCATAAATAAACAAAAGAGAACGTTTTTAGTGGCTGAAGAAAATGTTTTAGAAGGTATTCTTCTAAGTGCAGGTATAACTTCTGTGTTCTGTGCGAGGTGCCATAAGCACAATGACTACATAGGGCTCATTCCTTTCTGCAAAATTAAGATGACTACATTATGTTCGGCAAGAAAGGACTTTTGGAAAATAAAAGAAGTTTGACATGCTTGTCGTCCAATGCAATGGTTCAAATGAATGAGAATAGAATTCGTTTTTCCTGCAATTATGTCTGTGTAATTGAAAGAACTCGTCCTACATGGGCTTACCTACGAATTTTCTCTTACGTCAGAGATAATAATAGTTCAGAACGTTTTGTTAGCCTACTGCAACCACGAAGATATCATTGCTGTTAACTTAGTTGAAATTTTAGACAACAAAGCTTATTGCGGCGAATTTACTCCGCTCTTAAAAACTTGATAGTCTACTTCACTGAAGAAAAGTTATTGTCATCCTCATCGTCATCACCAACCAAGCAACAGTATTATGGCAAGGAGACATGGCCCATCTTAAATAAATCCCGAACTGATAACCTAACTTGCAGACCCATGCAAGACATAGCCAGGGTTGTTGCAACATGAGTACACAGCTAAACTGGGCATTCTCCACCGTACTTTCTTTCATAGTTGTGAGGACCAGCAATAAAAATCAACTTTCCTTTACTTCCTGTGTAAAGGTCCTATGCTGGCCAAGCCATTGATAAATCAGTTCTTTAATGACCTAAATGAACTTTCCGAACTGAAAATCAAAGATTTGATCTCTTTTTAAACGCAACGAAGGGGACTTGAAGTATGTTTCTAACTGATTTATTACAGTTCCAGGCCCGGATTTAAGGGGGTTACGGGGGTCACACAAAAAATAGACCTGATCCAATATTTTGCACAAAAAAATTTAATAAATAGAGTGGTGCGACAGCTCACAAAGAGCCTACGCCTAACGGGCTTACTTTCATCAACTATTCTCTGGCTCGATGAGGATTGAGGGGACCTACAATTTAATGCCGATTCCGAACGGCAAAGTTGAGAACCACTTTTTCATGAAAAATTGATACTCTTGGCGAGTTCATTACAGCAGAAAGCTTTTGGTTGTTGTATTTTTTTTTTTTACAGAAAGTCTGAAGCAGCTATTTTCGAAATTAACTTCAAGTTTCTTAATGGAAAAACTTCATTTATCAATGCTGTTGAGGTAATTTTCGGTTTTGGGACAGAAAATGTAAGATATTTTGAAAGAAGGGCCCCGGAGGCGGCTAGTCATGCATCCCTAATTGCCATCGCTGAAACTTTAAAAATATGAAGGGAAGAAATCCCTATCCCTCACAGCCGTAACTGTATTTTCTTGTTGTTTTTTAGTCGCAAATTCAGTGGCCAAGGTTATTCAAGAACTTACTTTATATATTTTTCCTACTAGGTACCTATCTTTTCCATTTTTCTATTTACAACGAGTTTTCCTAGTTATAGATCACGAACTATCTATTTTACCATTCCAAAACCTCTTGTGAAACAAAAAATTCCAAGCAAACAAAAAATGTCACCCCTTTGTTTGGTTTTTCCAGTTTTCCCACTCTTCCATGTGGTTTTTTCCATTTTTTTTTTTTTTTTTCAGAGAAACCATCACGGAATACAACAGTATAAACCTTGAAAATCTTACAAATATCTGGTGAGCCATTTCGGAGTTCATAAGAGACATACAAATTATGCATCCATTTTTACATACATCGATAGAGGATTTTTATTTCAAAAAAAAAAAAAAAAAAAAATGTGCACGAATATTTGCCCTGTAATTTAAAACGAAATTAATTATTTTGGCAAACGTATCCTTAAAAAAAAAGTTTGAACTTTGGTGTCAATCGACAGATAGACGGAATCGCCGGACCCACTTTTTTCGACTTCTCTATCAGTGTAATGTCATATCTTCTATATTATATAAGTGTATAAAAGAACAGCCTAATTTTTGTGTTCGTTCGCTAACCGGGCATACTTATTGACCGATTTTCCTAATTTTTTCTATAAATGCAAGAGGTTTTAGGGTAGAAAGCTTAGCAAAAATAAAATGTATACTTTTCAACTCACAAATGGTTCAATTGTAAGAAAATGTTGAAAAATTTTGTATTTCGCACTACAAAAAAAATAATCAATATACGAACACTCAATTTCGTCTGAGAATTGTGACAAATATTGTTATTCGATCGAAAAAAATTTCAGTTAAGATATGAAATTATATTGGAACTAACTGACCCGTCAAACGTTTTTTTAGTGAGTGCGTTTCTGGTATATGAGTATGTGAGAGGTAGAGGCATATTTATAATGTTGTGAACGTTGATGGAATATGCCATTAATATACTTTGATCAACACAAGCAAACTGGAATTTTTCCCATGTATAATTATTGTCTGTCTGAAAAACATGGTGTGCTCAAATCTAACCCACATACAGGCATTTTTTGGCCTTGAGACAATAGTAATTGTCATTGCAAATGCCAATCTGATGGAGAACTGAATGCTTTCAAATTGAACTGGCACACCTGTGTGCACAAACGTTTTGCGAATAAAGCATTGCCACAATTGAATTGGTTGCTCGAAGTTGTGCAGCGTAAGATGTTCTTGAACAAGCAATACTTCGTTAGAGACATTTATCAAATTGCATTGTATTACGAATATTTGTGCAAACTATTGAGACGAAGTTACATGATCAACAAAATTACATATGTTTTTCACACCATTATGCAAGGTGTGGTCAATCGAACTGTTGGTAAATATATTTGAGATGAACCCGGTGGAATGGGGAAATCATTTTTTTAGCATCAATACGATCTGAAAGTTGAACTAAAAAGCATTGGCTCCTGCTTCTTCTGGTATTGCAAGCGCGTTATTAGTCTTAAACCGACATGACAATCTTTAAAAAAAAGTCGGCAATGGCCGAATTGTTGTGTTGGATGAGTGTATGTTATTTACGCCTTTAATCCCACAACTTAAGGAATTTGGAGCCCTATATCTTTTGGCTGCTGAGGACAAACTTTGCGGATCATACCACGGTCAACTGCAGCAGACGAATTGAGTTGTTTAAAACCTTCTATTTTATGTCGGTATTTCAGGAAACTTACATTGGCCACAAATGTTCGTGTGCAGTTACTTAACGATGTATCTGCAGCAGAATTTCCTAAACAATTATTGAACATTGGAAGTGGAATAATTTCACTTGATTCTAAAGGCCGAATTTCACTTCCAAACAATTTTTATTGTAATGCAAATCCAAGGAATGAGTTGATTCAAGAGGTTTTTCCAAGCGTAAACAAAATTACAAAAATCACGTTTGGTTGAGTTGAAGTGCAATATTAGCTGGTGCAAATAAAAGTATTTCTAAAATTGATGCAACAATTTATTTTGAATTAGATCAATAAATGCACAATTTTTTGGCCACAAACAGTTTGACGGAATTACAAAAATGCGATACGATGTAGAAAATTTTACAACGAGACGGAGTTTTTGAATTTTTGGGATTCATATTCCAGGACTACCACCAAATTTCTTATCTCTGAAAGTATGAGCGTCAATTTCTATGTTTCGGAACATCAATCAACTTAAACTTTACAGTAGTACAAGACAAGCCGTATAGAAGTCAATGGCTAATGGGCTACTAGACATGTCATTTGATTCTAAATGTCGTCAGTTTCCCGTTCGAATTGCATTCCCTGTCCAAAAAATAAATTAAGACGCAAGGTCAATTTGTTAAAAATATGTGGTGTTGATTTAGAAATTCCATTTTTTTCATGATATCATGTAATTTGTCTGCCATCCTTTGGAATGTGATTCTTGGTCATATTCTATAATTATCGTTTTTAAATAAAGTCTGATTTCTTACTTTTTCATTACTTTTTGACGAATTAACTAACTAAATTTGGTGTACCCTTCCCTGACTCATGTCAATTTTTATATGGTATTCAAATTTTCTTGCCCGAACAAAATTTTGACTTTAATTAAATTTTTTTTTTCAAATAATGTGTAAGGAGCACAAAGTTTTCTTATTTTTACCTAATCAACAAAAAATTTATAAAATAAAATCTCATTGATAAGCGCGATAAACTAAAACAGGAAAGAAAACCGAATTTTGGGTTTTTTTTTTCAATATTTTTATTGAAGCACTTCAAAATTTCCCAAGAATTGATAGTTTTAAGAAAATTAATTTATAACAGTGTGCAATCCTGAAGAGGGTTAAAAATATATACTTATGCTTATCTGGCCTGCTGTCAAAACCCTAACTAAATAAACTCTTCTCAGATAGTTAAATTTGGGGTATGTTTAATGGGTACATGAACTAAAAAATTGATATAAAAGAATTGAAAAACCAATAGATTATTCATCAGATTAGCAAGTACAGACACGATATTTCTAGGAATAATGTTCCATTTCTGCAAATACATAGAATACCGTATTCTTCATTCAGCCAATCCCTAATTTCACGACCGTTGTTTGCCGAAGCCCTGCGAAGCCCAAAAATGGCCCCAAGAATTTTTTTCTGAGAGCAACGCTGCTCTCAATGTTATACTTCATATATTCGGTCGCCGAATATTCGGCAATTCGAACATATTTAGTTTACTTTAGGAGACCAACGAAACGCACAACAGTTGCTGGGCATGTTTCAAGGAAGTTGCTTCAGACAGTGCACAAATTGAGAATGGAGTTGAAAAAAGTGAAATTGAAAATGAAATAGAAATGTATCTAAGAACTGTTTGCGAGCCGGATGACAGATCCTTACAAATGGTGGTCATCAAACGCAAAACAGTATCCAGAATTCCAGATCCACATTTGACAACACTTGCTAAAATGTATATTTCTTCTCCAGGAACTAGTGTGTATAGTGGGAGACTGTTTTCAGAAGGGGATAATGTCAGAGGCGAACGCAGAAAAATATTTCGGAGGGGGTTTCAAAGAAAAATATATAGGTATTACATTATTTTTTATTTTAAATCTCAAGTGTTTTTTTTTTTTGGCACTATGCATGAATAAAATTTAAATATAAATACATACATATGTAGGTATCTACATATCAAACATTTTTGGATACATGTATAGAATATTTATAAAGTGAAATCCAAGCGCCTCAAAAATAGAGATCCCTTGAACTGCACCAACTACAGAGAAATAAGTCCAAGACCCGGAAAGTCCACCATCGATCAAATATTCACTCTACGGCAGATCTTGGAGAAGACCCAGGAACTTCAAATCGATTTCAAGGCCCCGTACGACAGCGTCTGTAGGGATCAACTATATAGAGCAATGTCTAGTTTTGGCATCCCAGAAAAACTTATCCGTCTGTGTAAGATGACAATAGAAAATTCACGCTGTGCCATCGTGGTCAGAAAAAACCTAACGGACAAGAAAGGACTACCAACATCGACGTCTTTGAGCAAACGTCAACATAGACAGATTTAACTTCGAGATAGTTAAGGACTTTGTCTACCTGGGATCCGCTATCAACTCAGACAACAACACCAGCGCTGAAATCGAACGAAGAATCACTCTTGCCAATCGCTGCTTCTTGGACTTAGAAGGCAATTGAATAGTAAAGTCCTCTCCCGAGCAACTAAAGTGACACTCTACAAAACCCTCATCATCCAGGTCCTCATGAATGATGCAGGGACATTTACTATGACTACATCTGGTGAAAAAGCTTTGGGTTGCTTTGAGAGAAAAATTCGTCCAGTGATTTTTGGTCCTGTCTGCATTAATGGAGAATGAAGACTAAGGTTCAACCAAGAACTGTACGAGCTATACAGCAACACTGACCTAGCCAGAAAAGTTAAGGTCCAACGACTTAGATGTTTGGGTCATGGAGCGTATAAAAAATAATACTCCGGCTCGTAGAGTCTTTGAATCCAACCCAGAAGGAATACAGAATTGGCGAAAATCATTTCGTAATTCGTGCGTGTTGTGTTGATTCTCTAAGGTGGGCGTGGGCTAGGGTGTGAGGATGTATTAAAAAAGAGAAGAAAGTCATTGGGCTTATGGTTACTTCATAGAAAAAATGATATTTGCTTGCAAACATCTCCCTACATGCGAACAACGAAACCAAAGAAAAGGAGAGAATCGAACATTTTTGGCAACAGCGAACCTGTTATGAAGAATTTAAGGCAAAATTTGATATGATCATTTTAAACTTTAAGCAGTATTGTACCGATATATTTCAATGGTTTGTATGTTCTATTGAAATAGCAGGTTGCATTCCTCCCCTTAAGATATTTAATTTCCTTAAGTTCAATCTCGAGCCCATCTTCGGTGAAGAACATGTATTCGGTTTTAGCCGCTCTACGCGATTGTATAACTATTAACCAAGTTTGACGGTCATTTTAATAATCTAGAATTGAAAACTAATGTAAAACGGCACCTCCATTCAATCAATATTTCTCCCTTATGCTCGCTGTTTATTGCCATAAAAAGTAGTTCAAAAATCTCTCAGGTACATAAGTATCCAGCATACACTATTCCTCTGCTCGCCATAGCTTGTCTAATTTCTTTTTGGATAGGTAATTTAGAACGGTCAATAGTTAAGATCGACTAGGCTGAAATTACCAAAATGATTGAGACGACATCAACAGCCTTAATTGAAAATATTGCTAGAGTAGTATGAATACAGACGTTAGTATTGTTTTAACTTCCTTGCGACCCCCACTGTATTTAGAAAACCTGTTTTTAATGCAAATACAATCCCGGGTTGTTTTTGTTCCTTATTTGCTCTCCAACATAGAGGTATATAATAATAATAAAATTCCATTGCTCCCATTGTCCCATTGCCTTTCGCATGGCAACACATCCGCCATTAGTGAGTTTTCATTATCTCACAACGTCACAACGGATTAGAACAAATGTTTCGGATGTGAGATTGTTTGGTCGTTGGATCTCGCGAAGTTATTCATTCACTTACCCACCGCTATTCCTCTCACAATAATCACGTTATACAGAAGAACCGTACGAGCGAGTTGTTTTAGTCACGTCCGTTCGTTGACGAATACCACTGTGGCGGCATCTTCATACCCTCTTCTATATGGATTCTCACTTTGGTTAGCTTGAGTCACATTTCGTCCTTGGTTCTTGTCTTGGCACTTGGCACAACCACTTCACAAAATGAAAATAATCTTTGATGCACTTCAAATAATACAATCTGAGGAGGAATTCAATATTGATATGCAAACAAAGTCACATAGTGCTGTCTCATTCAGTTGCTCTTCTGTATATAGTGTCTTGTGTTTTGTGTGTCTTCCAAGAGTCCTTGATTTCAGGGGAAGGGAATAATATGCATACGAAACTCGAATACACAATACACATAATAATGAAAGTGTGTTTGAAATTGCGTGTGATTCAAAAAAGACTGTTCCTTGGAATTGAGGGTGTTCCGTCCGGGCTAAAGGCTGTATGAATGTATACATTGTTTGTTCACTTAAACAAAATCCTTACTGCAAACAAGGATTTGGAGGTCTGGGGTTCTTGCATTTTAATACAAAATATGCCGGAATGCAATGCAGGCTGGGAAAAAGTCACTATGGTCTATGGAACCTAATTATGACATAAACGCTTCTGTTTGCCATCACGTAAATAACTTAGCCAAATAAACCGTTTTACCAAGAGGAGTTGAAAATTTGTCCTGTTGTTCCCAAGAATTTTCGTTGTACTGTCTCGTTGTCATCATTGTTTAAACAAACGACAAGGGTAAGGAAATGACAAAAATATTTTTGAGAATTGGATGGGCGGACGTTTTTGAGGGTGGCTGCTGCGTGTTGGTGGGCACTCGTATTCTGTGCTGAGTGCTCTGTCGTCGTTGTCGTCTTAGAAGTAACGACAACAATGGCCAAGAGCGCTTCGTGTACTATTCTTAGTGGTGACTGCGCAGAGGGCTCTTAAGTATGTGACATTTTGGATGTTTATCTTTGGTTCTGAATGTTGCCCTGGTTAAAATCTAGTGTTGAGTTGTCATGGAAATGTGGGATGGGGACTTTACTTAACCTCGGTTGAAGACACCAAGTGGAACAACAATTTATTTTGTGTGCCAAGCCATTTTGGTTGGTAAGCAATGGTTTAGACTTAACAAGGAGTCAAAGTTGAAGGATATGAAGACGTTTTTTTTGAAATGAGGTAATTTTTGTAAGAAGAATATATGTTTTAATGTAAAGGGGATAAGACAAAAGTTTTGATAATTGTGGGTTAATGTGAACGATAAAAGAAAACCAGTTTTATTTTTATTTACTTACGGCTTAAATTGTAAGTTATAAATCCTTACATGAAAAATATTAACAAGACATTTCTTGCACAAGGATATGCATCACACATTCTTTTTATAAGTTGAGAAGACGAGTCAAAGTCAGAAGGACATACCTGTCGTAACTTCGTGATGATCTCATCAGCAAAACTATTTCTCAACATTTCACTCATAATCATATGGAAAATTCTGGACAAGGACCTCGGACTATTTGCTCTCAAAGTCTATGGACTCTACCAATACAAATCGCGCGACCATCCGCTTCGTTGTCGTTTTAAAGCTAAGGAGGTGCAGTGAATTAACGCCCATGGCATTAACGCCCGCGGGTGTTAATTCCAAAAACAAACGGAATTTACCCCCTCGGCTGTTAATTCCTTTTTGAATTGGAATTAACGCCCACAGGTGCGAGTGTTATTATCTTTTGGAAGTGATCTTAACCCTCGGGTGTGAACACTTGTGCGAATTTCATTTTAGGACTTAACCACTATAGTAGGTCATTAGTCCAGAAATCAAATTCAGGGCCTCCGATCTTCGTGATTAACTTTAAACATTTTGTAAAATAATAAAATAAGTGGACAGTTTTAACATAATTTCAAGGTTTTTTCTGTGCATAATGGCTGAAACATACCGCATGCTCTAAGTGTTTAGAAAACATTTTCCAATGTAAACGTTTTTCTGCACTCTGGGATGTCAAAGTTCGGTGAGGAAACGGTATTCTACAAGCACAGTAGATATACTTGAAGCCAATATCATCTTATTGCATCTATCTGTCAACTAAGATAACAGAGCTGTTTCAATTCCATTAAAAGCTGCATCAGAAATATGGATGGACACAAACGGGACTTTTGTTCCAAGTAAAATATAATTAGGACTACTGACCTACCATAGTGGGTTAAAAATCTTTAAATCAAATTCCGCACTAATGACTCTCTTTTATGTGTCAGAAGTTCCAAAAAATATTTTCGTTACTTCTGACTTCGGGACGAGTTTCCCTGCGCCAAGTTTCTAATCAAAACAGAAAAACCGAAATAAGGCATTTATTATTAAGTAAAGCATTATTTCTAAGTTGCAATGGAAATAAGACCGCAACCCTTGTAAGGGTGTAATTTCTTTAAGAAACGGAAATAATGACCTATGCGGCCTTATTTCGTCGGGAGTTGTTTAACGTCACCATATTAAGGTATTGAGTTTTTTCTAAATTTGTTTCAAGTGTGGGTTTTATTTCCAATTAATATTGGAATTAAAGCCCACCAAAAAAAATTAACCCCCGCGGGTTAAAGGACCATTTAAAAAAGGAATTAATACCCGCTAAGGAATAAAGGCAGCTTGAGCTAGACATTGATTTTGAAACAAAAGGCATATTTGCTGACGAGTCTCCTTTGTTTTAAACCAAAATCGCAGCATCTTGGGCTCGGAACACCGACATCTTAGTGTTGCAAAATCAAGGCATCCACAGAGATTGACAAAAGGTTATGGGTATCTTTCCAAAATGAAAAAAATATTTTTGTCAACGGTTCCCAAGGGATTTTAATTAGAATACTGAATATTGATTTGAACGACATCTTATTCATGCAGCATTGCTCGTCCATGGAGATTGACTTATGGAGTGCTCTTTTTCGAAGCCAGTAGAGTTAGCTACTTGAACATCCTTGTGTTCCAAAATTAATGGATGTAAAGCTGTAAATAATTTCGATTTTGAAGATTATCCGTCATTAAAGTCACCACGGGATTTGTTACCTTCCACGAATAGTGCTATATCCTATCGCTTTTTGCCAGGAGCATTGAATCTGTTACCGCATCGTAACAACTTTGCTTAAGAAGACATTAAACACTCAGGCTTTTCATCCAAGATTCATCATATTTCGAGTGCTCAGTTTGATCTGTATATACGACCCGCAGCGAGTTCTTTCAATGCAAGAGGAAGGCTCTGAAATTTCAGGGCCCGTCGCAGTATCGTCTCGCTGCAGCCCTCGGCAACAATGATGTCATCGTTGGTCATGAATTTGCCATCCCTTTTGTCGCAGTCTACTCCCTGACTCTGCAGAACTTTAATCTGCCTTCTTAAGGGCCCCAAGCTTTTATCGCTGTTGTTCTGTGGCTCTTCAGCCTTGATGACTGTCCAGTCAAGCATGGGAACCAGCTGGTTTAGCCTCTGAATACCGCAGATCAGTTCTTGTCAGCTTGGCTTAATGTTCATCAACGGTAACCAAATTCAGTTGCCTGGGATAGCCCTTAGCTGAGTCTCAAGCCTTCCCAGTTATTGTTAATCTAAGCAATGCTTGTGTAGTGTCCGTAGCTAAGTAGTTAGGTGAGTTGATTGCTAAGCAAAATGTCGTGAGTTCGAGACCTACTCAGACCCAAAGTTCTTATTTCGTCTTTCACAGACTCTGCCTCTTGCGAAGAACTGACAAAACTTCCAAGAGTATTATCTGTCATGAAAAAGTGCTTCCTAGCTTTGCCGTTCGGAATAGGTGTTAAAATGTAGGACATCTCAATTCTTCATACGCACCTAGAGAATTGTTGATGAGAGTAAGCCACTTGGGCCTTGGCTCTTCAAGAGCTGTCGCGCCACTCTATTAATTTTTTTAAGCAATGCTTGAGCTATGGAAATCCTTGGAAAACTTTTTATCACCTTCGATTATCCTGTGTCCATTGAGCACCTCCGCAGAGTAAAAGCCGAGGTTGTATAAGAAAACACCAGCTTATCTTCTATAGCACAATTCTAGCGCTCTCATTTTCAGCAACCTTGTCAAGAATGAAGGATGCTGGGTAGGTGGTTGATCTTTGTGGTTTTTGATCGAGGTTCTATAGCTGGAACTCTCTGTGCTTCCAGAAGATGTAGGTTGCCCTATTCTGATCAGAAGTCAAAAGTTTATCTTATTGTTTTTATGGTCCTGAAGAAATTATGAGAATCAGTTGTTGGTTCCACGAGTACAGTACCTATACGGTAAGGAAAAGGTCAGCCACGGCTGAGCCGATAAACCGTAAGGGGAAAAATAAGACGCACCCATCCAAAGCGTCCAGATGATCTCGTTTGTAACTGGTTTTCCCTCAGTCTTCGATTTCTTTAGCACGGAATATAAAATCGAGGGCTTCACGATATTCGATAAAAATATCGGTATCGTATCGTATCGAAAGTCGATACGATAATCGACACGATATCCAGTACCTGCGATGGGGAATGCCAAATAGCCGAGTCGGCACCGACTGGAAAAGGAATGGCATATCCATGACATGAGCACCTTGGTTGTTGACTAAGAGTATTAAAGAAGTCCTGGTATTTTTGTTATTCTATTTGAAAACTGAAGACTAGTCTT
>CAKKXW010000003.1:49792412-49805847 GCA_920937365.1 Sphaerophoria rueppellii
TACCGTTTTAGAGCAATACAATTTTTTTTTTTTACATAAAACACATAAATGTTTAAAAAAATTAAACTCGAGGAAGTTTAAAAAAAAAATCGTTCGGGCCGTTTTTGTGAAAAAAAAGTTTTGTTTTTTGGCCAAAAAAATCGTATGGCGGCTACCCTAAATTTTGATCTTAAAACAAAAATAAAAAAACTGGGATATGCTCAAACCTCTAATTTTCAAATTTGAAGTCAATCGGACCAGTAGTTAAGCCTGTAGATGCCTGTAAACTTTCCGACAGACAGATAGACGGAATCGCCGGACCCACTTTTTTCGACTTCTCTATCATCGTAATATCATATCTTATCCTCATCTCAATTTTTTTTTTTTTACGAATTCAATAGTTGCCATATATTCTATATGTCGCAAGTAAAAATACACTACTTTTCAGTGCAATTTTTGGACACTTAATTTTGATTCAGTGTAAATAATACCCATGTTTTTGTAAATAAGGTAACCGATTGTACAAAACTTGTACCGGTATTTGGTATATAAATTGTGCAAGTGGAAAAAAATTGTCTTGGTTACTAGGATATAATATACTCCAGGAGTGTATATTACGAACTGATAACGTAAAATTATTTCCTAAAGTGTGTAAAAAAATCCTAATTTTAAATTTGTCTCGTATAAAATTTAAACCGCAGTATATTTTTTTCAATCGGAAAAATTAAAAATGAATTAAAATGTACACCGTTTCTTATTTTTAATGCAAGATGTACCCATCTGCAAAAAATATGAAATAATTATATGATTTAAAGTGTTCACTTTCATAATAATTATGGACGCAATAAAATCATGAATTAATATGATTCTGGGTACCTAATTTAAAAACGAATCACATTCTGTTGATGGATTTTCGGTCCTACCCAGTCTAAAATTCGAGCGCCTCGGAAATTTTGATAATTTAAAGATTTTCTTATTCCATTCCAAAAAGATATTTTTCGGAAAACTATGCTTTTTGTTGTTTTTTATTTTTTACGGACAATCTGTTAAAAACGGGTCGAACACACCGAAAAGGAGGCATATTTCAGTCGATATATATATAGTTAAATAATTAATCATTATTTTCATTTAAATATCCCCAAACTTAATTTTTTTTCTAATATTCCTTAAAAAATATGGCCGTTGCCCAACTCATAGCCGTAGATAGGATTTTGTTTTAGAGGGGGATAAATGAAATTTTTTTCAAATTTTATCATCGGTCGAATTAATAAGAGCGTTGTTCGTCAGATAAAGTCTTTCTGACTGTTAAAAAATCGGCTCTGAGAGAAAAATGCTATTAATAAAAAAATGTATCTTAAAGCCTGTAGTGTGATACTACATTTTTTTTTCTATTTGTTCACCATTAATAATGAAAAAAGAAAGAGTTATAGCACTTCTTTACCTGAATTCAATATGAGTGTGAATTGTGTACTCACTACTTTCATTAAGATGAAACTATTAAAAAAATCATTAAAAATACAACCCGAATTACATTTTTTTAATGGAAATAGCTGCCCGTTGCTTAGTGGTTAAGTGCGTTGGCTGCTAAGCAGAACGTCGTGGGTTCTAGTCCTACTCGTGGCCATAAAGTTTTCATTTCATCTTCCACGGGCACTGCCTCTTGCGAAGAACTCACAACACTTTCAAGAAAAAGTGCCAATATCAATTGCTATAACTTATAATTGACACTAATATTATAGAATATTAAGAAATAAAATCCATTTAATTCAATCAATCAATAATTATTTGATTTTTCTTTCAAATTATTTCAGGAGGGGTTCAACCCCGTAACCATCCCCTTAACACAGTTATGGCTGCATATACAATATTTCCTGAATTTGGAACAAAAAATGCACACATTTAAGAGAAAAAGAAAAAAATACACAATTGTGAAAGTTATAAATAAATATTCTCTTTTCGGTACATTTTTTATGCTGAAAACTATATAAAATATTCACTGATTTGTATATCATTTGGAGAAATCATATAAAAAATGCACCAAAGTTTAAGGAGCAATGAGAAAAAGAAATCATTGTGAAAAATATGTCATATGTATTTTCTTTTCGGTGTATTTTACTTGCTGTTAATGGGTATAACAAATGTTCAAACCAAGTTAAAAAATGTATCGCAAGCAATAAACAACACAGTTTATTAAAAATCCATAATACATTCTTTTACATTTTTTTCATTTTTGAAATGTTTACAATTTTAAAATTTTATGTTTGTTCATCTTCCATTGTTTTTCTGGTTCCTGGACCTCTCTCTCTCTTCTTCATTTTTTATGTCCATATGTTCTGTTACCTTTAATTTCTTTTATTTACCTCTTGGAGGAACGTCTTCCATCCTCTTCAACAAATCGCGAAATGTTGTCTAAAAAACTTTTCGTTAGATGGTGGCCTAGAATCGCCGAAATAAATTGCTACAGTCATTGGTCTAATTTCAAGTATATTGGCTGTATTCATTAGAATGGGCCAACAATTAAAATTTGCTATTTCGGAAGAGAGGTAATCCGTTAACATTGAAATTTAGAAGAGCTTGCATTCCTTGATTTAATTGACGAAATGCAATGTGTAAACAGTTTTCAATACCATAGTACCAGAATGAACCGGACCCCATTATTTGTATAGTAACTTCCGTGGTGTATGGAGCAAAGTTCGTTCATCTTTTGGCAATTCCGTTTTTCCTTCACTTCGCAATAAAACTAGTAGCTCAGATACAGCACTTTGTGTTATTTTATATTAAATCGCCCATTCTGCCAATTTGGAAATGAAATCAATGTTTGCATCCACATCATCAATTGCGCAATCTTCCGCAGTCAACTCCACTTCACGATGTTTATTTTCCACAACTTCGTCATCATCGTCAAAACCATCATTCAAAACTGAGTTCATTAATATTTAATTTGGATCTGATATAATGCTAGGCTCATTTACAGCAAGATTTTTTCCAGATAATGAAACATTTTTAGAGTTTTTCGGCCGAATATACCTAAAAGTTAATGTTCGCCCAATGTCTGAATAAGTTTCGATGATTTTGATGGATGTTATTAACCGGTTGGACATTGCTTTTTAATCTTTTTAAAAAGTTTTTCCTTCGACGATAACACTTTAAATAATTATTTACACTCGAGGAACTCATTTTTGTTTGTTTAAAAAAGAAAGTGTCCTCCTTAAGAATTCAATGGCGACTCAATAATTTCAATTACATGTTTTGTTTATTTTAATGTAGTTAAGTGCATTATATTTACAAATAGTGTAGAACCTACAACAAAACATATTTAGTGTATTTTATCTTCAACATGTAGTGTAAGAAATATACTGTGCTGAATCGGCTAATTTTATGTACCATTAATGGTACATTATATTAACAACTGAGAACCGGCTAGTTTTTTGCACCAAATTTCAAAAGAAATGTTGAAATTTTGCATATAAAATACAATGGTGTAATTTTTATACTGGTATTTTTGATAAATACACCAATATTTGAAATTTTTCTTAATCATACACCAAAATTATTGAATTTACACCAATTTATGCACAAGTGTGCTACTTGAGTACTTAAGGTGGCGCAACAATCCGTTATGGACTTGGGCCTCAATCAACAGTCTCCGCCACCAGCTCGGTCCCTCCCTAGCAAGCTGTATCCAGTTTTGCACTCCAAGTTGATTGAGTATCTCTTCCACTTGTGTGCGCCTTGCGCTATCTGAGCAAAGGTTAAATAAATAATTTCCACGATAAATACAACAACCGCTTGGTTTAATTCCGTATTGTAATTGCATTTAACATTGAAAAAGAAATTCCATGTTAAATACAACAACGATACGGAATTAAACCAAGCAGTTGCTGCATTCGTCGTGGAAATAAGTGACACAAAAAACTAAATAAGATACCTAGTAATAATAACAATAATAATAATAATAATAATAATAATAATAATAATAATAATAATAATAATAATAATAATAATAATACAAACATTTTCACTTTTTTTTTTTTTAATAATCGCAGATATATTTTCACTTTTTTCTTTTTAACAATCGCTTTCGCACAACCGCACTCTTAAAACATTCATTAACGACTGATTGATATTGTTTGTTGAAATGCACATTGTTTTCGCACAAGCAATGATGAGAAATTGAGAATTCATAATTCATATTCAACCATCAACACATTATGTTGAAAGAAAAATCGTATCCCGTAGGACAGTGAGATGCAAAGGACATGGCCCACTTTTGGGCCCAGTGCGTTCATTAACGAAATTGGTACCGAATGAAAGCTGTAGTGGAGCAGATTATTGGGGTACAGTATTTCCGAAATCGTTCGTGGGGTTTTCGAGATATTTGGGTTTAAGGTTGGTTTACTCTGAAGATGATTTTTTCTCATTTTTTTTAGAAAACAGCTTATATCATGTGATCAAAGGCACGTAGGAAAATGATTTTGATATAAAATGAGCGATATTTATTTTGTCTTTTAAATATATTTGAAAGTTTTTTGTTGAAATTGATGAAGTTTTTACTGCGCTTAGTGAGCTTAAGCCTACAACTTTTCCAGATTTGCTTGGGATTCAACCAATTGTTTTAAAGTCATGTGCTTCCGTCTTAAGTCTGCCCTTACAGATAATTTTTAATAAATCTCTATCAACAGGAGCTTATTTAGATGCATGGAAGACTTCTTGTATAATTCCTCTTTTCAAATCTGGATTCAAGGATTTAGTAATCAATTATAGGCCTATTTGCCATATGCCAGTCGTGCCCAAACTTTTGGACAAACTTATGCACAAAAAGTTTGTTTATATAATTGATAATTCTATTTCAAAATTTCAACATGGGTTTTATAAAGGTCGATCAACATGCACAAATTTAGTTGAGTTTACCCATTTTTGTTCATCTGTTATGGAATCCGGTGATCCGGTGCTCAGGTTGATGTGTGCTACACAGATTTTGTAAAGGCGTTTAGCAGAACTAACTTGAATATTTTGTTAGCAAAACTTAAAGCTTATGGTTTTGATGGCCCTATTTTAAAATGGTTTGAATCTTATTTATTAGGAAGAAAACAAATTGTCTGCATAGGCAACTATCGTTCTAAGGAAATTTTTGCTTTGTCGGGTGTACCAAAAGGCAGCCATTTAGGTCCTTCCTTGTTTTTATTGTACATAAATGATCTTGTTAATGCTTTTCGTAATTGTCATGTTCTTATATTTGCTGATGATATTAAAATTTTCAATGAAATAAATTCTGTTAACGATTGTTTTTCCTTCCAAAATGAACTTAATAGATTTCATGATTGGTGTGTTACTAATGACCTTGTGCTTAATATGACAAATGTGCTGTAATGACTTATAATCGCATTTTGCATCCAATTTTATCGGATTATTTGATGAATGACATTAAATTAACGAGGGTATTTGAAATAAAAGATCTTGGTGTAGTTTTTGATACCAAACTCTGTTTTGAGCGCCATGTTGACTGCATTGTTTCAAAAGCTAATTCCCTTTTAGGATTTATTAAAAGAAACTCCGCTGATTTTAAGGATCCTTATACAGTGAAGTCTCTTTATTGTTCGTTAGTTCGTCCGGTTCTTGAGTATTGCAGCATTATTTGGTATCCTAATACAGTAAAAAACGTTAACAGAATTGAAAGAGTGCAAAAATGTTTTTTTGAGATTTGCTTTGAGAAATTTTGTTTTACCTGCAAATATCTCATTAAATTATGCTTCTAAATGTTTGTTGTTGGGTTTTGAAACTCTTGAAAAGCGAAGAAAGGTTTTCAGTGTTATTTTTATACGTGATATTTTATGTTTTTCAATCAAGTGTGATAATTTACTTTTTTTAATGAATGTTTATGCACCTTCAAGATCATAAAGATCGAGAGAATTCTTATATGCGGAGCGTCACTCTACCTTGCATGGTCAGCGGGAGCCTATTTGCCGTAGTATCAATCTGTTTAATATTGTAAATGAAGGTGTTGATATATTTAGCATGTCTAGAGAAACTTTAAAAAAATCTCTAAAATATGTTAATTTTTAACTTCATTATTTATTTCTGCTTCTATATTTATTACATTATATATTTATATTTTATTATATTTTGTTACATTTTGTTTTAATTTTTCATATCTGTTGATATTTTCATATCGTAGATAAATAAATAAATATATAAATAAATAAATAAATAAATTATTTGTCCACCTCAGTTGCATATATAAATATTTAGTAATTACTTTTGGAATACCAAGTTTTTTTCACTTATTTTTTGAACAACGATATCTCTAAAAGATCAACAGTGACATTTGATTTGTGCCTCACCTTTAATTGTATGTATAATTAAGGAACCTTTTCCCTTCCTCACAAAAAAACTACTTTCTTACGTACTTACTCTAGGAAGTTTTTTTTTACTAATTTAGCCAAATATAATATTTTTTTTTAATACTGATAAAGTAATAACACTCTTAACATTGGTGATTAATAAATTGGAAGTATGTTTTAATTTTCCTTATGACGACCAAATTCAAAGTACCACAAATTACTTACAACTTTCACTCAACAACTCAAAGTTCTCATATAACTTTTGCTATGATGTAGAATTCTCTAAAAAAGTATGCGTAGTTAAAGTGTTTTGGAAGGAAAAACTCAGCTGACAACAGCTCAAGCAAACAGGACGAGGTGTATTAGCAATGGCGTTGAACAGGATAAACATTCTTAACTATTTGGAGGATTTTGTTAAAGAAAACAACCTAAACAGAACAAGATCAATTTTTTGTCCAATCAGTGGCCATATTCCGAAGTTGAATAATTTTCCCTTGCTTGATTTGACAGAGCTTCGGCAGATTTCACTCGGAATATATCAAATCGAGCAATCAAGTTCTTAATATGGAGAACATCTTAAAAATAATGGAAGCTATATGATAGAAGTTTGTGAAAAACTGATCCAAATTAATAATGCACATCCAAGCCTAATGGAAAACAATAACTATTTCGTCAGGGGTCGCATTAAATCTCGACACATTAGTCATTAAATATCTAATAATATATAAAGTAAGACTTTTGTTTGTTTGTCGGTTGTATGTTTGTATTCGATAAACCAACAAACAAACAAAAGCCATACCTTATACCTAAATGCAATAGAATTCTTGTGCGATGCACTGTATGTGCAGAAGGATACTCTGAAAGAAAAATGAATAATTATTAATAGGAAAAAACTTACTCGAAAATTTTGTTTGGATATTCAAGAAAACTGGCAGCTGACATCAATTTTTTAAAACATCTTTCTATTTTCATTTCATTTCCAGTTCATTCTTCTATGTTATATTTAAAGCTGAACTCCTACTTAAGCTTTTGGACCAAAAAAATGTTTACATGCGATCTCTTGGGCACGACTTTCTGTAAAAAAGAAAATTTTAACATCAATGTTCAAAACAAGCATGGATTTATTTTCCAATCTCTGTGCACGAAAATTTCGCATTATGAAAATTGGTTTTCAAACGAAAACTGGAAAATTTTAAAATGGATTTTCGAATGGAAAATAGAAATTTTTTCATGAAAAACGCGGAAAACTAATTAGTTTTAAAAGGGAAAATTGCATGTATCTGTAGGTGCATTGGTTTTCAAATGGAAAATTGCAAAATTTCAAAACGGGTTTTCGAATGCAAAATAGAAAATTTTTCATGAGAAACTCGGAAAACTAATTGGTTTTTAAAGAAAAAATTGCATGTTACTGTAGGTGCATTGGTTTTCAAATAAAAAACTGAAAAATTTCAAAAACTGTTCAGGTCTCCATTTGAAAACCAGTGCAATGTTCTACCATAGAATTGCTTTGTTTAAAAATGTCATTCATAAAATGTCTTTCTATTTTTCATTCGAAAACCCATATGAAATTTTCCAGTTTCTTATTTGAAAACCAATAATGAACCTTAGTTTTTCATCGAAAACGCATTTTGAAATTTTCCAGTTTTCCATGTGAAAACCAATGCATCTATAGTAACATGCAACTTTCCCTTTGAAAACCGATGAGATTTCCAAGTTTTTCATGAAGAACCTTCTATTTCCATCATAATGCAATACAATAAAAAATTGTTACGTTTACGTCATAGTGTCCACTGTTGACCCTATTATGTATTTGCACTTTGGTCTGATGCATCCCTAACTGAATTTTTTTCCTGAGATTTCGGATTTCTCACTGAGGATTCAGAATTAAGTTCCACTAAATGATTTTGTCAAAGTCACATTGAAATCTTACTAAAATGTTGTTAGTTATAACTAATTTTGACCGAGACCGAAATGTACCCAATATTCATAATGCGAAAATGTTTATGCAAAGAAAATCGTGCAAGTTCGGTGTAAACATTGTCTTGGTCCAAAAGCTTAAGCAGGAGTTCAGCCTTAAATATAATTTGGAAGAATTTACTGGTAATGAAATGAAATGAAAGGAAATGAAAAAAAAGATAGACATTTCAAAAAATTGATGTCTTCTGTCAGTTTCCTGAATTTAAAAATTTGCGGGTGAGTAAATTTAAATAAACTTTTTTACTATTAATAATCAATATATTACATCAACCAATGATGAATGATGAATTTTCTGGCGTTATTACCTACTCTCGCAGAAATTCTCAAACTCGGCAACGCTGGGTATTTTCGGCTAGTATTTTATATTATTGTAAATACGATGCATTTATATTTGTTTGGGGTGTAAATATTATATCGTATTCTCACTAATAGTGTCCGTAGCTTAGTGATTAGTTGCTTTGGCTGCTAAGCAGAGAGTTCGAGTCGAGGACACTGCCTCTTGCGAAGAACTGACAAAACTTACAAATGTTTCTCAACTTTGCCGTTCGGAATCGGCGTTAAACTGTTGGTCTTTTCAATTGTTCATACGCACCTAGAGAATTGTTGATGAAAGTAAGCCACTTAGGCCTTGGCTCTTCAAGAGCTGTCGCGCCACTCTATTTATTTTTTTTATTTTTTTTCTATAGTTGAACTTTCGAACTGTTTCTGAAATATTTTTTTTTTGCTATAAATAGAAGATATATTCTATTAAAAATTCAACATTTTACGAGATTATGAAAACGATCAAATTAAATTAAACAAAAACCGGTGATAGAGAGAAAAACGATATCTATAAAAATACGATCTGGGATGTTGAATTTTTCTATTCTCTTCTTTCTTTCAGATATTTGATTAATATTGAACAAACTTTTACAATTTTCAGGCTTAATTTAAATCGAAAGATGTTTTGTTGTTTGTTGAAAATTAAACAAAAATTCTAAATTTGAATAATTTTCAACAAAAAAATGCTTATTTTTCAGCAAATGTTGAAAATTACTACGATTTTATTTCGATGCTACAATAATTGTAGCAAAATTCAACCGGTATTGAAAAACTTTAAACACTTAGGCCCATTTGCTGATTCGGAACATAAATTTATGTTCAACTTAAAGTTTTCATTTTTATATGGGACGTTCCGGAATTTTTAAGTTCGACATAAAATCCCCATACAAAAGGAGAACTTTAAGTAGAACATAAATTTATGTTCAGATTGAGCAAATGGCCCTTAGTGTAGTAAAATTATCAATTTTTTTTTTTTTGAATATCATCGGCATACGCGAGAAGTTGAATAGACTTTTGGAAGATGGTACCTCAGTATTAACGGTGGAGCTTTTGACTATCTTATCTAGAACGATGATAAAGTGCATCGCCTTGTCTGAACCCTTTTTTAACATCGAATGATTCCGTTAGCTCGTTGCCAACCTTGATGGCGCAGCGTGGGTTCTCCATCGTCATTTTTCACAAGAGAACGAGCTTGGCAGGGATGCCAAAACTAGATATAGCTCAATAGATGCTTTCTTTCGCGGCCTTAAAATCGATGAAAAGGTAGTGGGTATCGATCGATCGGCAATCACTTGCGATTGTAGCCGTCCGACGTAGAATTTGTTCGCAGCATTTTCTTATTTTGGCCGTTGTCGGGATATTCCAAGAACTACTTTGGCTTCGACGAGGAAGTGGTCCGAGTCGATGTTGGCTCCTCTGAAAACTCGAACAGTTAGAATGCTGAACAAAGACTTTCTGCCGCCGATCGCAATGTGATCAATCTGTTTGACGGTTGATTGATCAGGACATCTCCATGTTCCTTTATAGATGTTGAGATGTGGGAACCAGGTGCTTGCTGCCACAACATTTCAACCTGCAACAAAATCGATCAGAATGAATCCGTTATCGGATTGTTCCACCAAAGATGTCCCCTATTCCCAGCTTTGCGTTAAAATCGCCGAGGATAATTTGAATGTCATAGCTAGGACATAGCTCATTTGTTTTGCTGGTAGAACTTGTCATTATTGTTTTTCCGTTTTCTCTTCTGTGGGGGCATGACTTTATATGCGCGCTAATGTTGACGAATTTAGCCTTGATTCGAATTGTCGTCATGCGTTTGCTTACACATTTGAAGCTCAAGACTTTTTGCCAGAGTCTACTTCCCATCACAAATCCGCATCCAATGAGCTGCTGTTGTTGCTCACAGTAACAATTACTACAGTAGATGTCGCAGTTTTTCATTCTCCTCTTGCCCGGTCCATCCCATCGCATTTTTTGGATAGCGGTAATGTCTGCTTTGTAGCAGTTAACGGTCTCTGCTTATAGTTCGGCAGCTTGCGGTCTGTTATGCGACTTTACATTCCACGTGCATATCCAAAATTCGTTGTCGTTAAAACATTTGCTTAGGTCGTCATCAGTGTATCCGTCCGTTTCCAAGGCCTGTTATTGTTTCGCAACTAAATGTTTTTCTACTTAGTTGGGAAGTCAACCTGGCGTTCAACCCTCAATCTTGATGAGTTTCCAAGTGCAAGAGCCAGAAAAACCACTCCTTTTGCGGCCTGGGCTTCAAATAAGTCGAAGTAGCTGGTAAAGGTGTTCACCAAGTAGTTAGGCTGTACTGGAACTGAAGACGCCGCCGTTGATTAAAAAAAAAGACATTCGTTCTCTGCCGTCGCTCGTTCACCGAAAAAAAAACCTTGGTAAAATCAAACAATAATCTTGTTTGTTTTTGCGTCAAGCACGAATATGTTTAATTTGAACATGCTGGCATTGTTATTTTTTTTATTTAAATGATACAATGTTCATTGTTCAAATTAATAACGTCATTGTCAATTTCATTGTTAACCAATCACGTTTGTAGTAAAACAAACATGAAAATGGTGATCACTTAAATATTATAAGCATTCTTGACTGATAATCATTGTGCGAAAACAATCGATGTCGTTGTTGATGAACAACGATTTAGTGTTCCTTTAACTATGAGATATTATAGTGTTACAATTTTTGTGCTTGAATTAATACGAATTTGGCAAAACTCGTTGTTGATCAAAAACGTTAATAGTTGTATGAACATCTAAATCTTGTTTCCTTAAATGTTCAAAACTTTTGGTTGGAAATTGTTCTGCTAAATTAAAACGAGTAATAGGGTGATCTTTATTGATACATATCGCTTGTGATATTAAAAAAAGAGTTATGTTATCAATGAAAGTGGGTAAAAAAATATTTTCTTTTTCGATATAAGAATGCTTACAGTTTTTTTTTCCACCAGAGAAGTCCAAGGAAATGAAAAACCAATACGATTAATTTTCCTAAAACATATTTTATTGAAAAAATATATGAAAAACTAATATAATATTACAAAATTTAACGCGTTTAATGTTTGTATTTGGAATAGATATTTGTACATATATATTCATCAGCTAGATACTTTGTAAAATGTGTTTCGGAAATAAATGAATTTGACGATGAAATGTGATACTTTTTAGACCGTAATATAATAATGAAATACATAAAGGAAAAACTATTTTTTTAACAAATAAAGAATGCAAGATTTACCAATGTTTTCCCGACAGAGCGTTTAAAAAGGGGCCAATAAATTAACATCTTGTCTCCTTAGGTCATAAAAATGTTCTTACTCCTCTCCTCAGTATAACCTCGTTCCGCGGTTCATTGCTGAGTTGAAGCCATTATTTTCAGCAAGAAAGCTTTGAAAACATAAACACAATGTTGATGAGTCGATAAGCAAAAAAAAAACATGAAACTATAGTATTAGAAACCGCCTACCTTCAGATGCTTAAAACTCTTCATTTTGTGAAAGATATCAACGCTTCTGCACCTTTTTTCAGAATTGAAGAACCTGCTATCTTTTCCAAACAATACAAGTTTTCTATTGAACATACACGTGATACTTCGAGTTCGAAAAGTATTATAATTGAAAATGATTGCGACACTTTAACAATGTTTGTGTTGCCTCAACAATTATGGTGATTGGTCAAATATGAACATTGTTGATCGAGCATATTCTTGTGGTTGGTTAAACACTTTCATTGTTGATCAAACATTATAAGTGATACTTCAATACGATACGTTGTTTATCATTGTCACTTTTCATAAAATTAAGTTGAATTGTTAATTAAACACGTTTGTTGTTGATCAAGTATAAATTCAACAATGATATTCTTGCTTAAGTATAAGAGAATATTCAAATCAACTAAGAACATGCTTAATTTGAACATTTTAATGTTACTCACCAAAATAAAAAATTGATGACGGCTGCATTGTTGATTTAAACATGCGATCTTATTTGTTTCAATCAAAAAGCTTGTTTAATTTCACAACTTTCGTCAAATTGTTGATTAACAATGAAGTGTGTTTAAATCAACCAATGTTTTTTCTTTCGGTGTTCGCTCAGTAATCGACTACCTTAAACAGGCTAAGCAGCTTAATAATGAGAATTTATAAAGCAACATTGTCCAACTGTTTTGGAGTTTACTCCTTTAGAATCGAATGTTAAAACAGAACAACGACGTGACGTCAGACACAGCAAGTATACGCCCCATTGTCCTGAAAACTAAAATTGATATTGATACTAAAAACTCAATTTACTTTTTCCAAAGTCATTTGTTCAGTTCAGTTTTCTGATCCCTGTGGGGTATAAAAATTTGATGGGTCTGTAATTTTTCTAGAAAGACCAAGAACAAAATTGTGCAAACAGATATAATTAGTTGGCTTGAAAGTGTGCAGTTTTTTCAACTTGAAAATCTTTAACAGAATTCACTCTTATTTACGTTAAAAAAAAAAAACTGTCACTTTTTGCTTCAATTAATGTAATAGAAAGGATCTTTTAGTGGAGACTACATTTATTAAAACTAATTTTTTAACACTAAAAAGTAAACTAAAAGAATTTGTATGTAACTATATCCAATTTCGTATCAATTTAACATCTTAACATATGAGTCTTTCAATACAATCAACACAACATAGCACTCCCGCACAAGAAGAAACGCTTTATGGCATTCTCTTTTGTTGTGTTTTTGATAATCAACCCAATCTTGAAAAATGTCTTTTATAAAAACAAAAATGTCTATACCGAAATACGGGGGGAATATTTTTGTATA
>CAKKXW010000003.1:49807436-49827511 GCA_920937365.1 Sphaerophoria rueppellii
TGTTTCACAACAGTGAATTGCTTACATTACAAATTGTTATATGACGTGGATTCAACGACGTACGAGGAATGGTTCAGTAGCGGCGCGGCCGACGAAACTTCTCAAGTCGTCACTAGCTAGCGAAAAGTACGAGAGAAAAAAAGGATAATTATCCTTATACCAAAAGTTCAGCTACTTACATTAAGTAAGTGTTTTAATTTAAACCGATTTTCATGCGCAAGCCCTTTTTATTTGATTTTGTTGTTGTTTTTAATTTTTTTTTTTCGGAAAATGTTAAATGACAGTTTTTATTGCAGGTACACCTCCAAGAGGAGAGAAGAACACAAACTTTTCAAAAACAAAAAAAAGAGAGCATGAAAAGCGATCGATCACTGCTGAACTCTTCAAAGCAGCCGGCGCGGCGATGACTTGGTAAGGAGCATGCAGCAACTTAGGTGCAGTATATTGTTAAACATTACATTCGTTAAGTGACAACACTTTGTTCTTATCACTCAACATTAAATAATTAATTATAATCACTTTATCAGTTTATTGAAAATCAGAAAATTTTCTTTTTAGTTTTTCTGTCTGAATAAAGTATCGTTGTTTTCTTTAATAATAGGAACCTTTTAAATCTAAATAACCAACAGGTTATGGGCCCAGATTTCTAAAAGCTAAAAAAAAAACGTAACAGATTTAAAAATAAAGAATGGCCGAATCTCTAAGGACTTCAGTAACAAAATTGGCTCAAGATAACTACCACATTTGGAAGTACAAGCTAGAGCTCCTGTTAAGAAAGGATGCGAAAGTACTCATCGGCTTGTCTGTTGAGGACAACCAACTTCACCATGTAAGGAAGGCTGAAACAGCAAAGGCTGCGTGGGACAAGCTTAGACATCATCATGAAAAATCGACACTAAGCAATAACGTACAGCTCATGCGAAAAATATGTAGCTTAAAATTGGAAGATTCAAGCATGGAGGAACACATTCAGACAATGACGATACTTTTCGACAAACTAGCAGCATTGGGTGAAGATAAGTTGTCGGAAAGTTGGACTGTTGCAATGGTTTTAAGCAGTCTGCCCAGGTCATACGATACGCTTGTTACAGCTCTTGAAACCAGAGATCAAGCGGCATTAACTTTGGATCTAGTAGAAGCAAAGTTGTTGGAAGAGTTTTCAAGGCAAAATAAGGGGAATGATAATACTGCACTAAAGGTATCTAATAAATATTCCAATGAATCTACTAAATGTTTCTTTTGTAATAAAAAGGGTAATATGAAGAAAGATTGCCGCAAATATATTCAGTGGAAAAATTCGAAGAAACAAGGAAAAGTCAACACCGTAACTTCTGACAATGAATTTTGTTTTGGTTTGAGTGACAGGATGTATAATGGTTGGGTAATTGATTCAGGTGCAACAGTTCACATCACCAACAACCTTAACAATTTCACTAGCATGGACTCAAATCATAATGAAAAGGTGATAGTGGCAAATGGTGAAGAAATGATTCCGAAAGGAAAAGGAACTTGTAAGCTTCAAGTATTGAACGGCAATAACGAGGAAGCAACAATTCGAATCGAAGATGTTCTATATATCCCTGATCTTCAAGGCAGTTTATTATCTGTGAAAAGAATAACAGATAAAGGATTTGCGGTAAGTTTCGGAAATAGGATTTGCTCAATCAAGACGGTAAAAGGACAAGAGGTAGCAGTAGCTGACTTAACTGGTAACCTATACAAATTGAGGCTTAAATTCAACTTCAACAATTCGAAGGCACTTTTGGTGAATGACGGAGGGACTCAAAAACACTGTCTTGATTATTGGCATCGTTTGTTTGGTCACAGAAACACTGAAGCTATTAAAAGATTGGCCAAGGATAAAATGGTGAGTGATTTTAATATTATCGATTGTAAGCACAGTAAAGAGTGTGAAATTTGTGCGCAAGGAAAATTGACTCGTTTGCCATTCATAAAATCATGTAGTGAAAGTCATTCGCCTTTGGATTTAATACATAGTGATGTATGTGGGCCAATGCAGACAACTACACCAAGTGGAAATAGATATTTTTTGACGTTTATTGACGACTTTAGCCGTTATACTGTAGTATACCTCTTAAAAGATAAATCTGAGGTATTTGAAAGGCTTATTCAGTATGTTGAAACTGTCAAAAATATTTTTTCACTAAGGCCCAAAGTGATAAGATCTGACAATGGCGGTGAATTCACTGCAGGAAGAGTTTTAAAATTTTTAGAAGGACAGGGCATTAAGTATCAACATAGTGCACCTTACACTCCTCAACAAAATGGGATTGCTGAACGCAAAAACAGATCTTGGAGAAGCAATTATGACAGCGAACTACTTGAAAATAGACTGCCGTCGAGTACAATTCCAAGAACACCCTATGAAAGATGGACTGGAAAGACACCCAATATAAGTCATGTACGTATTTTTGGAACAAAGGCTTTTGTTTACATCTCTAAAGAAACTCGAAGATAGTTAGATGATAGAGCTGAGCCTAAGATTTTTGTTGGTTACGACGAGCATTCAAAAGCTTATCAGTTTATTGACAAAAGAACCAAGAAAGTAACAATCAGCCGAGATGCGAAGTTCTTTGAGTTATCAAAGAATGAGGAGGTTCATACGGAAAAAGGTAATAGTACCCAGAAGAATAGTTCAGAAGTAATAGTGCCAATTACATCAAAAATTCGTGACGTAACTACAGAACCGGAAGAAATTAATAACGACGAAAATACAATAGAGGAGGAATTAGAACCAACACTGGAAGATCTACCAAGAACATCGAAGAGACAAAATAAAGGAATCCCACCACCTTGTGAAGGAGCCTAGAAACTATAAGGAATCCATTACTTGTAAGAACAAGGAAGAGTGGAAAAAGCCAATGTCAGAAGAATTTCAAGGACTTGAGAAAAATCAAACATGGGAATTAGTATTTCCACCAAGTGCAGCGAACATAGTCGGTTGTAGATGGACCTATAAGATTAAACGAAACGTTCAGGGAAGTATTCAGAGGTTCAAGTCTCGACTTGACGCGCAGGGGTACAATCAAAAATATGGACAAGATTACGACCAAACTTTTGCACCAGTTTAAGGCAGACAACTTTTAGAATCCTTCTCTCTATAGCAGGAAAATGCAAAATGAAAGTTCAACATATGGATGTAAAGTCAGCGTTCTTAAATGGAGAACTCAAGGAAGAGATTTATATGAAACAACCGCCTGGGTTTGAAGTTGGAGAACAGGGCTTGGTATGCCGATTAATGAAGAGTCTATATGGTTTGAAGCAAGCAGCACATGTGTGGAACGAAGTTATTCATAATGTTCTCATTGGAAGTGGTTTCACCCAGAGTAAAGCAGATCTTTGCCTATACAGTAGTTCAACGAACGGTGAAGGTTGTTACGTACTGGTGTATGTCGATGACATTTTAATTGCTAGTAAGGATGAATCACTTATCAAGAAAGCAGAGGCATTGCTTAGTCATCACTTTGAAATGAATAATTTGGGGAGATTAATCACTACTTGGGGATTGAAGTCTCCAAAGATGGCAATATGAATTACAGAATTAGGCAAAAACAATACATTGATAAACTAACTCAAGACTTTGGACTTACAAATGCAAAGGACTCAAAAGTTCCTATAGAACCCGAATACGACAAGTCAACTGAAGGAAGAGAACCTTTACTACAAAACAAGGAATACCAAAGACTAATCGGATGCTTATTATATATAGCAGTTAACACCAGACCGGACATAGCAGCAAGTGTATCAATTTTGGCAAAAAAGACATCGTCACCAAATCAAGCCGATTGGATCGAACTTTAACGGGTTCTTAAGTATTTAAAATATACATCTAATTTGCAATTAAATCTCAGTAAGGACAATACAATTAAAAATAATTTAATCGGATATGCTGATGCAAATTGCGCAGCAGACAGAGAAAACCGAAAATCAAACTCAGGATATATATTCTTCATAAACGAAGGAGCTATATGCTGGTGTTGTAGAAAGCAATCGTGCGTATCCTTATCTACAACTGAAGCAGAGTTTATTGCTTTATCGGAAACATGCAAGGAAGCAGTTTGGTTAAGAATGCTCTTAAGCGACCTCGACATTCCCCAACAACAACCAACTTTAAGCTACGAAGATAATCAGAGCTGTCTCAAGCTTATATGTGAAGAAAAATTAAGTAACCGATCCAAGCATATTGACACCAAATTTCATTTTGTAAAAGACTACGTGGACAAGAATTTCGTTAAGTGCCAGTACTGTCCAACAGAAGACATGCTTGCAGATATGTTGACCAAACCACTGGGAGCTGTGCGAATTAAACAAACGAATGAGGAAGAGTGTTAAACATTACATTCGTTAAGTGACAACACTTTGTTCTTATCACTCAACATTAAATAAATAATTATAATCACTTTATCACTTTATTGAAAATCAGAAAATTTTCTTTTTAGTTTTTTTGTCTGAATAAAATATCGTTACATAGAATACGTTGTTTCCTTTAATAAAGGAACCTTTTAAATCTAAATAACCATCATGTATACGGTCGGAAGATAGCATGTCCATGTATGGAACTTTAGCATTGTTTTTCCTATCGTGAAGAAAGGAGACCATCCAAACTGCACCAACTATAGAGGCATCAGCCTCTTTAACATCGCCTATAAGATCTTTTCTGCAGTACTATGTGAACATCTAAAGCCGTTTGTCAACAAACTCATAGGTTATATCAGTGTGACCTTAGACCAGGAAAATCCATCATCGATGATCAAATATTCACGTTACGGAAAAGCCTGGAAAAAACTAAAGAAAGCCAAATTGACCTACCATCTTTCTATCGATTTTAAGGCCGCGTATAGAGACAATAGAATAGAACAATGTTTAGTGTAAGCTCTCTACTATTGACATGAAGAACACAGCCAGTAGAGCGTTCGAAAATCTTGAGACGGAGGCCAGGAAGATGAAGATGGGTCTGGAAGTAAACGACTGCATGTTAATGCTGTCAATAAGAAAGGACACATGTCTTGTAGCCAACATCAGTTCAGACAGATTTTACTTAGAAGTAGTTAAGGCCTTAGCCTACCTAGGATAAACTCAGCCAACAACACCAGCGCTGAAATCAGACTAAGAATCGCTCTTGCCAATCGCTGGTTCTTTTGACTTAGAGGCAATTGAGTGCTAAGGTCCTGTTAAAAATCCTTATCATCTCGGTCATAATGTGTGGTACAGTGACATGGACCATAACAACATCGAATGAAAACGCTTTGTGCTGCTTCAAGAGAAAATTTCTTCGAATGATTTTTCGTTAAGTCGCATAAATAGAGAATGGAAGCCAGGATTCAATCAAAAAATGTACGAACTGTTCAGAGACACTGACCTATCCAGAAAAGGTAAGGTCAAATTGGGTCATATAGAACGAATGTAAAATAATTCATTAAATAGAGTCTTTGAATCTAATCCGGAAGCACGTCGGCGAAGAGGAAGACCGCAACACAGGTGGAAGAGGACCTGAACCAACAAGTTAGCTAGAGACCGAGCTGGCTGGAGATGTTTGTTAAATGAGGCCCTTGTCCAACCTGGATTGTAGCGCCACAATGAGTAAATAAATAAGCGTTTTCTCAAAGCTGCATGGGCGAAGAGGAAGAGGAAATAATTTTTATTTACTTTATTCATGTCTTGCGCTCTCCGTCTCCAAGAGAGGGACATCAGTTAATTTGACACCACAGATATCAAAAGTTTTTTTTTTTGCTTTTTAAAATGCCCCATTGGGAGCATTAATCAATAGGAATTACCCTTGATTCTTGTGATATCACAATGGTCCCACGCAGCCTTAGTGGGAAGAAATTCAGCCACTAAAACGTACGTGTAAATTTTCCATCATGTGATAATTGTGACGGTGAGGCTTAGTACATATGGTACAACCCTCGAATTTTGTGTCTTTGTATATTTTTACAACTCCGCAAGTCAAATTGATTACACCACGAGAAGCAACATTCAATATTTGTGGGAATTTTTATCTCATTTATAGTTCAACATCAAATCCTTCTATATTCGACATTTGCAACATCAATGGGATCTGTGGTTAAATGACGCACTTGTGCACTTCTCAGTTAACAACAATGCCCGCAACATGTGTATGCAACACTTCATACTGTATTTGTGAGTACTGAAGACGCAAAAGCGTTACCGCAGACTCAGAGCTTAAAAAGCATGTGTGCACCGGGATTTTCTCGAATAAATCAATGTTCTTCTTTTTAAGCTAGAAGATTTTTTTTCATTTTACAAAAATAGCTTGTACTAAGCGTTCCGGTTCCACCTTTTCATTGTGGCTGTATCATTGGTTCTTACAACACTTCTTACAATAAGCTTAAATTGTTCTCAAAATCGCATTGTTGATCGAAATCCGTTCTTAATAGCTTAATGACAAAGAAAAATTCAATATTTATGCTAGCAAGTCAGAATATTGGTATTCGCTATATCCTTGAGGAAAAAAAAGGATTATGAGAGAAGGAGAAGAGAAATAGATAAATCAGCATCGCACCCACAATAATATAACCGCAACCAAATACAAAATGTGTTTCTGTTTCCTCCGCAGAGAAAAATATTGGAACATAAACTCCTGCCATACAATAGGTACCCACTCCCAGACCAACTCGTAACAAAATGAATCGTTGAAAATTCGAAACTTTTTAATATTTATTCGCCTCCTTATCTATTGTATTCTCTTGGTTGAATTTTAAATATATTACTAATGGCGTCTAGCCAAAAATGTTCATTCATGTTGAAGCGAATGCATCCGCATCCGTTTCCGCCGCATTCGCTGGTTAAAGGATATCAAAGAAAATAAACCAAAATAAAAAAAAAATGCAAAAGAAAAATAAGAATTTGTGGAAGTTTCTTTGCTGTAAGTTCGTTTTACAAGGAGCAAATAAAGGATTGCAGCTTCCAATTCATATATTTGAGGTACCTTGAAACCAAGTGTAAGAATTACCGGCAGGGGGAGAGAGAGACAGCGAGTCATTGCTGTCATTTTGGAAAAGGCATAGCTGAATTCATCTTTGGGGGAGCTCCCATTCACCGACTCTGACTGGTTCTTCCGCCGAGTATAAGGACAACCATTTAGCATTAAGCATCGCGTTGCAGAGCATTCCCATAGAAACTGTACCTACTATGCGCTCTGCTCCTCATATGAGCCATGTTCAATTTCATCTAATATCCGTGTACACACATGACTTGGAATGGAATTTATTTTGTTGTAAAGGCATCAGCACTCAGCAGCTACTACTTGAGGGGTCTTTTGATTGTGTCCTTATGACTGGAGAATAGTCGTTTTCATGTCCCTGAAGCATTCCCATGGAGTTGGAAATCGAATGTACTTATGCATATTATATGGGACCAGGAACAGCAGCAGAAGCAAGTGCCTGCAAATTTCCTTTGCTTGTATTCAATTTTGAAATCAATGAAGCGGAGATGCAGAGCATAGCTAGACGAATGGTAATATAATCATAACTAATGTGTAGACAATTTTTGTAAGAAATTTGAAAGATATTTGATTTCTTTTTTCTCAGAAGCTGTGTGAGCGGAATTCCTTCAGTGGAACTTGTTATGCTGGCTGGTAATCATTTCGAGCTCCAGTGATTCCTGATAGGTAAATCTTTTCAGTTTATAAAAACTGTATTATGTGTGAAGGTAGGTACTAGGTACTTTGTATTTAAAATATTTATAACGTGGAGAATCTTAAATTTGGAGGTTTATGTAGATCATTGCAAGACATAAAGCAAGAGACCATAGTATTATGGTTAGTCCGGGACGGAGTTGAGTAAATTTCTCATTTCTAGGTGGCATCAAATCATGGAACATTTAGTATTTCTAACCTCACGACAACAGTGTGTGTCTAACTGACCACCGACTTCTTACACTCACTTTAAAGGTCAGTACAACATTTTGTAGTCGATTGGCTTGGAACAAATCAATCAAGAATTATTGTTTTTTTTATAATGATGTACTTTGGGTGGCTGAGGTGTAGCTCGCCGTTATATCCAGAATTAAAGAAATAACAAAACTAAGGTTAAAAATCTTTATTTTCCTTCAAAATGTTCAGGCTGACCTGGAAAACCAATGAGTCAACCCAGCATATCACGGACGAATACGGCAATCAACAGAGGAACCTGGCAATCAACGGGAGTGGGAGAATCCGGCAAATCGAGCAGTAGTGGACGACTGCGGTAATAAACAGGTGGGGCAAGCCCAGCAAAAATACTGACGGATGAAGCAATCAACAGGTGGACCAGGCAATCAATGGGAGAAGCCAAATCACAATATGGATACAGGCCGATGGTCGGATATTAGGTTTCTTGCACCTTTTTTCGCTATGACCCCTATTTTTACTGTTTCCCACATCTGTGGAAAGTAGCAATTGTTGATGATAATCGTTTGAATATCATCACAAATTGTGGAATTATCTTAAATGTAGAATTGCTAGTGTTCTACTAGATCATCAACGGACAAGCATTGTCAAACTGAATTGCTTCAGTAATAGGTTATTGAATCAATTTAATGGATTCGTCGATATCATTTGTGAGCCCGGATTTACTGACAGAGTAAGTGTGAAGCCCTGCTCAAAACCGCTCTACTATCTCCTTAAAGGCATGCTGCTAGGATGGCTGGTTGATTAAGCTTGACTAGGAGCAGGACTGCTTCGTGGCAAAAGTCACTTGGCATAATGGAGCAGGAGTAGTTGTAGATCTCTGGAAGTACATTAACAAAACTAGACGATGCTATAGGAAGACATCTAATGTAGATGGTGTACTTGGGAAGGTTGGATTTGGTTGTCAGACCACAATCGTCCCCTTTTTTTATCTCATCGAACAGTGGAACAAATCTTTACATCGTTTTGGAGAAAGTAAGATTGTTGAACTTGATATTTCAAAGGCATTTGATAAAGTCTGGCATCTTGCTCCCTTATCGAAAATGTGTGCCTTCGGAATCGATGAATCCCTACTTCGTTGGATTAGAAACTTTCTTTCGAATCGTTCAATACAAGTTGTATTGGACGGATTCAAGTCTGAAACCCACAATATAAATGCTGGTGTGCCCCAGGGCTCCGTTTTGTCTCCGACCCTCTTTCTCATTTTTATTAATGATCTCTTGTCTGTTACTTCTAATCCAATAAATTGTTTCGCTGACGATAGTACCCTAAGCTTCTCATATTCGTTTCCAAATTCACATCCCTTCTCTTCGGATGTGAAACTGCAACGGCAAAATATGATAAGCTCATTAAACTCTGACTTAAACAGCATTGTTCGATGGGGAATTAAGAACCGTGTAGAGTTTAATGCTTCGAAAACTCAATGCTGTCTGGTATCGTTGAAGCGAGATATACCCCCCTGCCACTGTCCATGAGTGGCACTTGCATCAATGAGACCGAACATCTCGAGATTCTCGGTATGTGCATCACTGACCATCTCTTGTGGTCCGAGCACATACGCGATGTCGCCAAAAATGCCGCAAGATGTTTGGGTTTCTTAAGACGGTGCAAGAAATTTTTCTCCCCGTCTGACCTGGCTATCATCTATATAACCTATATCCGTCCAAAGCCTTTGTACAATTCACATCTCTGGGCTGGTGCTCCAGCTACTTACTTAAGCCTCTTGGAATTCAAAAAAGAGCTGTAAGATTGATTGGTGATAGAGAGATCACTGATGCATTCACCACTTTAGACCACCGTCGTAACGTTTCGTGTCTCTCTCTGTTTTATCGTTAATTCTACGGAAAGTGCTCTAGAGAAATAGCCAGTTGCATTCCACCCCTTAAACAATTTAATCGTAATACCCGCGCTTCCAGGAATGCCTATCAGTTTACACTCGAGCCCAACTTCGGTCGTACGCTCAAGTATAGAGAATCGTTCTTTAGCCGTACTACGCGAATTTGGAACTCTCTTCCACACTCTGTTTTTCCTGATCATTGCAATGTTCAGGAATTTAAAACCAATGTACACCGGTACCTCCTCTCTAATCCCTTCCTTCTTTCCTTAAGTACTCACTGTATAAAAACCCCTTGAGTGTGTGCTCATTATAAACAAAAAAATATATATAACGAGTTTACATTATATGTTAGTATGCGGAGCTTCTTTAATTGGATATTCGGAAAAAAAGGTGAAGGCCACAGGCTTTTCTCCTTCATTTGGATGGGCGTAGTTTGAAGGTACGGCATTCTTGGCTTTCTGCGTTTAAGAAAGTAGAATGTCTCCGAAGATCCGTTAAATTCACTGTTGAGGATTATCGGAGAGGATTGTGTTGGTTGAAAATGGTCTTGCTGGGGCCTTTGAGGTTGCGATTTGTGTGTATTATTTGGGTTTTTTTAAGCGTGCTGGCAAAGAGGATGAATGGATTACCACCTTTCCAAGCTAAATGGTCGACATAAAATTGCCGTGCCTTCTTTTCGGCTTCAATTTTGTTCTTTGGATTTTTTACAATTCTTGGGCAATTCTGTTTGGCGGTTTGTACATATTGTAATATTCGACAATTAAAATTTATTCACTTTTCAAATAAAACACAAATTCACTTTGTTCAAATCACTCACAAACTTATTTATTCAACACTTTCAATCATAACTTTCAAACACAGTGTCCTTACTTTATAGCAGAACACAATCAATTAAATTACTTCGCTTCCAACTGGCTATTTATATAACTAAAATCGGTTCGAGAAACTACTAGGTTCTTGTAGGCGCTGAATGTTCTCGATGCTTAAAGAAGTTGTCCTCTTAACCACTAGAGTGTAGGGGAAACTCTTAAGAGTGGATTTACAATTACTTACAACTACAAGTAACACTTTTGCTACATAACTATTCAGCTATACCACAATATTAGAGTGATAGGGATAAATAGTGTATATGTACATTTCAGTATGTTCACATTACATAAAGATAGACACACAGAGATATAGAGAGGTAGAGTGTAGAGATATAAGGTGTATACATATTAGTTTAATTACAATACCATAGTACAACTACTACGATTCGATAGATGTTTTCCTCTTTTCACTGTAGTGCGGCCTGCGGATATATTAAAAAAAAAAAAAGGGGGAAACAAATTTTAAAATAGTTACTCTTGGTTCCCGTAGATCTTATTACCTAACTTTTGTTACCTAAGTTCCTTTTCTGCAGTTATCGATTTAATCTTACCAAACAAAATTCCAGAAGATTCAATTCTCTATCCCCGTAATACTGAAAAAAAAAGAAAAAAATATTTCTTGTTTAGCACAGCAGAAAGCTGAAACACAACGTAAACAAAAGCTTACCTTAATCCTTACAAAACAAACAAATTCTCAAATAAGGATAAAACAGGTAACTCCACCTTTTAAATTGCCTTACTCTGAGATGCGTCGAATCCAGTTGTATCTCTATCTATACCTTAAAACAAAAAAATCCAAAAAAAAAATAGAAAAAAATAAATTTTGTTCACTTATTCTTCGGTCAGAGGAACTCATATTTTTTCTTGTTTGTTTTCTTCGCTGCGATTTTTTTTCACTTTTCTGTTGTCATGGGAAAAACTCTTTGATAAGCACTTGGGCAGCAGGGGTTTTTTAATATAATCTCCTGCGGCAGTAGTACTTAGAAAAGAATTTTATTCCTTCTTCGTTCTAGATTATTTTGTTTCTTATCATTTACTTTGAAGTCTTTTATTTTAATTTTTTTTTTTTCGTTTCTATCGTTAGTTAGGGGATAAAATATGTTTATCAAGAAAAAAAAAATTACCTCAGAGTCCTTGATTGAGGTCTCCCTAAGGGCACGTGAGTGTTGAATGGACTGATACCTACCAAAAATCTTAATATCACTTGGGTTATGAAGCTTTTTGATTTAGAACAGTGGATTCCTGCTTTTGGGAAGTTTACTTACACGAGTAATTTTATTGCTTACAGTGTTAGAATTGCTTGAAGCTGTTGGATTATTAACTTGTTGTTTGGCGCTCCTTTAATCTCTTTCAAGGCATCACAGTTTCACAACGGGTTTCTTTGCAGTCTTCTGATGGATTTGCAACGGGTGCACGTGTTCAAATTCATCATTCAACCAGCTTTGTTAAAGTGTCCTTGAGAATGGTATTACGTCTGTAAAAAAAGTAACAATATTGTAATATCTGTAGCATTTTATAACAGGATTTTTAAAGAAAATTATAGTGTGTTATTATTAGACGTTTTTCTTTCTTAGCTCTGAACAGGGTACGAAGCTGTCAAACCGGACCGTGGTCAGAGCGCGATCTACGAGCTCGGTTAAGGTTGATGGAGTAGATGGAGTAAAAAGATACGCTCGGCCAACTTCATTTATTTTGTTCATATCATGAGTGAGATGACGCGAAAAAAAAATAAAAACGATGGAAATGGCGGGCGTAGCAAGTTGTTCTCCGAATGAAGGTAAATAGTAAAATATTTTTGTCAGCTCTTCAATTTTTATTTTTATGTGACAGTTCTGTGCTCAGGTTTGTTTCTTTCTTAGCTCGGAAAGGTCTGAGCTTACTCTGCTCAGACCAAGCTCGATGTGCTCAGGCTCCGCACCCTGCTGAGAGCTAAGAAAGAAAAACGATTATTTAATTTCAAAACTGTTAAGGACATTCAATATTAATATTGGATTGAACGTTAATAGCGTAAGTAAGCAAAATTTAAAATATTGAATTCTTGAAGATAAGAAACGTCTGCGAAAAAATAAATAAATTTCCTCTCACCCTAGGTGAACTATTTGAAGAATCGCCTTCTACACAAGTGGAGAAAGAGAAACCGTACAAGACATCAGCATAGGGTGTCTATAACGTGTTGGAAAAAAAGAGAACATTTTCAAGAATTCAAACTTCTACTGTTAAACTCCCCCGCTCACTTCACCATCATCCAAAGAAAAGATGTGAGCAAATGTTCGTTTCATTAAAATATATACTTACTAGCTGACCCTGCAGACTTCGTACTACCTCAATCGATAATCGATATCCCTCTACCACACTACCCACTACCCCTTAAACGCTTCCCGTTTGTGCTAGCCAGTACGTCTACCCATATCTGATACCCCATTTCGACACTACAGAGTGTGGTATTCAGAATTATATTTTTGTTGTTAGGATAATAAACGTATCCCTGTACTTGACAGCACGACCGAATTTGGGTTCGTAAGAACCTTGCTCTTGAAGAGTTTTCCATTATACCATTTCAAAACTAATACATTTCATTTGAAAGAGTGATTTTGAGATTTTTGTTAAGTAATTTTTTTTTTTGCATATCAAATTTTCCATTTTTCCAATTTTTTTTACTATTTCATGCTTTCTAGTTCCCCATCACAAATTTTCCAGTTTCCCTTGAAAACCAATGAGTTTTCCGAGTTTCATTCGAAAACCCATTTTGAAATTTTTCAGTTTTCCATTTGAAATGCAATGCACCTACAATTAAATGCAATTTTTGATTTGAAAACCAATGAGTTTTCCTTGTTTTTCATCAAGAACTTCTATTTTCCAATCGAAGACCCATTCTGAAATTTTCCAGTTTTCTGTATGAAAACCAATGAACCCACAGCTATGTACAATGAACATGCAATTTTCCCTTTAAAAACCAATGAGTTTTCGGAGTTCTTATCAAGATCTTTCTGAAATTTTCCAGTTTTCCTTTTGAAAACCATTGCACCTACAATTACATGCAATTTTTCCCTTTGGAAACTAATGAGTATCCGAGTTTTTCATCAAGAACTTTCTATTTTCCATTCAAAAACCCATTTTGAAATTTTTCGGTCGTTCGTGAAGAGTCCTTAACTCTACTTTTGGTTTTGACTGAGAACGAAAATGAATGAATCAGTCGCGAACGACAGAGGCCTAATTTTGACCGAGACCGAAATGTAGGTAGAGGTACCTAATATTCATAATGTGAAATGTACGTGCACAGAGATTGGAAACTAAAATCTATGCTTTTTTTTAATATCGATGTTAACATTTTTTGTACAGAAAATCTTATCCAAAAATTCGCGTGTAAACATTTTCTTGGAGAAAAAGCTTAAGTAGGAGTTCAGCCTTAAATATAATACAAAAGAACGAAGGAATTGAAATGAAATGAAAATTGGAGAGACATTTCAAAAACTAATGTCGGCTGTCAGTTTCCTGAATTTAAAAACAAAATTTTCGAGTAAGTAAATTGAAATCAATGTTTTTTGGTATTAATCATTATTTTTTTTATTTTCAGAACCTCCTACTGCACAATCAGTGCATAGAAGAACAATTGTCCATCATTTATAAAGTGAGATTTTTGTTTGTTTGTTAGTTTATCGACTACAAACACACAACCGACAAACAAACAAAAGTCTTACTTTATATATTAGTATAGATATAGATAACGAATAATCACATTTTTAAATCGTCTATTTCAAAAATTTTCGTGCAAAAAAACAATATAACGTATTTATTTTTCGTATTACATGCATTTTTTTGTATGTTTAAGTTTTTTTTGAAAATTTTGAGCTCAACGGAATTTTATTTTCGAAATCTGAGCCCATGAAACCCACCTCGGCTCCAACCTGAGCATTGTATTTAACTCAGTGCGAATGTATTGGTGCAGTTTCTCATTTAAAAAGCATTGAAAAACTAACACATTCTCACTGGCTTAGTAAAAAATGTGTCCGTAGCTTAGTGGTTAGGCGCGTTGGCCGCTAAGCAGAACGTCGTCGCGTCGGTTCGAATCCTACTCGGGCCCCAAGGTTTATATTTCATCTTTCACGGACACTGTTTCTTGCGAAGAACTGACAAAACTTCCAAGAGTATTATCTGTCATGAAAAAGTGCTTCTCAACTTTGCCGTTCGGAATCGGCGGAAAATTGTAGGTCCCCTCAATTCTTCACACACACCTAGAGAATTGTTGATGAGAGTAAGCCTCTATTATTTATTTTATTTGTTTAGTACAAAACGACCAAATTGCAGCTTGTAGGCAAAAAGAGAGCGAACACCCGAAGTTGCGACTCTAGGTATTATAAAATTCTCTATGATAATGCACTGTGTTAAAAATTACTTCAAATCTACCAGTTCTTGTTTTACCACTCCCATTGCCGAAAATGTAGGTTAAACCCAAAACATAAAATGTATGGGTATACTGTAGGTAAAACAATTTTTTTCTTAGAATATAACGAAGAATCCCATCTTGAGGTATGACACACGAATTACCGGAACTCCTGTACCTATTATTCCTTATTTCTTATTTTCTATTAAATTAGCAACCTTTTGCCATTCGAGACAAGTTTAACAGCTAAATAATCATTCCTTTTTTGAAGGTGTCCAAAAATATACCTACCTAACAAAAAACACAAAGATAACAAGCATGATTGAATTTTGCTCCAATTCTTTTTGTACCCAAATACCGATCTCGACCCAACGTGTGGTCAATTCGTATCTTGGGATATAATACTAACCAAGTTATTCAATAGAATTCTCAATCATCACAACTAACCTCAAATCTATAAATAGATAAACTAACAGATTGTAGATTTCCAAAGTTCCAATATATTTTCGTCTCCGGGCGTCTCAACAAAAAAATATCCTAAAGAAAACCCTTTTGTGTACCCACATCAAATAGCTGTCATTTGACAACAGCACAAATTTGAGAAACCACCAATCAAGTGGGCAACAATAGACAGTCGAGTGGACAATTCACAGAGTATGCCCACAATCAGGCCTGGACAAATCTTATCCATCCAATTCACCCGCCACGCCACACCAACTCAGACACCACAACATCACTTCCTAGAAACAGATGAATCGATAGAGATGTCTGGCTGTTGTCATGTCATCAACACTGCCGTGCACCGTTCGTCTATCGCCGCTGACCGCTACCGCACGTTGCTGCTGGTTGAGCGACGAAAAGTCAACAGCTTCACGATAACGGACAGCGATTGTTGGCATGGAGATTGGTATGGAGAAAGACCGCTTTCCATAATGAACTCGAACCTCTAAACCGATTCTAAACCAAAGCCGCCAACCGGGACACGCAGAAACAAATGAATTAATTGAACATGTAAATTACTTAATAGACGTCTAATTTATTAAATTTAAATTGGCTTAGTTGACCCCTTGTTGGTTTGATGGAGTTGTCGAGTGAGTGTGTGTGTGCTTTCCCTCGATTGGCTTTGTCAACGGTTATTTAAAATCTCAAAAGCACTTTGCGTGTGCTGGAGGCAGGAGTGGAGAAGAAGAAAAGACAATGAACAATGACTCGCGCTATGTGGCGCGATATGCGGAAGGAAAACAATCGTCTGCCTGGTCTACGTAAGGTTATGGACCAAATTCAAAAGATAAAACTCAATCTTTTGTATTGTGCACAAAATGAACTTTTCTTTTTGAATAGACACAACTTGGGACTAGGCCTATAACTTGTTGGGTACGTGGAGTTGGAGTGGTCAAGAAGAATAGAAACTCATCCACCCGCAAAATGCGAAATTAAGAGTGTGATGAATAATGGGCCTGTAGAGAGCACACATAGCTTCGTCTTTTGTCAACCATTTAAGGCAATGACATTATCCAGACCGTGTGATTTAGGCTTGCTTGAATGGAATGATGCTGGTTGGATGCTTATGTTTGTTACTTTAATTTAGTGCAAGGCAGTGGAAAATAAAAGAAGGGGAAAAAGAGAGTCGGTCGATATAAAATGCCTGTTTAGTCATTACAAAATTAACATTTCACGTAGTCCAATCCATGTCGCTTAATTTTTACCTAACCAAATCCAGAATAAAAGGTATTGATTATTTATAATTCTAGGGTTAGGAAATCTCAGGGCAAAATCTAAATAATCCAACAGAACTTTGAACTATTAAACATTTCTTCTATTTCTGTGGTTTCACCCCAAAAAGGTGCTTCTGCATCTTGCTTACGTTCTTCCTTTTTTACAAACAGTCTTTTCGACTGATCGTAAATGATGATGAGCAGAGATGAACTCCTGCCATCAATCGATACGAAAGCGTTTATGGTAATCACCGACCGACCGATATGAGCTGAGCTGAAAGTACTGCATGCCCTTGTTTTTGAGCCGTCTCCCGTCCAACATCCAACTAAAACTCGATACTATTTTTTGTTCATTCGGCTATTTGCCTAAGCTCTCGAAGAGAAAAAAAAACATATAGACCAAACGTTGGATGGGTGGATTTTAAAATAAAAACAGAACCGACGCTGACGATATAAACCTCTACGCAAAGAAGGACTACCGTGTTTTTGTTTTTCAAACAACATAAGCCATACTGTTGCGATTGCGACGAGCCCACACACTTTTTGTTTAGCTTACGACTAGTGTCCCTATCCATTGCTGTGTTCCTGTTTTTCCGCCTCATTGGAAGAGTTTTGTGACTTTTTGCTGGTTGGAATGGAATAAGTTCGTTGGTTTTTTCTTCTCGAGAAATTCCTAGTACGTTGTTGTTTAAGCTATTGAAGCTGATTTGCTCAGTTGCCTTTTGGCTGGATCATGTTATGTTGATATCAGTTAGGAAAGCTATGTTCTGGGATTTTCAAGGGGCTTATCTTCTTGTCAAGAAATGTTGGTTGTGTCGGTATTGCGTATAAAAAAAGCAACGATGACTTTTGACAGATTTAACAGAAGAAGGAATACGAAATCAGTCACTATTGTCGATTTCCATTGGCCTTTTTTTGACGTTTCTTCTTCTACCTCCAATGGAACGGGTTATGGTGTATGTGTCATTCTTCGGACGCTTCTGTTATCAAAACAGAAGAGATCTGCTCTTCTCAGAAGCATTCCGTCTGTCAAAGTCAGTCCAATGGAATGGTTTCAGAAGACTTCTGGACTCTTCCGAATGCTTCTGGACGACCAATGGAAAACGACATATGTTACACGGGACGGGGTGATGACCAAAAGTGCTCTCTTTTAAACATTAAGGTATTAATAGAATGTTTATAAATTTATATTCACAAATCAAAGTTACCAGTCAAAACAAAGAAAAAAAAAACAAATTTTTTCGAGTGGAAGCACAGCGATTCCTTTTGTTTCAGAGACAAAAAGAAATCAAAGCCAAGACATTTCGTCATTTCGATGAAATTTTCACGAGGGACCAACAAGATTCAAAATAAATAAATTAAAAATATACATATGTACGAAAGTTTTTTAAAGCAAGAGTATCATGTTGAATCTTTTCTTTTCTTTATTATTTGTCTTTGATTTTTCTTTTTTCTTTTGTAACGAAATTTTTTAGCACTTTGAAGATTTTACTTTTTCCATTTCCATTACAACTACAACATCACGCCCCCGGCTACTACAATATACAACCGCCAGGCCCACCGCTGATGCACAGCCACACGACACGGCGCGGCGCGGCGCCAATGAACCCAGTAAAGACTATATCACTGTTTCCATTGTTCTTCTTTGTGTCACCCAGAAACCATCATAACATCTTTTGACGTTGTGACTTGTGTCACAGTAAAGAAGTAAAGTAAAAGATTCAGTGCGATATTAAAATGTCATGGAGTTTTTCTGTTTGTCTTTGTTTTTATTTTTCGGTCTGTGTTGTCGGTGTTTTGTTTGTTACTTTTTCCCTTTGTGTGGACAATTTTTTTTTATTCTTGTCTTATCCTTCCACTTGAATGGATATCAAAGTCAGGTGACAATTGACAACTCGTGCGTTCAAGAGAATAACAAACCGGAATTGTGTTTGTGGAACAAAAGTATTGGGATTGCAATTATTCCAAGAAGTGGGGATAAGTTCGACAAAAAGAAAAACCCTGAAACAATAATGAATTTCAATTTTCAAATCAATGACTTTGCAGATATTCATGCTTGCTTTATGCAATGAATGGAGTTTTTACCTTGATACATAACTAGGAATTTTTGAGCGTTTCCACCTACAATAAAACTGAGTTTTAGCTAAGATGATTTAGCATAAATCCTGAAGTGTTTCCACTGGCCATAATCGGTTTTATTTTGACATTTCCTAGATTAATTTTGACAAGCATCTTTGACATTTCATCTTTCAAAAGGAGAAAAATAATTCACAAGAAAAAGATTACTTGGTTAATAGATTCTTAATTAGCGATTATTATTGAATTTGTTTACTTTACAAAGCAATGCTGTATTGATAAGCAATGCTCTTGATAGACGAATTCATTCATACAGAAAACAACGTCGACAGTGCTTGTTGAACATTCTGCGAGCCTATAGAAAAAAAAACAAGCATTGCTCAAAAGAAAAAGTAGTACCTGGACTAAATTAAGGAAAATATTCTACACCATGGTAAACATATTTATTAAATCAAAAGTCTTACAGACACGGACAAGTATATTTTGGGAAGAAGACGTACCCAAAAACTTCTCCTTACTACAAGCAAATAAATGAAAAGGAATTAAAATATGTGCATACATACGTATATTACAGAACCTAGATCAAACTTACTTGTAGCGGGTGGTGAGGTTGTGAATATTCGTTTTCACTTTCTCGGGTGGATGCCCTTGGAATGCTTAAGCCATCTCCTTAAAAATATGTGTTTTTTCGGGTCCCACGCAGCTGGCCAATTTTCACCCCAAAGCTCCACCAACAGCTCCACCTCTTCTACTCGCCAAGAATTTCTAGAAGTCTTTACCTTTTTCGACATCTGCCATTTAAAAATTATATTGTACAAATTTTAAAATACAATTAATTAAATTATCACCACTTACATTCAGAATTATTCGAATTTGTTTTCATTTTTAAATTCAATTCAAATTTCAAGAAAAACAAATTGTGACATTTCAATGAAAGCGTTCACAAAATTAGGTATGTTTGGTTCATTTTCAGTCCATGAAATCATTCAGCCAAGGTGTTTTAGGGTTGATTTATTTTAAAACCACTTTTGAGAAGATTTATATTTGTATGGTAAATCCGAAGTTTTGGAAGTGGATTAAGCTCTAAATCTCGAAAAGGTGATTTAGGTGTAGGTGAAAACGTAGTATAACGTCACCAGTACCCGGTTGGATAACTTTTTTTTTTCACTCTCAATGTAAATATGTATCTTTATTTCTATTAGTGTTTCATTCAAATATTAATATTTTGCTTACTATACAAAGTAGAAAGTACCTTACTTTAAACATT
>CAKKXW010000003.1:49850142-49860588 GCA_920937365.1 Sphaerophoria rueppellii
CTGAATTTACAAGAGCCTGTATTTTTGACTTTCCAGGTCTTATTCCTTCAGCAGACACTTCTCGTCCAAGGTAATCAATTTGAGTTTGTAGAAACTTAAATTTTTCAATATTCAGCGAAAATCCATTTTCAGATAACGCCTTCAAGACCAGATCTAAGTTTTTGATTCCTTCTTGAATAGTTTTTGATGGTATCAGAACATCGTCCATATAAACAAGCGCTGTTTTATCTTTTAAGATTCCCAATGCCTTATTGATTACTCGCTGAAAAACTGCAGGTGCGTTTGCAAGCCCAAATGGAATCCGCAAATGTTCATACTGACCATCTGGAGTGATGAATGCAGTTTTTTCAATAGAAGCCTCTTCTATAGGTATCTGGTGGAATCCAGATGCCATATCCAATGATGAAAAATATTTGTTGCCAGACAGTTGGTCGAGTTGATCTTCAATTCTCCAGTTCTCCAGTTTTCACTTTTGACAAAGGAAAACCCCGAACGACAGAAGATGAATACTTTTTCAACAAGTTGTTCACGCTCTCATTTTGATCTCTTTTTCAACATATTTGAGGATACCATCTCTTGGTTTTTTCGCTGTAACTTTGAGCCATGTTTATCAACTCGTATTTCCAATGAGAGATCACTCAGCAGTTTCATTTTTTCTGTAAGAAGAATCGGGTGATTAGAAATACCTTGTATGCTAAGTAAATGAGGAACTCTTTCTTGGCCGATTTTATTTGCAATATCGGTTCTTAGCAATGAACAATCGGAACCAGTATCTAATAAGCAGTGGAATAAATTGCCATTTATGAAAACATCAGTTGTGTTGTCACACATAAAGTAGTTGGTACATAAATTAACTTTCCTTTTTTCGGAAGACTGCTTGGCCCACCATGTTCTTTCTTCATGTCCAGATTTATTGCAATAGGAACATATTTTGATTTTTTCCTTACCATCAAAATGATTTCTGGAGACAGTTCGAGGGCAATTAGCTTTTAAATGACCAAGCCTTCCACACTCAAAGCAGCTTTTTTCTGACTGCAGACGTGGGCGCTTCTTCAGAGGAAAATTATTTTCATCGTGGTACTTAGAATCGTCTTTGTGTCCTCGTGGAGACTCAACAATAGATGACAGATGATCAATCAAGCACTGAATAGATTTCGGCATAACAAACATCAACGAATTTTTTAATCCGACGTTTGATATGCAACCAATCACAATTTTTATTATTTTATCTTGTGGCACATGAAATGGTAAACGGTTGATTTGAGATATTTTAGTCATCACGAACTCGGAATAGCATCTAAATTCGTTGCTCTCAGAATTAGCTACTTTTCTTAGCTGGGCGATTATATCTGAACCACTTGAAAAGGCATGAATCATGGACGAGCGCAAATCGGACCAGGTATAGTGTTGATAACCAAATTTATCAAACCATGACTTAGATCTACCCATTAATGAGGAACGTACACGGGGTATGGCATCAAAATCTTTAAGAGTGTCGCGTTCTATTCTTGCATCGATATCAGAACACCATTTCAAAATATCAACCCTTGAATTGTCGGTATCAAAAACTGGAAAACCAATCATATCGTCTTTTCGCTCTCCACGCTGAGCAATCTGAAAAAATTTAGATAGTGCATCAGCTGTTATGAGCATAGCATTATTATTGGTATTCCCTTGGTCGTGGGAGTTTTGAGGGACAGGATCTCTAGAATTGCCAGTTTCTTCCATTGTCAGATTATTTTTTCTTTTCTTGAATATTAATTGCTTGTGCTTCTTTTTTTCTTTTAATTAATTTTCAGTTAATCCTTCTGATGATAGCTTGAATCTGTGCCCACTATTTGGCTAACTTCCTTCGCAGTCAAACTTTGATTAACTCCAGAAGCACAGATTCTCGCTTTTATACAATTTTCACCTGACTTTTCAGACAAATTATTTCTTCATAGTTCATCGATCATTTTCAAGTGTATAAACAAAGTAAATAAGCACAAAGTACTTTTCATCTATAACATGTATGAATGAGGGAAGAATTAAGTACATGGTGGCGCTGCCGCCGCTGTTTGCAGAAAATGTTGACCAAATAGAAGCACAACTATTAAGGTGGAGTAGCATGAATTGTAGTGCGATCATTCAATAATCTTGGGTCGGTAGCATCAGTCGATAACAATTTTGAAGAAGAAATATGTGGGCGGCTGCTCAAAGCCAACACACCCTTCTTTAGTCTTTTACGGCTTTTTCAATCCAAAAATCTTACCATTACTTCGACATTGCTGCTGTATAGGACAAAAGAATTACCAGTCATCACTAACGGATCCAACTCTAGGATGCTTAGCTAAGGGCACTCTGAACTCTTAGTTATACGGATAATATAGATAGATGACGAAGGATGATTCCGGAGACGATATAATCACGAGATATATTAAATCTACCGCATAGAAGACTGATGACAAAAATTATGCTTGGAAGACTCCGTATATTGGACGCTGGACATCTGGGTCGTATGAGCGAAGAGGAACCGCAAAATTCATATGGTGGACGCACAGAGTCTTGGGGTGCGGAACTGGATGGTGTCAGCCAACAATCGGAAGACGTGAAAGGACTTTTTAAACGAGGCTCGGACCAGATCCCGGTTGTGGTGCAGATGGACTGGGAACCTTAGTTGGCCAGGCCGGTATGGTCGAATAGTTAGCGATTTTCTTTCATCCTGCGATTGAATATCATGACTTAGACGATATGTGGTTCCAACAAAATGGGGGAGCACGCAACACTGCTTATTATGCCTTTCTTGCGTGAGAAGTTTCCACTTCCCGTATTTTCATGTTTTGGCGACGTCCATTGGCAACCGAGATCATGCGATTTGACACCGTTCGATTTTTTCTGTGGGGCTACGCAAAATACCGTGTTTACGCGAACAGTCCTCCAACTCAAGACGCAATAAAATCAGACGATTTTTAACATTGTGTCACACTTCGTTCATTTAAATTCTGTTAAGGTGCTTTTGTTTGAATAGAAAACGAGACATGTTTTAATAGTTTAAAATGTTGCAAGTAGTTGTGTTTTATACGTAGCCCTTCGAAAATAGAACCGAGGGTTTTTTGTCTCAAGTTTTGGCCGAGATACCACCCGATAGGTGTAAAAAATTGGTTAAAAATTACCTGTAGAAAGCCAGGGGTTGAGCTAGAAACGTTAGTGATATATCTTTCTTTACTGGAAAATCTGGCCGTCAGATTAGATTTCAAATAATTAGCTGATCATTGTAAGAGAGAATCTATTTTGCACTTCAGTTCTTGGAGCTCTAAGTTCAACTTCTAATATCTATTAAACGAACATTATGCTCGTCAAAAGCTTGAGTGAAACTCCCATCTTTGGGCCAGTGCTCCAGTAACGTATTTGAACTTGCTGGATAGTATTCAAAACAGATCGTTCAAGATAGTTGGTAATCATATCACCGTTGTCATTTACATAACATAAACATCATCCGATATTTCAATGGAATATGCTCTAGCTCAAGTGAAATAACCAATTGCAATCCTTTCCTTAAGAAAATAAATAGTAATATCCGTGCCTCCAGGAATAGTCACGCCTGGAGCCCAACTTCGTCGTAAAGAGATTCGTTCTTTAGCCGTGCAAAACCAATGTGGGCTGCTTATCACACTCAGTCTTTACATGCCATTGTAATGTTTATGAATTCAAGATCAATGTAAACCGACACCTCTGGCAATATCCTCCGTACAGGATGTTTGTGTCTGTTATAAAAACAAGCACTTCCTCGGAAAGGTGTAATTCGAATTTAAAATCATGTCAGGAAATACATTTTTTTCCATTTCCCTGATCTCCTGTTGGAACTTCGATCTAAAAAAAAATCTAAGGATTTGTTCTCTAGGAACATGTGAGGACGGCTTTTATCTTATATTGCATACTTTTTCGAAAAGGTACAAAGACAGTTATTAGAAGATCTATGAATCTTTAAAGTTTTATAAGTTGTTGATAAAATGACCTTATTCAGTTAGGCAATCGAAAATAACAGGTGTTGACAAGATCGAACGATCTCTTTTACAATGCACCAAACTTGTAATGATAGTGATCACTATGGACTTATAACATTGTCAAAAGCTTAATGTTTAGCATTTAAAATCATACCCACATGTAAGAAAATGAAAAATGAAATTGCTCTGACGTAAGGACACAATTTTTAAAACCGACAAGACGTCAAAAACTTACCTTATGGTATGTTTAGTATCCGAGCTTTCACACCACACCTACCAACCGGAGCGTTTAAATTTTTTCACAATTTAAAAAACGTTTCTCTTACTTTGTGCAATTCAAAAGAATTTCGGTAAAAACAAATAACAACAACTAAAATGTCACAAGAAGAACCACGTTTAAAAGTCAAAATCCATCTCGTTTTCCCTTCAAGCGCCTGATAAGCCGAGATTGATATTTTTGTTGAAAAAATTCTTCCGGAGAAACTGGCGTCGACACTGTTCATACAACAGCATTATTTTTAGCTGATAACATTATCGCACTAAGGTCTTAACCCATGTTGTATATTATTGAGTCAAGTTATTTTCGAATACGATTGATTGCTGCATAGATCGACAAGCGCAGCAATTTTAATTTTAATTTTTATTTTGAGAAAATAAATTTTAAATACCGAATTTATTCTACAGTTGTTGAGTTATACTTTTATGATTTTGCAAGTGCAATTTGGACATTTGAAGATAAATATTCCGACTTCGAAGTGGAGTGCAGTGATGACTTGGTGACTGCTGATAGTTAACTGTGCGACATTAATTCTAGAACTGACCGTTAGAACGGATCCTCACTTCCATGTCATTTTATTTTGTCGAAACGAATCACTAGTTAGAGTCAGAGTCATCACAAAAACCAACATATACCAACATCCCTCATTAAGCGAATTTTATCGTTGCTGCTGTATGCTGTGTACAAACACAATCATATCAATCTCGTCAGAATGTCTGTAACAGGAATGACGGGACGGTATCATCCCCTCCCCAATGATGTGACCCACATGTGTGCGTGTATGCATTTGTGTGTGCATCAACGATCAGTTCGGTAGTCGGGTGTAGATTCTCTTTAATTAACAACTTTGGAAGAAATTACATTATAATGGACCTCTATGTCATCGTGTGTCGTCGGTCGGTACTTAGTTGTGTACATGCCCCCTTGGTACATTGCAAAACTCTGGTTCTTTTATTGTGTGCCAGTGTAGTTGGATAAGTTGTGTCGTGGTGGACACTTTGTCATTTAAAGATGTTTTTTTAGGTTTAATTAAATAAATGGTGGTCATCGTACGGGATTGGAAAATCTCAATTTATTAATTTTTTCTAGAACTATGTCGAGCTCATTGTCATAAGACAATCATGATTTAGTTTTGAAGTGATGTTAGTTAGTTTTGTTGTTTGATCTTGCGGTGTAAAATAATAGACCCTTATCTTTTAGGGAAACAGCTGATGGCCGAACACTGAATGTGTCATATTATGCAGTTGGTCGGTCAATACTAAATGGAATGTGAGAAATGTGACAATTGGAATTAGGGAAGGCATTGATTTTTATTTATCGCTTTGGGGGCACTTTAGAAATGTTGAGATTCGGTTGTGAATGATCTTTACAATCATTGTGAATGAAGAGTTATGGGTTTGGATATTTTATTGTTTGTTGAATCATTTCTGAGATCCCGCAGTGCTTAGTCACGAGGCTTATGCTTTATGCAATTGATGCAGTTTTAAGTAAGTACCTATGTAATTTCAAGCATTAAAACAGCTAGTTGAAGCTGGGGGTTCTATATCTTTCTACTACTTTCAAATGGTTCCATAGTATCTTAACTTGTTACTTATGCGAAAACTTCGAAGGTGAGATGCTAAGATCCGTGTCGTACTAAAGCCTCAAACAATTAGCTTTCTTATCTTCAGCTAGTAATGCCCCTATTACGCTGCTACTAATAGCCGTTTGATGTCCTCTACCACCTCTGTCTTCTTCTTCTCTAACATATTGTGATGTTCTTTTTGTTTCTCAGCCGAAGTTTCGCTAGTCGGTTAAGTGAAGGTCTATTGAAGAAAATACAGAACTTCAATGATAGGTCTTTCTGAACCTTTTAACAAATTCTTTGTTGGAAACTACAGTAATTATTACGTTGTAAAAAAAATTCGATTTGTTTAATTTTTTTCAGATTCTGGTAAAACCGGTAGTTATCCGCTGGTGTCACTTTCGGTGCTCGGATCTAGTTCTCGTTTCCGCTTATCAGATGTCCGGTTACTTGTCGCCTTTATCGTTGGTAGGGCTTCCGTTCCTGTTTCCGTTTGGCTGTTTGCGTCTTTATCGGTAATTTTCTACTCGACCGAGGGATCAGCAGGTACGTTTAAGGCAGCTGGGGGCACTCTGCACGGCAGGTAATAGCGCTAATCGATCAGCTGGTTTATTTACGGCCTCAGGTGGCACTACATGGCAGGCAATCGCTCTGGTGGATCAGAAGGTTTATTTAAGGCCCCTGTGGTGGCACTACACGGCAGGCACAAGGCCTGGTGGATCAGCAAGTTTATATAGGGCTCCTGATGGTACTAAACGGCTCTGCTATTGATTGATTGAACAGGAGATCTCCATGCTCCTTTATGGATGTTGAGATGTGAGAACCACGTGCTTGCTAGATTTGTTATCGAAAGTGGTGTCGTGCAGGCTGTGTTTTCCAACTGTTCCATTAAAGATGTCCTCTTTTTCCAGACATCGGCATATGTCACAGTTTTTCATCCTCCTTTTGTCCGGTCCATCCGATCGCATTTCCTGGATATCGGTAATGTCTGCTTTGTAGCAGTTGAGGATCTCCGCTTAATGCTCGGCAGCAAGTGGTCCATAAAGGATCTTATATTGCACGGTCATATTAGAAATTTGTTGTCCTCTTCCGAGGTCTGTCCTTGCTTCGTAACTAAGGTTTTTTCTACGTTACTGGGAAGTTACCCCAACGAATGTATGACTCAAAACCTGGGGTACTGAGCACTTAATGCTACTCCAAGTGCAAGAGCCGGAAAACCTGACCTTTTATATGACTTGGGCATCATCAATATGTTGAATTAGCCCGTGGCAGGGGTTCGCTGGTTGTTTCAAAACTGTCAGGATAGGAAAGGTGGCAATACCCACCAACTCGACCTTCATAAACTTCAAATATGTTTTGTTATATAAATACAATGCTCCCATCACCGCCAAAATAACACAAAATTGAATGCCAGCTAAGTGTTTTTATAAGGTATTTAAATTAAACTCATCATTTAGCAGCACAATTTGGCACACACGTGTTCAGATAAATATATGACGTTCACGTTAAAAATTATGATTCCATTATTTCGGAGATAGCTCAAAAGCACAGAGCGCAGGATGGTTCCTGCCTGCTGACGATTTAACCTTGAACCTCAAGCCAGCAAAAAAACACAGCGTTAAATGAAGCATTCAAAGCATGAATTCTATGTACCTTTATACAAGAAAAGTGATCATAAGTTTTATTTAATTATTTTAGTCTTTCTATCTTACCAGCAAAAGCCATACAGAAACGAATACGTGTTCTTCAAACGGTACAACACGTACAATTCTATTCTTTTGTCTATGAAGTGTCAACTTGTCGTCGTGTCGTCGTATTCTCGCTTTAGATTTATTTTTCGAGGACTCTAAAGAATTAAGTCATTGAGATTATAAAGCTCCAGATGGAACATAATGATATGCACAGTAGCATATGCTGATTATGAATGTGTGTGCAGAGCTTACTTTACTTTACGTAGGTTCCTTTTTGTAAACAGGACAACGCCAACGTCGAGACTTGGTTTCGAAAAGTTTCACATGGAATTTTAAGTCCTTTCTTTGCATATGAATATCTATAAATTGAGTAGGTGTTGGAATGTGGGTGCATAGGGAGCGGGTGGGATTTTTTTTTGGTTTTGAACAAAAATTATGCTTTAAAATCACTCGCTTATCATAACAAGCTCCAGCACAGCAGTAGGTACACCAGCCAAAATACAGCCCTTTCAAAAATGACTTTATAATGACATTAAAGCACAGAAAATGGCACATTTTGTTGATGTTTGGTGCCACATATGGTTTGACAGATTGAAATGCATGACTTTTGTCAGAAAGTTTTGAATAATATTCTGTGTTAGAGCGTTAGACAGGAAGTAAAGGTTTTTTATTTTTTTTTTTTGTTTTGTTTGGGAGAACTTTTGAATGGAAAAAAGGGGAAAAGGAACACTCTAATGATGTAACAGTGTATGGTTTTAGCTTAAGGATTCTGGAGACATTAAAGATTTCTGTTCAGATTAACTAATCGAGATGTGGGGTCAGAAGTGAATTATAGTGAATTAATTATTTTAGTTGTTATTTGAAACAAGGATAATATTAGGAGAATGCTTTAAGATTTGCAAACAAATATTTTCTATCAACTTTACCAATGATGTTGATATATGATATTATATTTTATATGTCGAATTCCAACATCTAGGAATCCTCAACAAGACAAAGAGATATCCTGCTCTATCAACATTCAACTAGATTGACTAGCACCACTAACTCCTTTTAGGCAATATATACATGGTTATCCATTTTGCGGTTTTAAAAGCAAACATAAATAAAACACATTTCTTTCATATATTTTCATAATATTCCTTTTTTATTATAAAGTTTGATCGTTGACACTATGTGTGAAATGAGCACAATCCACAGCATCGATTTTTTTGAGGTAATTTTCGACCAATTTTGTTCAGCCATATTTATTTTTAAGTGCTCAAGGGTTAAATATTTATTTAAAATATTTACAAAAAAAAGTCCACTGGTGTCAAAACGCACGATCTTGGTGGCTAATTGATATCGCCACTACGAAAAATTAACCTCCAATACAACAATTTTGCTTATAAACATAACCACCGAGAAATGTGCTTCGTCACTGAAGAAAATTATGTTAAAAAAACCGCCGTCTACCGCCTGTTGTTCAAGCACCCATTTGATGTATCTGCGAAGTGAATGGTCAGTTGGCTTCAGTTTTGTGTGTGCATAGAAGAGTACTCACTTCTTAGAAGGAATTGGTAGAAGGGAAGTGTTTGATTGGAAAGAAGGAAGGTATCCGAAAGAAGCACAATGCAACGAAGATTTCACAATGCGAATCAAAGCTCGTATAGAAAATCTAGGATTCATTAGAAATGAACGACAAGGAAACGTAAGACAATTCAGTTTGATAAAAAAATAAAAATACAGACTTTACTTACTTGCTTCGTTCCCATAATTCCTTAATTTCTGCACGCCAAAAGTCGAGGATCGATTATCACTTCTTCAAAGGCAAACGTTGTCTCAAAGAAGGACTAACAATGATTTAGTTTTCCTTCATCAACTCATAACAGGCGTCACAGATGCACCAGACCTTCTTAGTGCTATAATTTTTTATTACCGCGGAGTAGGTTATCTATCACCATCGCAGCATCGATCTTATTAAAGTCCCAAGACATAGGACCAATTACGGAATGCCTGAGCCCTTGACAAGGATGAGTAGGCTTTTGAATTATTATACAGATTTTATTGACTTTCATACTAATAAGAATAAATTAAAGACTATGCACGCTCTTAATAGTTTTAATTGTTGTCTAATCACGTAATGTTTTTTATTTGTTTGTATTTGTATAATTTTTTCATTTCTTGTGTAAGTGTTCGTTTGTTTTAGATTGCCTACTTACAACTAACACTGCACTAAGGGATGAACCGGTCTGTTAACACAGTTTTCTGGCTTAAAGACTAATGGTCGTTAGATGTTGCTTGCTTTAAGCTCTCTTCGACTTTATCTGATAGTGTAAAAAAAAAATGTCTATCATGATGATGATGATCGCCAAACCGTATAGGCTTCTTTTAAGACGAGCCCTTATGGGAATCCAGAAAAAATTCTACTCGTCCCGACTTTTTGAGACTCAAGGAAGCCTGAATTTGATTTTTTTTCAGTTAAATAAAACTTCTTTTTATCTTATGTGCTTCTAAATACTGCCATCCCAACCTCTTCAAAAACATGATATAGCTATTCACGCGACAATTCGACCCCCTAGATCAAATTTTAATTTGTGGCGATATCAACATCAACCTTGTGTCAGATCACAGGTCAAATTACAATAGAGTAAAGTCGGATAATGTGGTATACATGTTTCTTTTTTGCACGTAACTTGAAAAATACTGCATCAAATTAGCCCCTATTTCGCAGAGTTGTACATTAGCATATAATCTTCGTGTATGGAGTGTTTTACCAAATTGTGTTGAAAATTAAAAAAGTTTTGATCAAAAATTTGCGGTGACCTCGAAAATGCCACTTTTGAAAAGTGGGTGGTAATGTGGTACACATTGTCCTTCTAATGTGGTATATGGACATAGGCAACAAGATCCTTTTCAATCGAATCACTGAGGGTTGGCTTCCGGCCTAGC